>CM068960.1:100486945-100502376 GCA_035128595.1 Eptatretus atami
CTCACGTAGTCTCGTGCAAAAAAACTGTGGATTTTTTGGGTGAGGAAGTAAAACAAGGACAACTAGAGGGGGAGCACTCGGTAGAGTGCAAAACCTCCGCCGCCAATACTGCTCGGTCACTCAAGTGAACCTGATATCCTATTCATTCAATTTGACATCAACAGTCTCACAGTTATAGTTTGCAAACTTTCCCTTTTACTTTTAACTTTTACTTACTCAATTCATTCATCATAACTAGATTCCTTGAGACAGAAATTGATTTTACGTGGGTATATCCACCTGAAGTTCCAAATCAGCCGCAATTATAATTTTGGAATGTTTTTTGTTGGAAATCACTTATAACATGTAGAAATGCAAAAAAAAAAAAAATCGAAAATTTTGTTGAAAAAAAAGCTGCAAAATTTGTTTTTTTTTCTCTAACAATTTTTTTTTGGGGGGGGGGTTGGAAATCACTTAAAACATGTATAAATGCAAAAGAAAAAAATTCAAATATTTTTTCAAATTGGCCGCCATAGCGGCCATATTGGATTTTGGACCAAGTCCAAAATCTAATGGCATGATCCTTGGACCAGACCTAACCCCCCACCAAGTTTCGTCGAAATCCGTCGAGGAGTTTTTCCGTAATACTGTTCACAAACAAACAAATAAACCTTGCCAAAAGGTGACCACGTGTGACTTCTTAAGGTCACACTGAGGTGAACAGAACTGCTATCCACCAGGAGCGACTCCTTGAGGAATATCTGCCTACGAGAGTTCCGATGAGAATCGTTCTACAGAGTAACCATGAAAAAATATGTGTTTGCTTTCATAACGTCACCAAATGACGTCATAATGTCTCAAGCTGACATATCTAGAAAGCACTCATCGAGGTGTTCAATTTGAGGTACTACACGATATGGTTCCCAAAACTTGAAAATTTGACCTTGGGGTCAAATATGTTTGACCTCAGGCGCTAACCATGAAGGTCAAGGCCAATCGCCACCAAAAATTAATCAGCTGAGCCCAGTCACAATTAATCACTCTGCAGAGTGATTTCTTTCTCTGCAGAGTGCTCTGCAGAGTGATTATACGTGATTACAGACAAAAAAAAAAAAAACATATGAAGGTCAAGGCCAATCGCCACCAAAAATTAATCAGCTGAGCCCCAGACCATGACCTATATTCCCATGAAGTTTGAAGACTATCCGATCAAAATTACTCAAAAAATAAGGGTTTCGTCTACTCCCCTGATTTGCGACAAAGTGACCTTGACCTTTGACCTTGACCTTCAAAATTTATGCACTGAAAGGGACCTCTATCAGGCCTCTGATATGCGAAGTTACAAAATTTTCCAATGATAACTGTGCTCTGCAGAATTTTTATACGTGATTACAGACAAAAAAAAAAAAAAAACATACAAGCTGACTAACATATCTTGCAAAAAACTTCGTTTTGGCAAGATAATAAACCAATGTCACCCTTAGGGTGACCTATCTTGCCAAAAGGTGACCACGTGTGACTTCTTTAAGGTCACACTGAGGTGAACAGAGCTGCTATCCACCAGGAGCGACTCCTTGAGGAATATCTGCCTACGAGAGATTCCGATGAGAATCGTTTCTACAGAGTAACCATGAAAAATATGCGTTTGCCTCATAACGTCACCAAATGACGTCATAATGTCTCAAGCTTGACATATCTAGAAAGCACTCATCGAGGTGTTCAATTTGAGGTACTACACGATATGGTTCCTAAAACTTGAAAATTTGACCTTTGGGGTCAAATATGTTTTGACCTTAGCGGCTAACCATGAAGGTCAAGGCCAATCGCCACCAAAAATTAATCAGCTGAGCGCCAGACCATGAACTATATTCCCATGAAGTTTGAAGACGATCCGATCAAAATTACTCAAAAAATAAGGGTTTCGTCGACTCCCCTGATTTGCGACAAAGTGACCTTGACCTTTGACCTTGACCTTCAAAATTTTGTGCGCTGAAAGGGACCTCTATAGGCCTCTGATATGCGAAGTTACAAAAATTTCCAATGATAACTGTGCTCTGCAGAATTTTTATACGTGATTACAGACAAACAAAAAAAAAAAACAAAAAAAACAAAAAAAAAAAACATACAAGCTGACTAACATATTGTTACGGCTGTGGAAATTCGCATTGCACCATCCAGGTCCCGTAGGTGAGAAATAGTTCTTAAGTACATGTGTAGTTAGCCCAAACCCATTGTCTAGAGGGAAATATGTGATTCATTCGGGCTGCGATCCTTTGAGTTAGGCGTTTTCTGTTCTGCTTTATTTTCGAACCAACCACACTTCAACGTCAACAACGCCCCAACAACAACAACGCTAACCACGCCACCACTCTAACAACGCCAGCCCCGCCACCCTCACAACCACGCCACCATCTCAACCACGCTACCCACAGCAACGAACGCCATCCTCAGCGGTCTACGTACGACGGTTTGCGCGTTGAAGGCCGTCGAACGGCTTCGCCTCGCCCCCCACAAGACGCAGGTGGGAGAACGAAGAGGGAACGCCCCCCTTCTCGAAGCGCCTCGAAGGAGGGTGGAGCCGAGAACGGGCGCGGGGCCGGGCGTATAAGACGCGGAGGCGGCTGAGGCTGAGCTCCCCTCTTCGTCGTCGATGCTTCTGCTCTCTCCGGGGTTCGTTGATTTCTTCTGGTTCGGCGCTCGCTCGTCCTGCTGCTCCGGGGTCGGCGTGTGCTGTCCCTGTCGGTCGGTGCTCGGTCCAAGGCGTCGAAGGGACGGGCGTAGGGCAGCGCGCCGGAGAGGCCTCGCCGACCACGCTCGAGCGGGAGTCACGGCAGAGGACGGTCGCCGAGGACTCAACACCGCAGGGAAGTCGACTTCCATTTCTTTTGGGGGTTGTGTGAACGTGTGTGTGTCGGCGCCAAGTCCGTGAAGTAGAATTGTTTTAAGTGGTCCTGTGTGTCGCGTAATCGGTCGTAGCTCTGCGTCGGTTGTTTCTTTTTGTGCATTTCTTTGTTTTCTATTTATATATTGTGCATTTCTTCTGTTGTTTTATGTGTGCTATTCGTTTGTCGTGTTGTAAAATAAAACGTGCTTCTGTTGAATTCTTCCCCCGTGTCGCTGCGTCCTTCCTTCGTTGGGTCTCCATCTTGTTTCACGTAGAGGGTTCGTCGTGGGCGCGGGCCGCCCGATAATTAATCTGAACCGTCAAGGCCGACGATAACACCGCTCGGTTATCCCGTTAGCCCGGAACGAGCCGCTTAAGCGGATCGTGTCCGAAGTCGGCCTGTGGCGAGGTACAATCCCTCGGTAGGTTACCCGCGCGGTACTTAGGTATATCGACTTTCGGCGATTCACCCTATTCCGCCGGGTAGAATGCGGACTGGGTTGTGGTGAGGCCGCAAAGGTCCACCCGTGACTGGATCCCGGCGTTAGCCGGAGGGTCACGACTGAATTGTCCATCCGGTGGGCGAGCGCGGTCGCGATTCGAGTCACGTGGCCGATCGCACGCCGACGGGCGCGAATTCGCCAACACTGGTGTCAGGAGTGGATTCTAATCCTCCCGTCTCCAAGCTAAATTCACAGGGAATCGGTTCCAGGGGTGAGAAGAGCGACCCCCGATTCCCTCCAAATTACGAGCGAGCAAAATTAACCCTTACGTGGATAAGATGGCGTCTCAATGGCGTCCAGAGCGAGCGGGTGCCGGGGGTAATAGAAATGAGTATGTGTTTAGAATCCATGGCCCAGGATGTCGACGCCGAAGCAGGACATTGGTGTGGCAGGAACAGTTTCCCCCCCAACTGAACCCAGGGCCCGAAATGGGTGCGGCGGCGGCGCGTGTATAACACCTCCCCTCCCCCTCTCCACCAAAACCCCCCGGCCTTGTCGAACCGAGTACACTCGACAGGATTCTGCAGGCAATAACAGAGATGCAAAGAAACGCAAATGAAATGAACGGCAAAATGGATGGAATGAACGAAAAAATGGATGGAAACGCACTCAAAATGGAAGGAATGAATAACGAATTGAACGAAAAAAATGGATGGAATGAATAACGAATTGAACGAAAAAATGGATGGAAACGCACTCAAAATGGAAACAAACAAAAACGAAATGAAGAGAAGAAAAAAGAAATGCGGGGTGAAACGCAGCAAATGGGCCGGAGCCTGCAGGCGGGCATGAAGGCAACAACAGCGAAGTGCGTAATGGCGACGCCACGTGTGGGAGCGAACGAGCTGGGAGGGGGTGCAACGGTTGTCAGGCCCGCGGTGAAGGCAGGTGAGGAAAAAAATAATTCGGGAGACGTGTTGGGCGAGAAGTGTGGAGGTGACGGAAAAGTGACGTAACCGAGAGGGAAAAATTAATTGGGGTGACGGAGTCGTGCACGAAGGAAAATAAAAATAGTGGAGGTGAGAAAAGACTTCAAGACATGACGAAAGAGTTGATAAGCTGGGACGGAGGTAAAAACGGAGACAGAGGAAACTGGGAGACTGATAGACAAACACAAGGGCAAGAGGAAGAACAGTTAGAAGCCAAAGCAAGGTCGGAGTGTGCGGAGATGAGAAAAGAATTAGAGAAGAAACTGAGTTACAGAAACACCAGAACGAAGAGAGACGGAATTACAAAACGAGTTGAGGATGGTGAGAGAGGAAAGAACGAGAACGGAGAATGAAACGTTAAGGGAAACCGCTGTACAGATCCAACAAGCTGGAAGCGAAGGCCAGATTAAAGAATGAGATGCAAGAAAGAGTAATGATGGAAGAACGAATGAGACAGAAGAAGGAATCGATCAATGGAAGGAAACCACGAGATTGCAGAATGAGGAACAGAAAGAGTACTGGGAAGAACAAGGAATGAGACAGGAGAAAGAAATCTGTCAGTTGAAAAGAAATAACGAGATTGCAGAACGAGAGACAAGAAAGACAGTGGAATAAAAAACTGAAAGAGTATGAATTTGAAACTGAACGACAAAAGGAAAAAAAATAGGCTGGAATACGAGGAGAAGTTGAAGAAGCAGGAAGGAGAAATCAGGAGATTGAAGGACACAACGAGATTGGAGAGGGAAGAACGAGAGGAACAATGGGATAGAAAACAAAAAGAAACATGAAGCCGAGGTTGACCAATTGAAAGAAAAGGCAAGGCTGGAGTGCGAAGAGGTAGACAAAGAACAGCGAAATAACACAAAAGGAAATTAACCACATGAAGAAAACCATGAAACTGCAGAAGGAAGGGCAGGAGAAGAAACAAGGAAGAGTAATGAGACAGCAGCAAATGAAACACAAGAAGGAGATTAACCAAATGAAGCAAACCATGAGACTGGAGAAGGAAGGACAGAAGAGAAGCAAGGAAGGTAATGAGGAACAGCGAATGAAACACAGGAAGGAAATGTGCAATTGAAAGAGAAACGATGAGATTGGAAAATGAAGAGCAGGAGAAACTGTGGAGAGAAACAAAAACTATACGAGTTTGAAATTAATGAACTGAAGGAGAGAATGAAATTGAAGTCCAGAGAGATGGAGGAACTCCAGCAAGAAACAGAAACAATAAATGTATAAGACACGAGGTGAAAGGAATTGGGAGGGAGAGAAAAGAACAATTAAGACGGAAAGCAAGGATGAGGTACGCGGAGATCCTGAAAGAGCAAGGAGTGAAACAGAGGGAAGGACGGGAGCGACTTAAGGAGAAAGCAAGGTTGACCTACGTAAAGATAGGGAAAGACGCCAGAAAGAAGCAGAGTCTAATAGACACGAGGAGACAACAGAAACTAATAAATGGATAGAGACGCGGGAGACAGAAAAAGTAGAGGAGAGACTGCACGATAAAGACGGGGTTAAAGGAACAGAACACACACACACGGAGTTAGCGAGGCTTAATGGGGGTGAGCTGGTGGCTGTGTTGTGACCCGGTGCGAGCAGCTGGATGGCTGCCTCCAGGAACGAGGGGAGGAGTATGCCCCCTGAGGCGAATCACGACCAGGTGGGTTCGGTCGTGCTTTGCGAGGTCGAGGGAATGAGTGCTGCGGCGGGTGCACGTGCAGCTTGGGGGGGTATAGAGCCCGGAACCTTGTGGGGACACGAATCCCCAGTGTGGTTGTCCCGGTGTGTGGGGTGCAAGGTGTGAGTGCGCTCCCGTGTGTGGATGAGACCCCAGGGTGAGTGCGACCCCGTGTGTGAGTGGTGTGGTGGCATGTGTGCCGGAGTGCGTGCTTCCCAGCGTGCCGTGTGTGAAAGGGGCACCGCAGGTGGATGAGGCACCGTGTGTGGAGGGAGCCACGGGTGCGGGTGAAAGACCACGGGTGGGTGGAGCGGCGTGTGCGCCAGAAACGGCACGCGTGTGCGAAGCACTGTGTGTGTGAGAATGCGCTATGTGAGGAGGACAGTGTGTGTTAGGTCGCGTGTTGTAAGGGAGATGTCGGTGGGCATGCGCGAGCATGCAGCCGCGTCTCCCGGTATGGGTGTGAGTGTGTGGATGGAGTATGTGCGTCGTGACACGCAGGTGTGCGTGGGTGGAACGGAGACGACGGCGACAGAGAGACGCAAGCCGAGTAGCGGCCGTAGCTGTTTGGGGACCGCGCCGGGTTCACCCAGCAGCGAGCGCGAGGTCCGTGCTGTGCAGCGCACGAGACCCCACGTGCTCGCTTGCGGGAGTGAAGCCCGGTCCGGAAACGCCAGCGGTGGATTTGCCGATCCCGCGGACGGACAAAGTTTAGGCAGGATAACTGATTTGGACCGGATGGGTTCTTCCACGCGAGCTTGTGTTAAGCTCCAACGGGCAGAGCACATGTGTTCGTTGTGGGAGCCCCTCGGAGTGCGAGGGTTGTTTTTTGGGGGTGCGCAGGGTGACGTCATGGCTGCACGTAGGGTTGGAATCCGCAGGAGGGGTATCCCTGCCGGATGGTACCGTCCAAGAGGGACGAGGTACACGTGCAGCTGCATGACGTCACGGGCAAGGTGCAAAGTGCGCGAGCTGTGAGTTGCCGCGCTGGTGCTGCGCGTAATTTGAAAAAAAAAATTAAAAATCAACAAAAGCAAGCCTCGCTTTCGGTGAACAGGATTCCCGGGTAAGGGTGGAAGACCCACTTGCTTGGGCACAGGATGGAACTAGTTAGGGGAAGGGTTAGTGTATTAGACCGGCTTCATGGGCAGGGGTAAGTCCTCATGGAGCCCGTGGAATGGATGAGGTAGAGAGATGTTAGTCAGATTTAGGTTGGGAGATGATTTTTTAGGATTTGGAGGACAGTGACAGACTGTGAGTGTGTAGAGGGGACGTAGCTTAGCTACGTAGTATTAAAATGGAACGTGCTGTAGTATAAGGACGACGTGAAGCACGAGGTAGTTAGGGGAGGTAGTTAGAAGGATGGCAGGATTCAGCGATGAGTGTGTTGAAGAGTGGGAAGTTGTGAGGTGAGGACATGTTGAGTGAGTGAGGCCAGCGGGTCTGTGTGAGTTGAGCGAATGTGGAATGCATGGTGCGATGAGTGATTGGGGGGAGGATGACTCCCGCCCAAGGGACCCCGGGTCAGTATAAAGTGAGTTAGCTGGGTTAGTCAAATTGATAAAAATGGAGGTCGTTTTGTTGTTGGTGGGAGAGTAGGCTCGATACCCATTTGGAGGGTGCAGGAGCCCTGTTGACGGGCTGGGAGCGTGGCTGCGAACGGTGAGTATCGCTGAGTGGGTACCCCGGCACCGGGCTAGTCGGCCGTGGTAGGCCAAGGGCCCATGGGGGGCCGGGTTAGCGTAGTGGGCACGGGTGCGCCCGCTTGGTGCGGGGGCCCGGAGCGCCGTTAGCCGCTGGCAGTGTCGTGGGCACGGGTGACCCTCGGAAAGGGGCCCGGGGCGCCAGCCTGCCACGTGTGCGTTTCAGGGGAGTTGCCATGGGGGCACTCCCCGGTGTTTAGGGAGCTGGTAGGCTCGGAGGCAGTGTAGTGCCCGGGGGTGCCATTGTTGGAGAATCGGCAGGGGTCGTGCCTGCCAGGGGGAGCCACGCGTCCCAGCCATGAGACCGTGTGAGGGCACGGGAGGAAAATTAGAGGGCGAGGCCCGAAATTTGAGTGGACACCAACACAGGCGACGGGAATCTGGGTTGTTAGAACCAATAGATTAAGCGAGAGGCGCTTGTTGAAAGCCCCGGGGTAGTTTAAAGGTTAATGGTTAGGGTAGATTAGGAAGTGTACCCCTCCGCACCATCCATCCCTTCGCTCTCGTTGTGGGCCGCTGGACCCACTTTGGGTTAGAGATCGCTGAGATCTAGGGAGGCCATCCTGAGGCTTGGTTGGGCCTCGACACAGGACGCTAGCTCTCCTTATTCCCCTCGGGAAGGGAACGTAGGGTTGGAGTGGGCTAGGTGACAGGATAGGTTAACCGAACAGAGACAGTAAAGGGGGTTAGGGGACGAATTATAGTGGGGAAGTAGGGAAGTGAAAATAAAAATAAAAACAAAAAAATTAGTTGGGGCTAAATTGGTTTTTACAAATTAAGGGAGTGGGTAGGTACAGTGACAGGCAAAGGCATAGGGGAGACAGGTAGGTAGGTCCGAGCCCGCCTTCTGCGAGTGGCAAGCACCACCGCACTCCCTCCACCAACCTGCACTGCATGGCAAGAGGCCGGCCAACTTCATCGGCAGCTTTTGTTTTGCTGCAAGGCCTGTGCCGTCGAATCGTCTGCGGCTGTTTTCTTCAAGGCCTGTGCCGGCCAGTTCGTCTGCCGGCTGTGTTCGCCTGCAGCGGCCTTGTTCTGCAGGCTGTGGTTTGCCTGCTATCTTTGCCATGCCATGCCCACTGCCCACATCATCAGTTTGCCCCGTTCTGTCCAATTTTGCTTGTCCCCCCTTGTTCATTGCATGTGCGCCAGGATCGTCTAGCAACAGTTTGCAAGCTGCAGGAACTGTCCTGTTGGCAGCTGGAACACGGGCCTGCAGTGGCGGCCCGTGCACCGGTTCTCTGTTGACTCTTTTTCTTTTCCCTGCAGAGTCCATTGATCCTGGGCCATGGTTAGTGTAAATTTATAAGGTTAAGGTGTTAAGTATTGCATTGTAAATTTGAGTGTGCCCCCGGCATGTCTGTCTTAGCGCCGGCAATTTTATTTAAGTCGTCTGTGTGAGTGAGTTGTGTTAGTTAGTTACTCAGCCCTCAGGTTATTTATTTTGGGGACACGAATACCATGAATGTCGCACTCAGGGATCCGTAGGTAAAACGTACTAGGGAGAACTACACATGATGGCACACGATAATTTGACGACTCGGGACGAGTCTGTAAAAAGGGAGGGGGTAGTGTTACGGCTGTGGAAATTCGCATTGCACCATCCAGGTCCCGTAGGTGAGAAATAGTTCTTAAGTACATGTGTAGTTAGCCCAAACCCATTGTCTAGAGGGAATTAATGTGATTCATTCGGGCTGCGATCCTTTGAGTTAGGCGTTTTTCTGTTCTGCTTTATTTTCGAACCAACCACACTTCAACGTCAACAACGCCAACCAACAACAACAACGCTAACCACGCCACCACTCTAACAACGCCAGCCCCGCCACCCTCACAACCACGCCACCATCTCAACCACGCTACCCACAGCAACGAACGCCATCCTCAGCGGTCTACGTACGACGGTTTGCGCGTTGAAGGCCGTCGAACGGCTTCGCCTCGCCCCCCACAAGACGCAGGTGGGAGGGAACGAGAGGAACGCCCCCTTCTCGAAGCGCCTCGAAGGAGGGTGGAGCCGAGAACGGGCGGGGGCGCCGGCGTATAAGACGCGGAGGCGGCTAGGGTGAGCTCCCTCTTCGTCGTCGATGCTTCTGCTCTCTCCGGGGTTCGTTGATTTCTTCTGGTTCGGCGCTCGCTCGTCCTGCTGCTCCGGGTTCGGCGTGTGCTGTCCCTGTCGGTCGGTGCTCGGTCCAAGGCGTCGAGAGGCGGTACGGGCAGGCGCGCCGGAGAGGCCTCGCCGACCACGCTCGAGCGGGGAGTCACGGCAGAGGACGGTCGCCGAGGACTCAACACCGCAGGGAAGTCGACTTCCATTTCTTTTGGGGTTTTGTGTGAACGGTGTGTGTGTCGGCGCCAAGTCCGTGAAGTAGAATTGTTTTAAGTGGTCCGTGTGTCGCGTAATCGGTCGTAGCTCTGCGTCGTTGTTTCTTTTGTGTGCATTTCTTTTGTTTTCTATTTGATATATGTGCATTTCTTCTTTGTGTTTTATGTGTGGCTTCGTTGTCGTGTTGTAAATAAAACGTGCTTCTGTTGAATTCTTTCCCCCGTGTTCGCTGCGTCCTTCCTTCGTTGGGTCTCCATCTTGTTTCACGTAGAGGGTTCGTCGTGGGCGCGGGCCGCCCGATAATTAATCTGAACCGTCAAGGCCGACGATAACACCGCTCGGTTATCCCGTTAGCCCGGAACGAGCCGCTTTAGCGGATCGTGTCCGAAGTCGGCCTGTGGCGAGGTACAATCCCTCGGTAGGTTACCCGCGCGGTACTTAGGTATATCGACTTCGGCGATTCACCCTATTCCGCGCGGGTAGAATGCGGACTGGGTTGTGGTGAGGCCGAAAGGTCCACCCGTGACTGGATCCCGGCGTTAGCCGGGAGGGTCACGACTGAATTGTCCGTCCGGTGGGCGAGCGGTCGCGATTCGAGTCACGTGGCCGATCGCACGCCGACGGGCGCGAATTCGCAACAATATCTTGCAAAAACTTCGTTTTGGCAAGATAACAAGCCGGTAGGCGACGAGGATTCGCTAGGATCGAAGCGCTGGATACGATGCTTTTCATTCTGACCGATCCACCGACGAAGATCATTGCCAAGACGTATTGGTTCACATACAATTGTTCCTCTGCCTGGCAAGATGTTTCCTATTGCGTATTTTGCCAACTGGCACTCCTCATAAAAAATGACGGTAAATAGACACCCTATTTTTGAAGGACTACCATTTGAAAAAATTATCCGTTTGCTGGTTTGTGCTGTGGAGCCTCGCGTTGCGCGCGCACACACACACACACACACACACACACACACACACACACCACACACACACACACACACACACACACACACACACACACACACAGACGGAAAACACGATAAACTTCTCTCAATGCCCTTGTTTGACCACACCTCCTGAGCCACACAATATTTTTCATAAGCCACGCCCACTTTCCTACGCCACTCCCACTTTAAATAATAAATAATTGGAGGTTGTGTGTGGGTCATGGAATCGTTTTCGGAAAATAATAAATAATTGGAGGTGGTGTGTGGGTCGTGAATCGTTTTTGGTAAATAAATAAATAATTGGAGATGGTGTGTGGGTCGTGGAATCGTTTTCGGTAAATAAATAAATAATTAAAGGTGGTGTGTGGGTCGTGGAATCGTTTTCGGTAAAGAAATAAATAATTGGAGGTGGTGTGTGGTGGGGAATCGTTTTCGGTAAATAAATAAATAATTGGAGGTGGTGTTTAGGTCGTGGAATCGTTTCAGTAAATAAATAAATAATTGAAGGTGGTGTGTGAGTCGTGGAATTGTTTTCTGTAAATAAATAAATAATTAAAGGTGGTGTGTGGATCGTGGAATTGTTTTCGGTAAATAAATAAATAATTAAAGGTGGTGTGTGGATCGTGGAATCGTTTTCGGTAAATAAATAAAAACATTATATTATTAGAAATCCACAAAGACAGAAATGCCGGTGATTCCATTTATTTTGGATCCTTTTCACTTTGTCAATAACGTTTGGATCGAGGTTAGATCGAAGGTGGAACGACGGTGTAGTTTCTTAAAAACACTGTATACACACCTTAAATGATGGTAAATAGACACCCGATTTTTGAAGGACTACCATTTGAAAAATAAAACCTCAATCAAAAATCGGCTCGAGTAAAATTTTCTAAATATCTCGAAGTGTTTAATTCCGAAGTCTCGTTTCTCTACATTCAAAACTGAAGGACAAGTATTGAAAATACTGTACACGGTTTTTCGACCGCTACACAGCAACGGGTGGTTGTGAGGCAACGAAATTCAAACGCGCACATTCCAGTATATATTCCAACTGTTGGCAAGTTTCATCGAAATCGGTTCGCTGGTTCGTGCTGTGGAGCCTCGCGTTGCAGACACACATATACACAGACAGACAGCCGGAAAACCCGACAATAAGGGATATCTCATATATATAGCGAATCCAACAAACAGAAAGGGGTGAAAACAGTAACCTCCATCCATCTTCGATGACGGAGGTTAACAACAACTTCCGATATTTCGTCACGTGCCTTGATTAAGCCAATAGCGAAACGCGTCTAATGTCTTTAAGTATTTACGATATATCGTGTATTTACGAAAAAAATAATGTATTTACGAAATTACAAACGGTAAATGGAATAATCTTAAATTGTAACGTGAACTTTTCGAAACTTTAAAGCAAATGTCCGAATATATTTAAAAGTTCATGATAGATGCTCTCAAAAGGCACCGTCTATGTGAGGATGTGTACATGTGCTCAGTATTTAAGGAGATCCGGATCTCGTATATACAAGAGCCGAGTCCTCGAGATTAAGGTTTTGGCTTCACAAGAAGAAGAAGAAGAAGAAGAGAGAAGAGAATTCTATCTTTATTTACCATTTTTGGGGAATATCCCTCCTTATAGTAGCGGTGATAGGCTGGAGAATATGGTGATGTGTCAGCATTACCATCCCTCACTCCACCTGCAGCTAACTTGATCAATCACTGTTCGGCAATTCTGGTGTGCATCATACATGGTAAATTGGAGGTGACAAAAAACGGATTGGTGGGAATCAAAACCAGGTTATTTATTTGTTTGACGCTACGTGTGGAATCCTGGAGGATGGTGACGTGCCTTTCGGTGAAAGAAAGCCCATGATGTCACACAGCCAATTGTCTCGAGGTATACACTGCGTATCGGCTGCAGGACGCTCCGTGTGCGTGTGTGTGTGTGTGTGTGTGTGTGTGTGTGTGTTCCATTACCAATCAGCTTGGAGAGCACTTGCCAAGTGGCTTAAGCAATCAAGCAAGCACCCCAATGAAACGCGAGCTGACTTGGTAACTGAACAGACCCCATACCCGGTGTGTTCCATTATCAAGAAGCTTGCTATGGCTTGCCAAGCCAGCCGTTCCTTATCAGCAGTGTCGAATGGTGGAATGCTTGCTTGAGTGTTTAAGCCACTTGGCGAGCGCTCAACAAGAAACTTGGTAACTGAACGCATCTCAGGTCTAACAGTCTGTGTGTCAATCCTTGGGAGTGGAATGGAAAGGAAACATTTCGTTTTTAAAATGGATCGAACTTTCCATCCAATACGGGTTTTGACGATACTAAAAACGGGTCTGCGGGTTTTCACAAACAGAACGGGTCAAAACCGTGAAATCCGGGTCACTTGCCATCTATGGTGTACGCCCTGCATGTGCCGTCACCATACGTGAATGTCTGTGCACGTGACAATCTGTCTATCGTACAGGGTGGCATTTGTAATTCCAATGAACAAGACCGTGCAGAATTTCATTATTCGTCCATGACATGGTATTAGCCACCAAAGACCTCTTGTGCGAAAGATATGATGGAATGTTTAACATCCTGATACGGTACATGCAGATGGGATAGCCGACTTTACAATGTACATCCGATATCTTGGGTGTTTCACCATCCTTCACCCAGCTCATGCAACACAAGGACGACGGGTCATTGAAATGATCCACAAACTTTACTTGTGCAGTATGTGCAGATCCTTTGCTGGTACTTTCAAGCAAGGTAAACCAACAACCCGCAGGACACTCTACACACTGTCCTCATCACTTATAGCAGCTTGTAGTGAACAATGTAAATAAATAAATAAACATAGCGAAAGAGTGGCCTGGGTAGTGAATGAGAAGCGTAAAGCGTGGACCGCGGAATGTTCCTTACATTGGGGAAATCTACGATTCCCTCCCGGAACCCCCAACCCAGCACCCCCCCTCCAGCAAGCCTCGACTCCCTCTCCCCACCGCGTCCGGAGTAGGGAGAGCGAGCTTCGGGTCTGGCAAGATCGCCAAGCTGGTGACGATGCAGCGCTGGTGCATACCGCTGGCCTTGTGTGGTCTTCTCATCGGAACGGATGCCAAGGTACGCACGTGTACATACCTGTACTGTGTCTGCTTTCGGACAACTTACACACTACAACACACAACACTACCCGAATTCTGCTTCCACTTTGCAGTTATTTCTGTGTTGCTCTCCTCTCACTGTCCTCTGCTGTTACTTTAACGGTGTTTTTCATCTGTTTCATCATCGTCATCCCATTCATCATACAACCCTTGATTAACGCAATCTACATTTTCAGATCAACACCAGGTATGTGCAGGGGTAGTATGTGGTATGTGGTCACAATTGTAGTGTAAATTCCCCTCCGTTTGGAATCTTGTTCTTGTGCCGTTGGGTGCTCTGTTTCGCAAACCTCGGTGTGAAGAACTTCTGTGTGCTGTACACAATTCTGTGTCATCTCACAGATGGTTTGCCAATTTTGTGGACCCCCACGTGACTAGCCACATGGACCTGCACGTGTCTGACCGTGCATTCATGGTTGACTACCGTCTAATTCACTGTGCATAATTAAGTTAATCTCCATATTGTCAGTGTAATCACCATAACTTGAAGGTCAGGAATGACTAAACGGATATATATATAATATATATATATATAATATTAATATAATATAATATATGGTAGTCAATCTAGTCTACCCTTATATCAGATCCGTCGATATGTTTGTCTGTCGCTGTCTGTGATGTATGTCTGTTCGGTTCCTGCTCCATTAATACAATGTGATTTCGATGAAACTTGTGTAGGTTCATACCATGACCTATTGTATGCAAATGAGAACCGTTGCTATGGACCCATCCGTTGCCTAGCAACCCTTTGAAATTTTAAAAAAAATCTCAAAAATTTATTTTTCCGAAAATCAAAAATCGGGCCACGAGCGACTTGTGGCAGTACATTCAGCCATATTGTCAAAAATTTCCAGCCGGATCCTATGAAAACTGTCGGAGAAAATAGACTGAATGAACCCGTCGGAAACAATAAAAAAACGAAGTTCGTTATATCAGAGACTATAAGTCAGATATACATAAAACTGGTATGGGGTTCATGTATGTCCTATTCTGTGTGAGAAAACCGTTGCTATGACGCTTTTGTTAGCTAGTAACGGCTGAAAAACGACTAAATTCGACTTGATCGACTACCCATGTCGCTATCCGGCTTGTGTATGTATATATATATATATATGTATATGTCGGTCGAGCACTGCCTTGAGGCTGTGTAGCCTGGGTTCAAATCTCGGCCCAGATAACTGTCATCCCGGTGTTTCACAGGCATGGTGGTTCAGCAATGTGTGTGCCGTCCCTTGGATGGACGTTAAACTGGTGTCGTCTGCCGGCATTAGTTGGTGGACTTTAAAGATCCCACGGTGCCCTTCACGAAGAGTCGGCGAGATATCGCCGGTACCAT
>CM068960.1:100510259-100520396 GCA_035128595.1 Eptatretus atami
ATTGGCATGAAAAATTTCAGCTTTCTACGCCACCTGGAATATCCCCATCTTTAATATCAGTCAGTCAGTGGTTAGAAAGATATATACATATGTAATTAGTATACACACACATAAACCCATCAAAATAAAGTGCCAAACGATTATATTAAGTGATAAATTGCAAATGCATTTTTGAATTTTTAAGAAATAATTACATTTAAAATTTTATCGGTGCTCGATGGACAATCTCCGTTCACGATTGTCTCATCGTCGAATGGTACAGAAGTAGTGCACGTGCCATTGAAGCCCATCACAGAAGCAATGTTTGACTGATCTAATGACGTTAACACAACGCAGCAACAACTTTGCTCTCTGGACCTGAAGTGAGCAGATGCGTCTAAATGAACCCTAACAGCCAATCATGGTTTCTCCTAAATGTCTTCAAGCTGTCTCATCTGGGTTTGATTGTCGTCCTCACTATAAACAGTTGGACTGTTGTTTTGCAGGTCTGGTGATGCTTGCATCATTAAGTGTGCCATCAGTCGCATGGGACGTTAAGTTGGGGACCCAACTTCCAGCATTGATTGCTGGTGAACGTTAAATATCCCATGGTTTCTCTCCCAAACAGTAGGCTATTGTCTCCCACACCCTGTCCAAATTTAATATTCCTGCCCTGCCCTGCAGGGGCACTGCATCATTGGCACAGCTGCATCTCAGGATTGATGGAACCAGCAGGCTAAATTCTTAATAGAATCCGGGTCTACAATAATAATAATATTAATAAGGAATTCAATAATAATTGGCTCATGACTTGTTTTACGTTCTCTCTGAGAATGAGGCATGTACAGTATATACTGGAGTCACTCATTTGCATGCATCTCAAATCCAATTTGACAGTGCTCATAGTTTTTCCTCAAATCGTGCAAAAGTGGGATGTTTTTTCATGATTCAGGATCGCTTTGCAATGCCAATCAATTTGATAACCAAGCTGAGTGTCCATATACAGTATATGACAGTCACAGTTAGGTCAGGCCAGATTAGATCTGTGACTTGCTCCAGGTATCATGTAAACCTGTACTAACCTGTTTCATGGTCGGGGTGTCGGCGACTAAACTGTCTCTCCCACCAGGTTTTTTGGTGAGGAGGGTGTTTGGATATGGACACCCAGCAGGATTAAACACAAACCGTCAAAGGTGGAGGAGCCCTTGTAAGCCAAGGCCATCCATATCTAGTGCCCAACTGTGTCTGCAGACATCCTCCTGCAGTTGGGTTATTTCTTATTAGAAGGTTGGCAGATTGCACCCAGCCACCGTAAAACCCTTCATTCCGCAAAACACAAAAACGCAAAGAAATCTGAAAACCCACTCCGTGGGAGTACCTCCTGCAGCTTCCCTTCGCAGGCCAGCTCACCGGTTGACGGATGGGCAAAGCGTCCGGGACCCCAAATCTTTATGATAGGAGGGAAACCATCGGTAACCACCGAGTCAGATTGCGGGAGAGTGTGTCGGAAGTGTGCTGAGTGTCGCCACCAGACGCGGTCCCTTGGGTTAACCTGAGGCGGTCCCTTCGGGTGGTGCCTGGAAGTCCTACCCAAGAGAGGATGATCACCTGTCTCTGTTATCATCTGAGCTCAAACGTTTGGACATCGGTATTGCGGCGAGATCATGGTGGGTGGTTACACCTATTATTGGTATGGTCGCTCTGATGGTTACCATTCCCAAGGAGTTGCTGTAGCTGTGTCCAATAAGCTGGATAATTGAGGTACACCGGTCAACGAGCGTATTATGAGACTAAGGATTCGTCACTCCTTAGGTGTCATTTCCCTGGTCTCTGTTTATGCTCTGACTGAGGCGAGTGATCTCACTGTGAAGGATGCATTCTACGCCACGCTCGAGTCTGTAATTGATCAGTGCCCCAGACGAGGGGAATTTGCGCATTGCATTCATCCAAGCCCATCCCTCGGTGTACTGCAGTTAGAGCAGAGGTTGGTAGGCTCTTGACAAAGGAGTCCGAAGTGAAGGCCCGCTAGGCCGGTTACTTTGAGCGGTTGTACCAGGCTGATCCACCAGCTGTCCACCACATCTCACAGCACTCTCAGTCTCAGAGTAGAGTTCAGACATCAGATCGATCAGTTTTGGTGGACCCCACGAAGACCAAGAATCCTCCAGAGGCATCCCGATTCATTGAATCAAAACTTTACAGAGAATCACATAGGCTGCAAGCAGCCCCTGCCGAAACTCTCGTCTGTGTTCGTGAGGACCCGAGAAGAGTAAGGATACGGTCAATCATTGACCTCTTTGGTGTAAAGCCTGACTGCTCTGGATGCTGGTGCTCAAGCAGATGGTGGCGAACCCTATCAAGAATTATCCGAGCAAAGACCTTGCCCGCACTGAGAGCAGCGTCACCCCTCGGTAGTTGTTGCAGTCTTGGCGATCACCCTTCCCTTTACAGAGAGGGACAACAAGGCCCCTCTTCCAGTCAGTTGGGTGATGCCTGTGTTCCAGGCAGAGCACAGAACTGCATGCAATGACACGAGTGCAGCATTTCCACCAGCCTTGAGAAATTCAGCATGGATGCCACAGATCCCTGGAGCTTACCCCATTTCAACCGGTTCACCGCAGCCCGTGTTTCCCAAGCGAAGGTGAACCACAGTTGATTGGAGGGTCAGCAATAGGGATTGTAACACCCCTGACGTCCAACTCGACAGCTGGTGGATCAGCCTGGTACAACCGCTCAAAGTAACCGGCCTAGCGGGCCTTCACTTCGGACTCCTTTGTCAAGAGCCTACCAACCTCTGCTCTAACTGCAGTACCCGAGGATGGGCTTGGATGAATGCAATGCGCAAATTCCCCTCGTCTGGGCACTGATCAATTACAGACTCGAGCGTGCGTAAGATGCATCCTTCACAGTGAGATCACTCGCCTCAGTCAGAGCATAAACAGAGACCAGGAAATGACACCTAGAGTGACGAATCCTTAGTCTCATAATACGCTCGTTGACCGGTGTACCTCAATTATCATTGGAGTCAGCTTATTGGACACAGCTACAGCAACTCCTTGGAATGGTAACCATCAGAGCGACCATACCAATAATAGTGTAACCACCCACCATGATCTCGCCGCAATACCGATGTCCAAACGTTTGAGCTCAGATGTATAACAGAGACAGGTGATCATCCTCTCTTAGGGATAGGACATTCCAGGCACCCACCCGAAGGGACCGCCTCAGGTTAACCCAAGGGGACCGCCGTCTGGTGGACGACACCTCAGCACACTCCGACACACTCTCCCGCAATCTGACTCGGGAATGTTACCCCGTGTTTCCCTCCTATCATCAAAGATTTGGGGTCCCGGACGCTTTGCCCCAATCCCGTCAACCGGTGAGCTGCCCTGCGAAGGGAAGCTGCACAGGAGTACTCCCACGGAGTGGTTTTCAGATTTCTTTGCGTTTTGTGTTTTGCGGAATGAAGGGTTTTACGGTGGCTGGAGTGCAAATCCTGCCACCAACCTTCTAATAAGAAATAAACCAACTGCAGGAGGATGTCTGCAGACACAGTTGGGCAATAGATATGGATGGCCCTTGGCTCACAAGGAGCTCCTCCACCTTTGACAGGTTTTTGTTTTTAATCCTGCTGGGTGTCCATATCCAAACACCCTCCTCACAAAAAACCTGGTGGAAGACGTTTAGTCGCCGACACCCGACATGAAACAGGTTAGTACAGGTTTACATGATACTGGAGCAAGTCACAGATCTAATCTGGCCTGACCTAACTGTGACTGTCATATACTGTATATGGACACTCAGCTTGGTTATCAAATTGATTGGCATTGCAAAGCGATCCTGAATCATGAAAAAACATCCACTTTTGCAACGATTTGAGGAAAACTATGAGCACTGTCAAATTGGATTTGAGATGCATGCAAATGAGTGACTCCAGTATATACTGTACATGCCTCATTCTCAGAGAGAACGTAAAACAAGTCATGAGCCAATTATTATTGAATTCCTATAATATTATTATTATTGTAGACCGGATTCTATTAAAGATTAGCCTGCTGGTTCCATCAATCCTGAGATGCAGCTGTGCCAATGATTCAGTGCCCCTGCAGGGCAGGGCAGGAATATTAAATTTGGACAGGGTGTGGGAGACAATAGCCTACTGTTTGGAGAGAAAACCATGGATATTTAACGTTCACCAGCAATCAATGCTGGAAGTTGGGTCCCCAACTTAACGTCCCATGCGACTGATGGCACACTTAATGATGCAAGCATCACCAGACCTGCAAAACAACAGTCCAACTGTTTATAGTGAGGACGACAATCAAACCCAGATGAGACAGCTTGAAGACATTTAGGAGAAACCATGATTGGCTGTTAGGTTCATTTAGAAGCGCATGCTCACTTCAGTCCAGAGAGCAAGTTGTTGCTGCGTTTGTGTTAACGTCATTAGATCAGTCAAACATTGCTTCTGTGATGGGCTTCAATGGCACGTGCACATACTTCTGTACCATTCGACGATGAGACAATTCGTGAACGGAGATTGTCCATCGAGCACCGATAAAATTTAAATGAATTATTCTTAAAAATTCAAAAAATGCATTTCAATTTATCACTTTATATAATCGTTTGGCACTTTATTTTGATGGTTTATGTGTGTGTATACTAATTACATATGTATATATCTTTCTAACCACTGACTGACTGATATTAAAGATGGGGATATTCCAGGTGGCGTAGAAAGCTGAAATTTTTCATGCCAATAGACATTGAAACAGGTATACAGGAAAAAAAAAATCACAGAATCGTCGTACAACATTTATTTATGAAAACATAAATAAATGAAAAAACAAATGAAAAAAAATGCAGGTGAGCGACCCGAGACAATGGGAAAGCATGTGTAATTTTGTTTGCTGATGGACATCGAAGCCGCTGCACGGGAAAAAATCACAGAATCGTAGTACAACATTTATATATGAAAATATAAATAAATGAAAAAAAGGAATATAAATAAATGAAAAATCAAATTCAGGTGAGCGACCCGAGACAATGGGGAAACATGGTTCGATGCTTACACAATGTGTAAGCACACCCGCCAGTAATATATGAAGCTCATTCAAACCCACTGACTGACTGACTGATATTAAAGATTGGTGAATTCCGGGTGACGTATAAAGCTGACATTTGTGTGTCAATGACATCGAGCCCGCCCACTAGGAAATCACACAACCGTCGATAAGCATCCATAAATGAAAATATAAATAAATGAAAAATAAAATAAAAAATCAATGCAGTTGAGCGACCCGAGACAATGGGAAACACAGTTCATATTCTTACACAATGTGTAAGCATATTCTGCTGGTATATTAAAAAACAGAATGAAGTTATGTGCTATGAAACCTTTAACCTCATTGGCTGGAGAGTTGGCTTGACTCGGCCCACAATAATTGTCAGAAGAAAACCATACGTCCACCATGTTGGTTATTGGGAAGCCTAAGACGTCTTGGAAGTTGCATATTCACAATTTGAATTATCCGAGCTAGTAACCACGATGTATTATGTAGCACATAAGCATGGGCATGTTTTTGCTTCATGTAAGTAAGCCGGATTTTTATTTTATTTTGAGCGAATAAGCAGCGGTCTGCCCAATACTCCATCCAATTAATGGATGTGCAATTTATGAGGTGAATGAAGGTTTGTATGTAATTCGGTTTCAGCCCGAATTGTCAAGCTGAATATTGTGAAAATATAGAAGGGTCACACCGTCATGATCAACGAACGAATACTGCAGCAACAATTGCAGGATCACACAAAACGGTGCTCATTCCTGGTTTTGCAATGCAGCCCAAGGATGAGTCCTTTCCATTTGTTTGGCAAATGACATCAGTTTCCAGTACAGCTAACAATTGACATGATCAGAAATAAATAACACTTAATATCAAACTTCGCCAAAGAGCTGGAGTGTACCTATCTGACAGTTTTCACACATGGACAACTATAATAATGTTTTTTCTTCTGCATTTGCATCCTCAAAATATTTCTTTGAGGTTGCAGCAGATTCACATGCATTGTATATAAGAGAAGTGCTTTGAATATTTTTTGGAAATAATTTCTTTTTTGCCATCTTCTTCTCCTCCTCTTTCCATTTATGAGGGTGGAGGTCCAATGGCACCAAGCTTTTGTCCTGCCTTGACCACAATAACTCCTCCACTTCCCTCTGTCCTCAGCCAATCTCACTCTCTCACTCTCCAACCACCCCACCTCTCTGATATCCATCCTCATACAATCCTCCCTTCTCAACGTCTCTTCTCCGACCTTGCTCCCTCAACTTTTCGTTCTCTTTTGCATTCTCTCTTCCCCATCCGACCAATGTGCCAGCCCATCTCAGCCGGCATTTCACCAATCTCCCCATCAAGGTCATCTCCACACCATCTCCCTCCCTCAGTTCATCCATCTCCTTCTACACACCCTCTTCACTCCTGCAATCCTCTTGACCTAGTTGTTTCTCGCAAACTTGCAGCCTTTATTGTTGGCTCTGTCATTGCCACTATTTGCAGACCATAAAGGTAGGATGGCATTACACATGACATCAGAAAACTTCCCTTTCAATTTTGTTGATATCTTGCTGTCTGCCATTACTCCCTCCACCTCCTCCATGCATCTCCACTAACCTGAATCCTCGCTTCGCACCTCTGCCTCCGACTTACCATCACCAGTCACTGATCCACCCAGATACTAAAACCTATTTCCCTGTCTGATCTCCTTCCCTTCTAACCTGAAATTCATTTCTTTTCTCTGCTGCCCGAGCCACATCACCTCAATCTTTCCCATATTCATCTTCAGCCCATGCTTCCCAAATGCCTCCTTCCACTCCCCAGTTACTTCCTGCATCTCCCACCTACTCTCCCACACAAAGCCAGATTGTCCACATACAGTATCCTTCCACACTACCCCCTCAAGCTCATCTTCCTGCTTACCAGCTCCATCACCATTATAAACATGAGGTGGCTGAGAGCACTTTCCTGCCTCAAACCGGAGGTGTGAGACGCTGCGTCCCTTGCTCAGGATTGTGAACCAGCTTAAATTATATTGCTTTGTGCACTTAGGATTACTCAAAGGTTGAGATCCAATTGCCGAAGCACAAGGAGCAGCAGCCAAACTTTGTACATTCCTACATGTTCGTCGTGGTTGTCTTTGTCCAATTGATAAATGTTGTCGGACAGTCAAAGGGAGTGCTGTTTGATACATTCATCAATCATGAGGATGTATGGCCCATGCACCGAGCTCCGCATCGACACTTAAACTCATAAACACCATTGCTAGATATAATTGAGGGCAGTACATCCTTATGGATTGACAGAAGCAGCCTGCAGTGGTGGAAATTACTCGCGGGTGAACAGCATCGTATGAATTGTACACAGTCTTGCCTAATTTGATTCTTAAAACGTTGAGACACTTTTCCTTTCTCTGGGTAGACGCAGGTACACCGGACACCTATCAGGTCCGACAGTTTTTTTCTTTTGACGACTCAGGAACTTGTGTATCTGTTAATGACTTGCTCAGGATATTCATTATCAAGGAGGATCATCCTAATGGCCAGGACTTCATGGACGAGTTTGCCTGCTGAGAAATCTTCATTGCTTTGTTGACCAGGATACAAATCAGTCCCAATCTTGTACCTGGTTGGACTACAAGTGTCCCATCTCATTTAATGCCCATGCCCAGTAAATGTTGTTAAGATGACTGTTGTACTGAACGTGCTCGACGACTTCTCAACCAGCACATCCAGAAAATACAAATATGGTAAAACAAGAAACGGCTCTTCCTACCTACAAAAGCAACGGTGTGACATGCCGTCATGCTGCACATTTGTGTCACATCGCCTGCAATGCTGGATGGCTTCCGTGGGCACACTCGGATCTATTAGAAACCGAGACCGACAGGTCCCAAAACAAGGACGGTAGAAGCACAACCAATGGTTTCACCCGTTCGGAGCTCCTCATGACGGCCACCACACACACTCATTTATTTGTGACCACAAACCATATGTGGTTATAATGCAAAATACCTCATGACTTGGTGAATCAGCAAAGCACAGATCGTGTCACACAATTGCTGAAACTGCCCAACCTGTGAGCAACAATGTCGTCTGCCACCCAACACATTGTCTATGTATACCCTGCTGCACACCAAAACGGATCCAAACAAAAGGTAAGTTGATCTACTCTGATAATAGTAATAAGTAAGCAAGAGCAGATCCATCCCAGGCAATGTTTCACCCGCTGCCCAACGAGCTTTCTTCAGGACAATGGACCCCGATCTTCGGACGTGTCCGCTTTTATTCCAGATGCAACAATTTATTTCCGGTCACGTGCTAGTGTGAGAGATCGATTGAGGGCATTTGAATATTGCCGAACCTTCAGCAATAAATATCGTCACATCATCGATGGTCTGCTCTGTTCTTTTTATTATTCACTCTGAACTGGTCTGGTGTGTATGGGGGAAAGTAGGTGTGTGTGTGCTTGTTGCCTCCACCACGAAGGTGAAGGAGGTTATGTTTTCACCCTCTGTTGTCTGGTGCAGGATATCTTAAAAGTTTGTGGATGGATTCTGATGAACTTGGGGGATAAGTTGGGTGTGTGACAAGGATGAATTGATTCGATTTTGGTGAAGATCCGGATACGAAAATTATTAATTTTTTAAAGTGATTCTTCACCATTGAGAATAGGGCCAAAAACGATATAGTACTATATAGCATGATACATCAAAAATGTATTGGGCCCGATATTTCTCGTAGACCAGGCATTACGTGTGAGGTAATGGCCCTTCTAGGCCATAGAGGTATATGGCCCTTCTAGGCCATAGAGGTATATGGCCCTTCTAGGGCCATGACCAACCCTTCTAGTTTGTTGGTAGATTAGCAGAGTCGATCCAGTTACGATTTGGTTGGATGCACATTTCTCCTTAAAAAAAATAAAAATATATTTTTTATGGTTCTAGAACCGTATGCATACAAACATACAGTTGTCCGAAGTTAGCTATGTCATTAGTATATTGCAGATAGATCCCTCCCTTGAGTAGAGTGGGGAAAGCAAAGGGGTGCGTTGCGATGTTTTTTTTAGTTCGATGAATAATCATTTTCTCCCCTTTTATTTTATTCCCTGTTGTTGGAGCCGCAGTACCTTCCTCTCGCTTGCTACTCTCGTTTGGGCTGGACAAGCACTTCACTGCCTATTCACCTAACCAGAGACTCGTTTTTAGAAGGCAAAATCTTGCAGTAGTTCCTGCTTGGCGGGTCCAGACACGCGTGGAGTGGTGGCTTGCCGGCCTGGCCGAAACCACGCCCAGAAAGGGCGGACCCACATGAAGGCCCCTGTCCAATCGGACAGACGATGACTTCAGCTTCGCCAAGGCCCTCTCCGCCAGGGGGATCTATAAGTACGAAGCGATCCTCAGAGTAGGGGTGGGTGGTTGTTGGTGGAATGGTCTTGAGTAAGAAAGAAGGAAGGTCGGTTGGTTCTTTGGTGGTCGGAGAGTTCGGTGGATTCGTTGGCGTTGTTGCGAAGTGTACCACCGTCTCGCCTCGGCAGCCACGCTCTCCACTCAAGCTCCTTCAGGGACAAGAAACTCCATACGTACTGTTGTGGCTGAACAACTCAACCTTTGTCAGGTGCGGCACCACGGAGCACCTTCCTCTGAAACTCTCAAGTACCGAGAACTGCGACCTCAGCTCCTCCCTTCCTGGCTGCAAAGGTCCCCTTTTCTTTTAATGGTGTTTATTTGTCTGAGTGTGTGTCTGAGTGTGTGGCGCCTGTCTTATAAGTAAACTGTACAAGTTTTGATTATTGGAATTCTTGCTTTTATTATTCTCGCGTTCAGTCTGCTCTGTGTCTGCTTTCGTAGTTGCCTGTATAATTGTCGCACTACATCTCTCTTCTTTCCCCTGCAATAACATACCAATATAAACCTTGTTATGTGCCACATGTTTTTCCTCACCTAATGGAAATAAATAATTGTAGAAATGTTCCCAGCTCTTTTTGTCTTTTCCTCCATTGGTCCAGCACGGTTCGGATCTAAGTTTAGCCGGGTCTTATTCCCGATAATCCGTTCCTTTAAGCCGGTACGTCCTTGGCAGTTCCGCTCGGCTGCATCCGATTCCGG
>CM068960.1:100520589-100541336 GCA_035128595.1 Eptatretus atami
CCCCATGGTTTTATAACTGCTTGTGGTTGCGTTGTCCCCGTGATGTAGTAGGAGATCATAGAGGCGAGGACTGAGAGTACGGGGCTGATGTTGGGGAGTTTTTTCTGTTCAAGGTTGCTTCAGCCAGGTCAACAAAACTGTATACCAGAAACTCACATACCTCTTCGCTGTCTTCTAGATTATCTACTCGGGGTGGGCCAGGCGGACAGAGAGTATTCTTTACCTTTTTGGAAATTTCTTTCGGGCCATGTTTTTGCGAAGCGCTCATCACTGATGCCAAGGATGACATTACTACCCTCAATGTATCACCTCCACCACAAACATCAGGTGACCAACTCACTTCTTGTTCCTTTCACTTCTCTCTTGGTGAACCAATACTGTGTTGATTACGCCTTAATTAGCAATTCCTTTGAATATAGGAAGATTTGACATCACCTACTGGATATCGTATCACTTACAATACGTTTGGTAATCTTTGCTAGGAAGAGGACTGCAAAGAACGGATTTCTGCTCATTTAAGAGATGACCAAGTCCACATGTCTGAAAAAAACCACACTCCTGGCCTCTGGAAGAGACACACTCTAACAGGTGCATCGCATCTTCGGCTCAACTGTCTAGTGACTGATGTAACTTCATGCCAACAGGTATGGTGGTGCATTGATATCATTGCAAAAGGATCTGCCAGTGCTGATGTTGATTCAATTAAGCTGAGTTCAAACGATCTCTCAGCTGCCTATCTTCTTCGATCAGGTATAGGAGATGAGCGTCTGGAAGGCTCGCCATGCTGATTTTTAGTATTGATTCTAAAGGAGCTTTTCTGCAGTGATCTGTTTGGGTTGCTTGGTTGTCCTCACTTTTCATACAACCAAACACACTTCGTTTTTATTATTGGACGAGGTCAACCCATTGAGGGAACGCAGACGCTTGGGTTTGATAAAAGGGTCTCTGGATCATCATCACACCGTTTCTGGAACCAAGAGTTTGGACTGAAAACTTCTGGCAATGTCACTTTCTTTCTCTTGCGTTTTATGGCTTTCCGAGGTTGTGACGATTGATGATAGTGTGACATTTAACATTAATCGTGCACCATTAGTAACCAGTTGCCCTTTATCCCAGCAGTTGTTGTTCATGAACATCACCAAATTTGTCCAGTTCCTATCAGGTTTTTTGATTTCGCTTGTAACGTTCCAATTTAGCATTGCGTAATAGTATCAGCAGCATGCAAGACTTTTCCACATTTAGCATGCATTCATAAGACATGACTCGGTAACAGGAAAAACGCTTTGAAAGTAGGTTTATCCTTTTATACTGATGCCTCAGAAATTGCAGAGGCAAGATGCAATGCAAGACCTGAAAGTATAAAACCAACGTCTAATTGAAACGAACATGCCAGGCTTTAAACTCAGCATGCTTTTATGTTTTTATCCTCATATGCAGTGGTACCAACCAGCACCACATGCAGTAGACCTGAAAAATACAAAAAGGACTATGAACGTTTATTAATAAAAGTTATGAGGCAAATGCAGCTCAGCGCTGTTGGCATGACATTTTACAAACTATTTTTTCAAGTATGACCGACGGTGGCATCTTGGTGTTGCTTTGTCATAACGGATCAGACAACATAACTGATATTAAAATATGAAAAATCGTTGATCCAAACAACCCCAGAAAGCATTATTGCCTGATCAGCACTGTAGGGGCCAAACCATTGAAAAAACCAATTACAATATGGCGGGCGGCGGCATCTTTTGATTTGTAGGCCATAATGAGGTCGGATCATTAAAAACTGATATTTAAATATGAATTCCTCGACCCAAAAAAACCCAGAAAGGCATATGCTGATCAGCCTTTAGGCAAACATTTGAAAAACCAATTATCAAGATGGTGGGTGGCGGCCATTTTTGGTTTTTGGGCCCCCTCGGAGTTTGCCCACAACTTTCGCGAGGGTCACCCCCGCTATTTTTCAATTAACCCTTCATAGAAGACAAATCCATTGAGAAACCAACCTTCGCCTCTCCACGCTGGTCACGGAGTTCTCCAGATGACCCAAACATTCCTTCTTTCTTACTCAAGACCATTCCAC
The DNA here is from genome assembly GCA_035128595.1 of Eptatretus atami. Lineage (NCBI taxonomy): Eukaryota > Metazoa > Chordata > Myxini > Myxiniformes > Myxinidae > Eptatretus > Eptatretus atami. Next base: position 100,522,673 of record CM068960.1, read on the forward strand.
CAACAACCACCCACCCTACTCTGAGGATCGCTTCGTACTTATAGATCCCCCTGGGCGGAGAGGGCCTTGGCGAAGCTGAAGTCATCGGTCCGTCCGATTGGACAGGGCCTTCATTGGGGTCCGCCCTTTCTGGGCGTGGTTTCGGCCAGGCCGGCAAGCCCACCACTCCACGCGTGTCTGGACCCGCCAAGCAGAACTACTGCAAGATTTTGCCTCTTAAAAACGAGTCTTCTGGTTAGGTGCATAGCGGTGAAGTGCTTGTCCAGCCCAAACAGAGTAGCAAGCGAGAGGAAGTACTGCGGCTCCAACAACAGGGAAATAAAATAAAAGGGGAGAAAATGATTATTCATCGAACTAAAAAAAAACAATCGCAACGCACCCCTTTGCTTTCCCCACTCTACTCAAGGGAGGGATCTATCTGCATATTACTAATGACATAGCTAACTTCGGACAACTGTATGTTTGTATGCATACGGTTCCTAGAACCATAACTAATTATATATATTTTTTTTTTTAAGGAGAAATGTGCATCCAACCAAATCGTAACTGGATCGACTCTGCTAATCTACCAACAAACTAGAAGGGTGTGTCATGGCCCTAGAAGGGCCATAATACCTCTATGGCTGAAGGGCCATATACCTCTCACACGTAATGCCTGGTCTACGAGAAATATCGGGCCCAATACATTTTTGATGTATCATGCTATATAGTACTATATCGTTTTTTGGCCCTATCTCTCAAGTGGTGAAGAATCACTTAAAAAAAATTATAATTTTCGTATCCGGATCTCACCAAAATCGAATCAATTCTCCTGTCACACACCCAACTTATCCCCCAAGTTCATCAGAATCCATCCACAAACTTTTTAAGATATCCTGCCACAGACCAAAACAGAGGGTGGAAAACATAACCTCCTTCACCTTCGGTGGTGAGGCAACAAGCCACACCACACCTACTTTTCCCCATACACACCAGACCAGTTCAGAGTGAATAATAAAAAGAACAGAGCAGACCATCGATGATGTGACTGATATTTATTGCTGAAGGTTCGGCATATATGTCCTCAATCGATCTCTCACACTAGCACGTGACCGGAAATAAATTTGTTGCATCTGGAATAAAAGCGGACACGTCCGAAGATCGGGGGCCATTGTCCTGAAGGAAGCTCGTTGGCAGCGGGTGAAACATTGCCTGGGATGGATCTGCTCTTGCTTACTTATTACTAGATTATCAGAGTAGATCAACTTACCTTTTGGTTTGGATCCGTTTTGGTGTGCAGCAGGGTATACATAGACAATGTGTTGGGTGGCAGACGACCATTGTTGCTCACAGGTTGGGCAGTTCAGCAATTGTGTGACACGATCTGTGCTTTGCTGATTCACCAAGTCATGAGTATATTTTGCATTATAACCACATTATGTTTGTGGTCACAAATAAATGAGTGTGTGGTGTGCCGTCATGAGGAGCTCCGAAGGGTGAAACCATGGTTGGTGCTCTACCGTCCTTGTTTGGACCTGTCGGTCTCGGTTTCATAGATCCGAGTGTGCCACGGAAGCCATCCAGCATTGCAGGCGATTGTGCACACATGTGCACAGCATGACGGCATGTCACAACCGTTGCTTTTTTAGGTTAGGAAGAGCCGTTTCTTGTTATTACCTATTTGTATTTTCTGGATGTGCTGGTTGAGAAGTCGTCGAGCACGTTCAGTACAACAGTCTATCTGAACCAACATTTACTGGGCGATGGGCATTAAATGAGATGGGACACTTTAGTCCAACCAGGTACAAGATTGGGACTGATTTGTATCCGGTTCAACAAAGCAATGAAGATTTCTCAGCAGGCAAACTCGTCCATGAAGTCCTGGCCATTAGGATGATCCTCCTTGATAATGGATATCCTGAGCAAGTCATTAACAGATAACACAAGTTCCTGAGTCGTCAAAAGAAAAAAAACTGTCGGACCTGATAGTGTGTCCGGTGTACCTGCGTCTACCCGAAGAAAGGAAAAGTGTCTCAACGTTTTAAGAATCAAATTAGGCAGACTGTGTACAATTCATACGATGCTGTTCACCCGCCGAGTAATTTCCACCACTGCAGGCTGCTTTTGTCAATCCATAAGGAATGTACTGCCCTCAATTATATCTAGCAATGGTGGTTTATGAGTTAAGTGTCGATGCGGAGCTCGGTGCATGGGCCATCATTCCTCATGATTGATGGAAGTATTCAAACAGCACTCCCTTTGACTGTCCGACAACAATTTATCAATTGGACAAAGACAACCACGACGACATGTAGGAATGTACAAAGTTTGGCTGCTGCTCCTTGTGCTTCGGCAATTGGATCTCAACCTTTGAGTAATCCTAAGTGCACAAAGCAATATAATTTAAGCTGGTTCCAAATCCTGAGCAAGGACGCAGCGTCTCACACCTCCGGTTTGATGGCAGGAAAGTGCTCTCAGCCACCTCATGTTTATATGGTGATGGAGCTGGTAAGCAGGAAGATGAGCTTGAGGGGTAGTTTGGAGAGATACTGTATTGTGGACAATCTGGCTTTGTGTGGGAGAGAGGTGGGAGATGCAGAAGTAAGAGAATGGGAGTGGAAGGAGGCATTTGGGAAGCCATGGGTGAAGATGAATATGGGAAAGATTGAGGTGATGTGGGTCTGGGCAGCAGAGAAAAGAAATGAATTTCAGGTTAGAAGGGAAGGAGATCAGACAGGGAAAAATGGTTTTAGTATCTGGGTGGATCAGTGACTGGTGATGGTAAGTCGGAGGCAGAGGTGCGAGAAGGAGGATTCAGGTTAGTGGAGATGCATGGAGGAGGGTTGGAGGGAGTAATGGCAGACAGCAAGATATCAACAAAATTGAAAGGGAAGTTTTCTGATGTCATGTGTAATCCATCCTACCTTTATGGTCTGCAAAATAGTGGCAATGACAGAGCCAACAATAAAGGCTGCAAGTTTGCGAGAACAAACTAGGTCAAGAGGATTGCAGGAGGTGAAGAGGGTGTGTAGAGGGATGGATGCACTGAGGGAGAGATGGTGTGGAGATGACCTTTTGTGGGGAGATTGGTGAAAATTGCCGGCTGAGATGGGCTGGCACTTGGTGCGGATGGGGAAGAAAATGCAAAGAGAACGAAAGTTGAGGGAGCAAGGTCGGAGAAGAGACGTTGGAAGGGAGGATTGTTATGAGGATGGATATCAGAGAGTGGGGGTGGTTGGAGAGTGTAGAGAGTTGGCTGAGGACAGAGGGAAGTGGAGGAGTTATTGTGGTCAAGGCAGGACAAAGCTTGGTGCCATTGGACCTCACCCCTCATAAATGGAAAGAGGAGGAGAAGAAGAATGCCAAAAAGAAATTATTTCCAAAAAATATTCAAAGCACTTCTCTTATATACAATGCATGAATCTGCTGCTACCTCAAACAATATTTTGAGGATGCAAATGCAGAAGAAAAAACATTATTATAGTTGTCCATGGTGAAAAATGTCAGATAGGTACACTCCAGCTCTTTGCGAAGTTTGATATTAAGTGTTTATTTATTTTCTGATCATGTCAATTGTTAGCTGTACTGGAAACTGATGTCATTGCCAAACAAATGGAAAGGATCATTCCTGGGCTGCATTGCAAAACACAGATGAGCACCGTTTTGTGTGATCCTGCAAATTGTTGCTTGCAGTATTCGTTCGTTGATCATGACGGTTGACCCTTCTATATTTTCACATATTCAGCTTGACAATTCGGGCTGAAACCGAATTACATACAAAACCTTCATTCACTCATAAATTGCACATCCTTATAATTGGAGGAGTATTGGGCAGACCGCTGCCTTATTCGCTCAAAATAAAATAAAAAATCCGGCTTACTTACATGAAGCAAAAACATGCCAATGCTTATGTGATACATAATACATCGTGGTTACTAGCTCGGATAAATTCAAATTGTGAATATGAACTTCCAAAGACGTCTTAGCTTACCAATAACCAACATGGTGGACGTATGGTTTTCTTCTGACAATTATTGTGGGCCGAGTCAAGCCAAACTCTCCAGCCAATGAGGTTAAAGGTTTCATAGCACATAACTTCATTCTGTTTTTTAATATACCAGCAGAATATGCTTACACATTGTGTAAGAATATGAACTGTGTTTCCCATTGTCTCGGGTCGCTCAACTGCATTGATTTTTTTTTTTATTTTCATTTATTTATATTTTCATTTATGGATGCTTATCGACGGTTGTGTGATTTTTTCTAGTGGGCGGGCTTCGATGTCATTGACACACAAATGTCAGCTTTATACGTCACCCGGAATTCACCAATCTTTAATATCAGTCAGTCAGTCAGTGCGTTTGAATGAGCTTCATATATTACTGGCGGGGTGTGCTTACACATTGTTGTAAGCATACGAACCATGTTTCCCCATTGTCTTCGGGTCGCTCACCTGAATTTGATTTTTCATTTATTTATATTCCTTTTTTTCATTTATTTATATTTTCATATATAAATGTTGTACTACGATTCTGTGTTTTTTTCCCGTGGCAGCGGCTTCGATGTCCATCAGCACACAAAATTACCATGCTTTCCCCATTGTCTCGGGTCGCTCACCTGCATTTTTTCATTTGTTTTTTCATTTATTTATGTTTTCATAAATAAATGTTGTACGACGATTCTGTGATTTTTTTTTTCCTGTATACCTGTTTCAATGTCTATTGGCATGAAAAATTTCAGCTTTCTACGCCACCTGGAATATCCCCATCTTTAAATATCAGTCAGTCAGTGGTTAGAAAGATATATACATATGTAATTAGTATACACCACACATAAACCATCAAAAAAAGTGCCAAACGATTATATTAAGTGATAAATTGCAAATGCATTTTTTGAATTTTTAAGAATAATTACATTTAAATTTTATCGCTGGGCTCGATGGACAATCTCCGTTCACGATTGTCTCATCGTCGAATGGTACAGAAGTATGTGCACGTGCCATTGAAGCCCATCACAGAAGCAATGTTTGACTGATCTAATGACGGTTAACACAACGCAGCAACAACTTGCTCTCTGGACTGAAGTGAGCAGATGCGCTTGTTAAATGAACCCTAACAGCCAATCATGTTTCTCCTAAATGTCTTCAAGCTGTCTCATCTGGGTTGATGTCGTCTCCTCACTATAAACAGTTGGACTGTTGTTTTGCATGTCTGGTGATGCTTGCATCATTAAGTGTGCCATCAGTCGCATGGGACGTTAAGTTGGGGACCCAACTTCCAGCATTGATTGCTGGTGAACGTTAAATATCCCATTGGTTTCTCTTCCCAAACAGTAGGCTATTGTCTCCCACACCTGTCCAAATTTAATATTCCTGCCTGCCCTGCAGGGGCACTGCATCATTGGCACAGCTCCATCTCAGGATTGATGGAACCAGCAGGCTAAATCTTTAATAGAATCGGGTCTACAATAATAATAATATTAATAAGGAATTCAATAATAATTGGCTCATGACTTGTTTACGTTCTCTCTGAGAATGAGGCATGTACAGTATATACTGAGTCACTCATTGCATGCATCTCAAATCCCATTTGACAGTGGCTCAATGTTTCCTCAAATCGTTGCAAAAGTGGATGTTTTTCAGATTCAGGATCGCTTTGCAATGCCAATCAATTTGATAACCAAGCTGAGTGTCCTATACAGTATATGACAGTCACAGTTAGGTCAGGCCAGATTAGATCTGTGACTTGCTCCAGGTATCATGTAAAACTGTACTAACTGTTTCATGGTCGGGTGTCGGCGACTAAACTGTTCTCTCCACCAGGTTTTTTGGTGAGGAGGGTGTTTTGGATATGGACACCCAGCAGGATTAAAAACGAAAACCTGTCAAAGGTGGGGAGGAGCTCCTTGTGAGCCAAGGGCCATCCATATCTATGCCCAACTGTGTCTGCAGACATCCTCCTGCAGTTGGGTTATTTCTTATTAGAAGGTTTGGTGGCAGGATTTGCACTCCAGCCACCGTAAAACCCTTCATTCCGCAAAACACAAAACGCAAAGAAATCTGAAAACCACTCCGTGGGAGTACTCCTGTGCAGCTTCCCTTCGCAGGGCAGCTCACCGGTTGACGGGATTGGGGCAAAGCGTCCGGGACCCAAATCTTTGATGATAGGAGGGAAACCAGGGAACATTCCCGAGTCAGATTGCGGGAGAGTGTGTCGGAGTGTGCTGAGGTGTCGTCCACCAGACGCGGTCCCCTTGGGTTAACCTGAGGCGTTCCTCGGGTGGGTGCCTGGAATGTCCTATCCCTAAGAGAGGATGATCACCTGTCTCTGTTATCATCTGAGCTCAAACGTTTGGACATCGGTATTGCGGCGAGATCATGGTGGGTGGTTACACCTATTATTGGTATGGTCGCTCTGATGGTTACCATTCCCAAGGAGTTGCTGTACTGTGTCCAATAAGCTGACTCCAATGATAATTGAGGTACACCGGTCAACGAGCGTATTATGAGACTAAGGATTCGTCACTCCTTAGGTGTCATTTCCCGGTCTCTGTTTTTATGCTCTGACTGAGGCGAGTGATCTCACTGTGAAGGATGCATCTACGCCAACGCTCGGGTCTGTAATTGATCAGTGCCCAGACGAGGGGAATTTGCGCATTGCATTATCCAAGCCCATCCCTCGGTGTACTGCAGTTAGAGCAGAGGTTGGTAGGCTCTTTGACAAAGGAGTCCGAAGTGAAGGCCCGATAGGCGGTTACTTTGAGCGGTTGTACCAGGCTTATCCACCAGCTGTCGAGTTGGACGTCAGGGTGTTACAATCCCTATTGCTGACCCTCCAATCAACTGTGGTTCACCTTCGCTTGTGGAAACACGGGCTGCGGTGAACCGGTTGAAATGGGGTAAAGCTCCAGGGATCTGTGGCATCCATGCTGAATTTCTCAGGCTTGGTGGAAATGCTGCACTCGTGTCATTGCATGCAGGTTCTGTTCTCTGCCTGGAACACAGGCATCATCCCAACTGACTGGAAGAGGGGCCTTGTTGTCCCTCTCTGTAAAGGGAAGGGTGATCGCCAAGACTGCAACAACTACCGAGGGTGACGCTGCTCTCAGTGCGGGCAAGAGTCTTTGCTCGGATAATTCTTGATAGGGTTCGCCACCATCTGCTTGAGCACCAGCATCCAGAGCAGTCAGCTTTTACCAAAGAGGTCAATGATTGACCGTTATCCTATTCTTTCGGGTCCTCACGAACACAGACGAGAGTTTCGGCAGGGGCTGCTTGCAGCCTATGTGATCTCTGTAAAAGTGTTTGATTTCAATGAATCGGGATGCCTCTGGAGGATTCTTTGGTCTTCGTGGGGTCCACCAAAACTGATCGATCTGATGTCTGAACTCTACTCTGAGACTGAGAGTGCTGTGAGATTGTGGTGGGTACCATCTTCTGACTTTATTTCAAGTTGTTAATGGAGTTCGTCAGGGGTGTGTACTGGCCCCCACACGTTTCAGCACGTTGTAATGGAACTGGATTCTCGGAAGGATGTCGGAGAGATCCCAGCCTGCGTGTGCATCATTTGTAAAGTCAAGTCCTTGACGCTTGATTTCGCAGATGATTGCAGTCATCTTTGCGGAGAACTTTAAGAAATCTTTTGGGAGCCCTCGGGTGCTGAATGAGGATGTGGAGCCCTGGGATTACGGGTTTCCTGGGTCAAAAACTAAGATCCAGGCTTTCAATGACATCTTGGATGCTGCTGTCCTGTCTGTACCTGTATGTGAGATGTTGAGGTCGTGGAGAGGATCACTACCTTGGCAGTGATATCAGGTCTGGCTGGCTGTGGTGTCAGAGGGTCAATGACGTCTGGGTCGGGCCTGAGGAGTCATGGATTCACTGGATTATGGGTGTGGCACTGCCGGGACCTGTGCGGGAGGACGAAAGTCCGAGTCTTCAGGTCCTTGCTGCTTCCAGTCTTGCTCTATGGATGCGAGACATGGAATCTGACCAAGGATCTGAGACGGAGACTTAATTCCTTTGGTACAAAGTCTCTTTGGAGAATCCTTGGCTATCGCTGGTCAGACTTTGTGTCCAACGAGCGGTTGCTGTGAGAAACTCAAATGAGATTTGTTACCTGCATAGTCCGTGAGCATCAGCTGCGGCTGTATGGACATGTGGCTCGTTTTCCTGACGCTGATCCTGCTCACCAGATTCTCTCAGCGAGGGAGTCTCGTGAGTTTAGGAGGCCAATGGGCCGACCACGTGCCTCGTGGTTGCAGCAGGTTGATCGGCATCTCAAGGAGATGGGGATGGGCCAGGCATCTGCCTGGGGGATGGCCAGACGAGGCCCCTGGAGTACCGGCGGAAAGTGGACGCAGCGACGTGCTGCCGTGGCGCATACTCCCATTCCTGACCTGATCTGACAGTCTTGCAATTAACCCAAAATGGTTACACATATATATATACATACATTTACACACACACACACACACACACACACACACACACACACCACACACCACACACACACACACACACATGCATATCACTCACATATATGATGACACCACTGTTTATGATCATTAACGAGTCAGCCGCAACATGCCCAGATTAAACCCCCAACATCCTCGAAGGCAACATTTCCGTTCCATGGTCATCCAAGAAGATATAACCACATTATACTTCCCAAACATATTTCATGTCAGCATGTGAGTGTCAACGAGGATATAGAATGAAGTAAAACGTGCAAAAAAGGATTTTTTATAAAACGGAATTGTTGTTGGAGTGGCTGTGGTTGTTGTTTGTGTGCTTCTTCCATGTATATATATATATATTTTCCATTATTTGGAGAAGTGATCGCCTCTTCCATGAGCCTCGACTATGTATACAAAAAAAAAGTGTTGATATATTCCTTTTTGTGTGCTCTTCCTGTGTCTTTGTAAAGGTCCAACCAAGTGAATTGATGTTTACTTTTCCAACGACACCGTTTGTATTGTATTGTGCAACAGCAGAAACTCTTTATAATTGTTGTTGTCCTCTCTGGGGTATATATCGATTACAGTAGAGCTAGCCTCGGGTCCGTTCTTCTGTTGTGGACACGATAAGCAGAGAATGTCTCAAGGATGTCGGGATGCCTCCAGATTCCTTTCAGTTTTGTGTTAATCAGCAGTCGTGACTGTTAAAAAGGTAATCACAGGTGTTTGTGGTTTATAATATTTTTTACTTCTGGTAGGCCTCTTCTTCTTCCTTGTTTTCAAGCCCCACAAAATGCCAAAATAAGCTATTTATACACGTTTACATGGCGTTTGTTCAAGGAGGAAAAACCCCTTGGGGAGAAGGGATATTATTTGTGTTAATATTGTTTTGTAACAACATTAATTTTATGCTGTTATCATTAATGTTGTTATTACTCTTGTTATTTGAAGTGGCCTTGGAAAAACGCCACAATTAGCTATCTTAACACAGATATACACCTTAACACGGATTTCGCCCAAGGCGGAACAACCCTTGGGGAGGGGGGCAAATGAAGTCGCCACAACCTCCATCGTGTAACCATTAGTCCTTCTGTCAAGTTTGGTTGAGATTCAAAAAGTAACCACCAAAGGTATCACAGTCAAAAAAACAGACAGACAGACAGAGAGACAGACACCAAATTGCGTTTTTTAGTTTGATGATGACTACTACCTACTATAATGGCCACAATTATTTCATTTTCACATTGGTCGGCTGGGGAAAGTTTTTGGTCAAGTCTTTCATGAACAAACTGGGCTGGCAGAATAACCTAGAGGCTGGCAGGAGGTATGCGCTGGGTTGGCAGGATAGCCTAAGAGCTGGCAGGAGGTATGCGCACTTGACTCTGAGCTGTTTAACCTGGGTTTGAATACTGACCTCACTATAAATTAACTGTTACGCAGATGTTTCGCATGCTGGGTGATGCATCACTGTGTGTGCACCCTGGCTGAACTACCAATTCATGCCATCTTCAGTTGAGCATCACGCCTGGCCAGCCAGTTCGTAGAAAGGCTTGGCCCAAAAACGTTCCCTAATCGACTCCACAAGAAGGTGGAAATAATTATTGGTGCCATTTAAGAAGTAGTAGTAGTCATAGTAGTTGTTGTAGTCGTAGTCATCGTCGTATTATTTCACGAACAAACGGTCACAAACAGTATATGGGCAGGCTTGACGACGACCAGATTTGGGCAGGAATTTGTAATTCGTTTGTAATTCCCCCCATGTACTCCGTGACAACTCACCTACACTTCACCAAGGAAAGACTTCAACGTCCACCAACCATTGCTAGCAGACAGGTCCCCAATTAATGCCCACTTCATTATGTAACACTTTTCCAATCTGACAGTGTGTAGTTGGGTTGGGAGAACTCAAAGGTAATGTGCGAAAGGTAATGTGTGCTACCATCTGCACCACCCTGTCGGAGCTGATCAGGTACTTATCTAAATTTCAGATGATCAATGTCCTTCCACACCCACGACGTCCAGGAAGTTCTCAGCTCTTTCATGCTGTTAACAAAGCAACGTTTACCAATGGAAGCACTTATTCATTACATATGTCATGCTAGTCCCATTGTACTCTGTGCATGGCAAATCATATCATATCATGTAGTGTGTGTGTGTGTGTGTGTGTGTGTGTGTGTGTGTGTGTGTGTGGTGTGTGTGTGTATACACACACACACACACCGAACATTTACGCATTTTCCCCCAGAACTTTCCTTGCCCTATATTAAATTATTCATTTGATGACCTCATATCATCAACTTTAAGCCCTCGTTATTCAATATTCAATGAATCCTAATTTTATATATTCAGTGTATGAAAAACTGATTGAAATAGAAAATAATAAATAGGGGCCCTCACTGTTTTTGAACACCCAATAACAGACTAATATCTCCAGGATAAATTTCCCGCCTATCACGATTACAAGAGCAGGCTACATCCTGCGCTGGTAGGCTGGAATTCTGGACAAGGATATACGAAAACATTAAGACAGGAATAAGCCATTTGATGCATCATGCCTGTGGTCCATCAACACCACAATAATCCACTCTATTAGTTTATCAACTACTTGGGGGGGGGGGAGGAATGGGGAGGAAAATGGGACAATACTAAAGTTATTTATCAAGTTATTTGTTTGGGTCTTTAGGGGGGGGGTCGGGTTGAAGAATTGTGTGGAGTGGGAATAAGCAAGCACTGACAGCACATTCACTTGATGAGACCTGCTCACAAATATCACTATCATACATCCATACCCAAGCTAACCAACAAACTTGCCAATATCCATGTACCTGCTATCCCTATTTCCTATGTAATTCCAGTTTAAATCTATCTGTTGTTTGTGCTGCCACTGCCATTTCATGGAGACATGCATTTACTACTTTCTGATTGAAACCCCATTCTTACTACCGTCCTAACTCTCCCCTTTTTTACTCTCAGGCTATAGCCAATGATCCCGTCACTGTCCATTCTGGTGAAAAACTCTTCTGCACTTATTTTGTCTGTACCCTTCATTATCCTAAACATCTCCACCAGATCCTCTCATAAATCGCCTTCTTTCTAAATAAAAATGATAAGGATCTCCAGTGATGAGGCCGAATTACAAGATCTGTGGCTTTCACATCACAGGCAAGTCGGTGGTCTCTCTGTTTTTTATCACATATTCTCTGATAATGCTCCCTCTTCTCTCCCAGTCCTCTGACCCTCCCTATCTACTCCAGGATGCACAATTTATTCCAGTATCCCTTCCTGGTTAAACTTCCAAAAATCCAGGCTGACCGCACACCTTAACTCTTTTATTCCTCACTTTTTCCATCTATGAAACCACCTTCAGGAAGCCTTTCTGTTTCGCTCTTCCTTCAAGGGCTACAAGCCATATCTTGTTATCCATAATTCTCTCCCATGATATATATTACCCCCATTAACGTTTCCTAGCACAACCATCATACTTGTTAGTTTCGGTGTTTCCTCCATTCCTTCTGATCCAATTTATTCACATTCCCTTGATATTTGATCTACTGTCAGATCTATTTTGCCCTTCAATGAATCAAAATCTTGCAGAGAAAAAAAAGGTCCCATCTTTTTCAGCTCCTCGTCCGAGCTTAGTCGAGCTAGTCCTGAAATCAATGCAGTTGCTCGACGTTGAACCCTCTCAAAGGCAGCTATTTCCTTCCTCCCTCAAATGTGGTGACCAAATATAAACACAATATTCTAGATGAGGCTTCACTACATTCCTGTGCAGTGATTACACTACCTCTTTTGTTTTATAATTAATTCCCCTGGGAATACAACCTAAAATCTTGTTAGCTTTACCTATAGCTGCGAGCACTGCACTGTCTGCATATACAGACTGCCCCCCCCTCCACTCCCAGTATCGAATACCACCCCCAAAACCTCCAGAGTCACACGACCCTCGATTGCCCCTTGCATTGCCCAATCTATGAAAGTATCTAGATCACAGCACGTACCATCTTCTTTACAGAGCGTCAGTTCTGTCGAAGCAATTTCTTAGCTCGGGTTACAATTCTGGACAGGTCGCCACTCTGACACAGGAAGTCAGTGCAGGAATTTGGAATTTTGCCAGGGTGCTGGTGATTGCTTGCCTATTCTTCATGAAGGACAACATGAGATGTTAAACATCCACCAAATAATGCTGGCAGACGGGATGCCTCAGTTCAATGTCGATCTGATGTTCTATGTTCTGTTAAATAAACACAACTAAGGTATATAATAGCAACAAAGTCAGCCTTTTTAATTTGTTTGACTTTACTCACAAAACCTATAAGCATTGATAATTATGGAATAAAAATGACGCATAATCGGTAAGTCTATTATCAAATGATTAACAGAATTGAAAATCAATAGCTCCGATACAGCTAGAGCTGCAGTTGTCCACTCTCGTGCATGTTTTTGGATATTTGGGCCTTCCAATGTCATATTCGTGCAAGTAACGACTTTGGGAGTACGTACTTGATTATGGCAGTCTGATTCAATTGCCCCATGAAAGTGGGGGTGTTTCTTTAGCATTTCCCTCCTTGGTTTTGGCAGCTTTCGACAAATACACTGCTTCTGCGTCATAACTGGTTTCCCATGCAAACTTCAAAGCCACACCGCTGTCTCTTTCAAATCCCAGCATTACATCTCTTCATTCTTTGTATGATTTCAGATCTGGGACTTGGTAAAGCAGCCTCTCCTTCAATATTGGAGAGTTAATTTCACCTGGAACATTCACCTCCAGGTGCAGTAATCTACATGTGTAAAGTTTCACCAAGTGTGACAATTGGAATATTGTTGGGGATTAAGTGAGCTCACCAGCAGCCTTTAACGTCCTCAATGTGGGACACAAGCTCAACTCGAGCAATGCCTTCCATTGTTGCTTGCTTTATATTTTCGTTGGTTTTTATTTTCAGACTTCTAGCTTTGTTATACAGAGTAACGAAACAGTTTCTATGGGAGTATGTATCACTTGCATGCATATCTTACCAGTCGACGATTTGGCTAACAATCTTGTATCCTGAAGTTCAGTGGCACTCCGTTTGACATTTTTGTAATCTTCCACCAGTTTCATTACAAAAAAAGTACAGTTTTGCGGATTCGCTCACATCAAGGGTTGCTGCTCCTACAACAGATCTAGTTTTCACTGGACTTATCACAACAGTCGTTTGCTCTGATTTGTGCTTTTGTGTTCTTTGTAATTCAAGGTTGTGACACTTTTTGAAACGTGATTTGTGCCAGAATGCCTTGTGAGACTCCAGTGTTTCTGAAATCCCTTGACCCTCATCAAGTTGAGTCACATTCATGATCATGGGTACACTTCCTTTTATTTAATGCTCGGTTGGGTTTTGTTTTTTCCAGAGGTTTGTACCCACCACAACAGTCATAATTTTGCCTCACGGCTGTACTGTGTGAAGGACATATGAGTCTTTCATCTGTCCTCTCTTGACACAAAACAAACAGAGTCCAATCAGTTGGGCATACTTGTGTTGAGCTGGTTGAACCAGGGTACACTTACTACTGGCACAGACACTGCCATCTTTCTTTCTTCCTGTTGTCTCTGAAAACCAACACAAACTTCAAGTTAACAATCACCACCACCAAAGCTATACTTGTACATCACCAAAGCTGTACTTGTACACCATAAATACATACATATAGTGCCGATTGAAAGTCTCCACCCCCTTTCAAAATTTTCACCGTTTTCTGCCTTATGGCCTTGTTGTGTTGCAAAGTCAACCCACACATAGCTTCTTCAGCTCAACCGTTTTTAATCGTGTCTCCTGCTGCCCTTTCTCCACAGCTCTCTGATGTCACTCTCGTTTCTGCCTCGTCAGTTCTGGTTCATCATGCTTTCATTAATATTCCTGTAACTCCCAATACCACATATTCCTATTTTTGTGAAAATAACAACTAACTAGAGGGGGAGCACTCGGTAGAGTGCAAAACCTCCGCCGCCAATACTGCTGGGTCACTTAGTGAACCTGATATCCTATTCATTGTAGGTCAAAACGGATCAGACTCTACTGAACCACGATTGAATAAACTAAACTAGATCGACGCGCATGTAGAAATGCCAAAAAAAAAAATCGAAATTTTTTTGAAAAAAAGTTGCAAAATTTGTTGTTTTTTTTCACTAACAAATTTTTTTTTGGGGGGGGGGGGGTTGGAAATCACTTAAAACATGTAGAAATGCAAAAAAAAAAAAATGCTAATATTTTTCAATATAAATCGAAATTTTTTTGAAAAAAATTTTTTTTGACCAAGTCCAAATTTTAATGGCATGATCCTTGGACCATACCTAATCCCCCACCAAGTTTCGTCAAAATCCGTCCAGGAGTTTTTCCGTATACTGTTTCACAAACAAACAGACGGGTGAAAACAGTAACCTCCGTCCATCTTCGATGGCGGAGGTTAATAATGAAAAAAGCAAAGAACATTGTGAGCATGTAATTGTCATGTATTCATTAATATTCATGTAACTCCCAATACCACCGGCCTGGAATTAAATTGCATTAAATCAGACTTTTTCCCCACCTTTATTTACACAACGTAACCTGCAACTTCCAAGTGAAAATCAAATTCTACACATTTCAGAAAATTATTAAAAATACAAAACTAAAATATCTTGGTTGGATAAGTGTCCACCCCCACTTATAATAGCAATTGTAAATTAGCTCAGGTGTGACCAATCACCTTAAAAATCACACACCAAGTTAATTGGCCCCCACCTGTGTAAAACTGCAGTGATTCTGATTATTTCAGAATAAAATCAGCTGTTCCTGGACGTTTCCTCTGCTGGGTAGTCCATTTCACAGCAAAGACTCAACCATGAGTACCAAGAAGTTTTCAAAAGACCTCTGTGGGATTAAG
Organism: Eptatretus atami; assembly: GCA_035128595.1. Classification (NCBI taxonomy): domain Eukaryota; kingdom Metazoa; phylum Chordata; class Myxini; order Myxiniformes; family Myxinidae; genus Eptatretus; species Eptatretus atami. The sequence goes on from CM068960.1 coordinate 100,538,009, forward strand.
TTGTGGAAAGGCATAGATCAGGGGGTGGGTATAAAAATTTCAAATGCCATGAATATCCCTTGGAGCACAGTCAAGACAATCATTAAGAAGTGGAAGGCGTACGGTGCCACCAAGACACTGCCTAGATCAGGTCGTCCCTCCAAACTGGATGACTAAAGGCCCGGTCACTCCTTGACGTTTTAGCCAGCTTATGCCGATTTTTGAAAAATTTGTCTAAAACGCTGGCACACGTCGAATACATTATGGGTAAGTTTTGGAAACATTGAGAGCACGCTGAAAAACACTGCCATACGTCGTAGTTCGCTGGCTTTCATCGTTGTACTTTGCGGTTGTCCTCAAATTTTAGCATGCTTGAAATTTTACGACTTATGCCAGCGTATGACTCACAAGTTCCGCTACGCTGGCCATAAGTTGTAGGCACGTTATGCGATCGTTGACACACGTCGACACACGTTACTTGTAAGTTACTCATAAGTCGAAACACGTCAAGGTAATGGTTAGCGTCAGTGTTCCAAACTCCTGGTTTTTTTTCTTCCTTCGGTATGACGGTGATGTTGACACTTCGATTTCTAGTGCGGTTATGATTTAAATCGTTGAGTGGCAGCCTATTAATTATATTATATTATAACCGCACTAGAAATCGAAGTGTCAACATCACAGTCATACCGAAGAAAAAAAAAAAACCAGGGAGTTTGAACACTGACGCTAACCATTACCTCGACGTGTTTCGACTTAGAGTAACTTACAAGTAACTTTTGTCGACGTGTGCCAACGATCGCATATCGTGCGTACAACTTATTCCCATCGCATGCGGAACGTGTGAGGCATATGGCAAGTACGTCGTCGTAAAATCTTTAACACGTTTAAAATTTCAAGACGTACTCCACTTACTATGACGTATGATAGCGTACTTTAGCGTTCTATTCACGTATACCAAACTTACCCATTCCGTATTCGACGTGCGCCAGCGTTTTAGACGCATTTTTCAGAGGTCGGCATACGCTGGCAAGATCGCCAAGGTGTGACTGCGATGTTGACACTTCCATTTCTCCGGCAGTTATGATTTGAATCATTGTGCGGCAGCCTTTTAATAGGCTACACCACGTGATCGTCGGCGATACGTGCAGCGCGCTATGCCTAAGTTAAACTATCGTTGGGCATAGGTTGTGAACGCCGACAACAGGCTAAGCATTCGTTGGTATAAGTTATCTATAAAACAACGAAATGTTCTGTGTCCGTTAACTAATATGTTATGCATACGACCAACTCGTTATGAATACGTCCGAATCTTTAAAAAATACATCAAAAGTTCAGCGTAAGCCAGCGTTTTACATACATTTTTATACGTTACCATTGCTGGCTAAAACGTCAAGGTGTGACTGGGCCTTTAGCAAGGAGGAGACTGATCAGAGACGCCACCAAGAGGCCAATGGCAACTTTGAAAGAGCTACTGTACATGCTTTTATTGCAAAGACTGGTCACTGTGTACAAGTGACAACAATGTCCCAAGCCCTCCACAAGTCTGGCCTGTGTGGTCGGGTAGCAAGAAGGAAGCCATTACTCAAAAAAGCCCACTTTGAGTCCCTTTGAGGCATGCAAAAATCCCCTCCAGAGATTCTGAAGCCATGTGGCAAAACGTTTTGTAGTCTCACGAAACCAAGATTGAACTTTTTGGCCTAAATGCAAAACGTTACATTTGGCAGAAACCCAATACAGCACATCACCCAAAGAACACCATCCCTACTGTGAAGCATGGTGGTGTCAGCATCATTTTAATGGGATGTTTCTCATCAGCAGGGACTGAGGCACTTGCCAGGATAGAGGGGAAAATGGGTGGAGGAAAATACATAAAAATCCTGAATGAAAACCTGCTGCCCTCTGCAAGAAAGCTGAAATTGGGACAGAAGTTCACCTTGAGCATGACGACCCAAAGCACACAGCCAAAGCTACACTGGAGTGGCTAAGGGACAAAAAGATAAATGTCCTTGAGTGGCCCAATCAGAGCCCCGACCTAAATCGATTCGAAAATCTGTGGCATGACTTGAAGATTGCTGTCCATCAACGCTCCCCAAGCAACTTGACTGGGCTTGAACAGTTTTGTACAAAATAATGAGCAAATATTGTCCAATCAAGGTGTGTAAAGTTGGGATACACCTATCCCAACAGACTCACAGCTGTAATTGCTGTCAAAGGTGCTTGCACTCAGGGGGGTGGACACTTATCCAACCAAGATATTCGAGTTTTTTTTTTTTAAAATTAATTTTCTGAAATTTGTCGAATTTGTTTTTCACTTGGAAGTGTGTGGTTACAATGTGTAAATAGAGGTGGAAATAGTCTGATTTAATGGAATTTAATTCTCGGCAAATAGGCAACAAAAGGTGAAAATTTTGAAAGGGGATGTAGACTTTCTATAGGCATTGTGTGTGTATATATATATATAATATATATATATATATATATATATATATATATATATATATAGAAAATTTTGAAAATAAAAGTTGGATTATTTTTTTTAATCACTCTGTAGTGCCTAAGCCTTTGTAGCTCCGTGAAAGGTGATATTAAATGACCCCCGATCACATTGCTTAGTTTGTGAAGGGAAGTGTTTTCGGCCCCGCCAAAGAAATAGAAAAAAAAATCTAAATTTGATTTTTTCATTCGACTTTTCCCATCGATACTATTAAAGTCACCGTGCATATGTGCATCTGTCCGAGTTCGTCCCATTGGTTGGACAGTACAGCTGACTCCACCTGAATTTCAACCTAAACTAGAGAGTTCATAGAACACGTTACCCAATGCAGTGTTCAGGTAAATCCTTTTATTTAAATAGAAGTTTTAAAAAATATCTTTGAAACAAATTCCGTACATTTAGCGCTATTGAAACAGTCTTGTACATCATCCTTATACACCACCCTATTTATTATTTCCAAGTACAGTTTGAGTTTTGAAAGTGCAAAGAAGGCGATTTCTGTTCCACAGTGTTCAAGTATATAATTTAATCTAAATAATAGAAAGATTGTAAAAGTTGTACAGTATAAATACATTTCCGGAATTTCCCGCCATTGATGCAGTGTCTATTACACCGACATATCTAACACATGACGTTAGTTATTCATGCCTGTTGTATGTGTCCTTTATAACGTCCTTGAAAACAAGTTTACTGTTTGCAATGTTTTTGACTGCCAGGCAGCAGACAGAGTGAAACTAGAAATGAACGAAACCCATGATAATTACCATTTAGAACCCTTCAGAATTACCCATTAGAACTCTTTAGAATTATCCTTTAGAACCCTTTAGAATTACCCTTTAGAATCCTCTAGAATTA
>CM068960.1:100541346-100561585 GCA_035128595.1 Eptatretus atami
CTCCTTTAGAATCACCCTTTAGAACCCTTTATAATCCCCTTTAGAGCCGTTTGGAATTACTCTTTAGAACCCTTTGGAACATCCTTTAGAACCCTTTGGAATTACCCTTTCGAACCCATTGGAATTGCCCTTTAGAATTACCCTTTAGAACCTCTTAGAATTACCCTTTAGAACCCGTTACAATTACCCTTTAGAACCCGTTAGAATTACCCTTTTTAGAACCCATTGGAATTACCCTTTAGAATCACCCTTTAGGACCCATTGGACGTTATAATAGAATAGACGTTATAATTACCCCTTGGAACCTATTAGAATTGCCCTTTAGAACCCGTTACAATTACCCTTTAGAACCCATTGGAATTACCCTTAAGAAATTACCCTGAAGAATCACCCTTTAGGACCCATTGGAATTACCTTTAGAAGTTACCCTTTCGAACCCTTAGAATTACCTTTAGAATCCTCTAGAATTACCTTTAGACCCTCCTTAGAATCACCCTTAGAACCCTTTATAATCCCTTTAGAGCCGTTTGGAATTACTCTTTAGAACCCTTTAGATACATCCTTTAGAACCCTTTAGAACCCTTTAGAACATCCTTTAGAACCCTTTGGAATTACCCTTTCAAACCCATTGGAATTGCCCTTTAGAATTACCCTTTAGAACCTCTTAGAATTACCCTTTAGAAACCGTTACAATTACCCTTTTTAGAACCCATTGGAATTACCCTTAAGAATCACCCTTTAGAATCACCCTTTAGGACCCATTGGACGTTATAATAGAATAGACGTTATAATTACCCCTTAGAACCTATTAGAATTGCCCTTTAGAACCCGTTACAATTACCCTTTAGGACCCATTGGAATTACCTTTAGAAGTACCCTTTCGAACCCTTTAGAATTAAACACAGTGGTTTAGAAAAGTTATTCTTCTTCATTTGTGATGGAAGGACGGACATGACCAAATATTGAAGCGACTTTACTGCTAAAAAGTATCCCACTCCTCTCTGCTCATGTGTGATCAGGATAAATTCAGAGACAAAGTACTGTATAAAGCGCAGATTTGTTATCCGATTCGTGTTCAAAATATAACATTCAATTTTTAAAAGTTGTTCCTCCATCATAAACTGACATTTACAAACAGACGGATGGACGGACATGACCCAATTGTTTAACCACGCTTTTCGCTTTGAGTGCGTGTGATAAAAATCATACTGCTACCATGTTGATGCTTACTGCTCGGCAAAGTCAAAGACATCTCCGGAGCTGTCATATTCCCAATCGCCATTCCCTCCCCATAAGTTTTCCCTTCATTGTAAAATGACCAAAGCGACAGTTAAATGATTTTGAGCCGGTAAGCGTCACGGGCCTTGTGATGATCGGCCTCAGCGATCGAGGCAGCAGTCTGTTATGTAAACACTGCTCAATGAACTATGTGGCATCCTCTTGAGCAGGCCTTTTACCATGAAGGTTATCCAGGTCCTTGCTATTATTTCTGACTAGTTTCTCTTGAACAACTGATCCAAATAATATGAATGTCATGATAAAGGTCTTTGTTGAGGACTTCCGGGAATCTCGCGACATTGTGAAATAAAACATCCATCATTATTTATTTTTAACGACGTGTATATCTGCATCAGAATGACAATAATTGGTTTTGGGTGTCATGGTCACTTGACAGTTGCAATTCCACGGGGTTTGCGCAAATCTCATGAGATTGTGAGTTGGACAAGTGACCGTGTTGGGCCATGATATGTAGGAGCTGTTTCGATCACAGTTTATGTGAAGTCGGTGATAGTATGATTGGGGAAAGGAAAGTGTTAATATTCTGCTGTTTCAATATGCAAATGCATGTTTGCTTTTATGAGCAGGGGAAGAGTGGGGAGGGGAGGACAGTGTTTGAGTTGGAGGAGGAGAGAGCAAATATGGGACAGTGTTGGGAGGGGGAGGTTGAGGATTTAGGTGGGGTTTGAGGAGTTGTGGTGGGAGGTTGGTAGGGAGGGCATTTGAAGGCTTGGAGTAGGGAGGGGATTGACCCCTAAGATTTGGGAGTTGGGGTTGGAGGAGGGAGGAGAGCAAAGATGGGACAGAATTGGGAGGGGGTTAGATTGAGTTTTTGGGGGTGGGGTGAGGATTTCTGTGGAGGGCGGAAGGGGGGAGTTGAGGAGTTGGGGTGGGAAGGGGGATTTGAAGGCTTGAAGGGGGGAGAGGATTGACCCCTTAGGGTTGGAAGGTGGAAGTTGAGGACTTGGGGTTTGGGAGGGGGGTTAATGACTTGCGATTTATGAGGGGAGAGGCTAAGTTGAGGACTTGAAGTCACATGTTACGTTGCACAGGTGCTCCGCAAGTCCCTGCTATTCTTTATATTTGTGCGTCTTTTGCAATTTATCGGACTTTAAATTTTTGTGATATTTCTTTTTATGTATTTCCTAACTCTTAAACGTGGGAAAATGTATTTTTTTGAGTACATAGTCGAGGCTCATGGAAGAGCTCGTACACCGAACGTATCAGGATGTAACAGACAAAAACAGGATGCAAAACACGCATGCATGGGGTGTACAATATAGACACAGATGATGCATGGGGTTGACAAGATGGATACAGATGAAAACTCCAAGAAGGGAAAACTGGAAAATTTTAAAGAGGTGGGATTGGGGTGGGGTTAATGAGGGTGAAAACGATCATGGTTTTGGATTGGGGATGGTCTGAGATGGTGGTGAACAGCTGTCTTGAAAGACCCGGAGGGGAGAATGAGATTGAAGAGGATGTGGAGGTTGATTCCACAGGCAGGAAAAAAGAGGAACAAATGAGGAGATCAGCAGTGATCCTGGATTTAGGTAGTTTAACCAGAAGGGGGTCGATTGTGGACCGTGTGAGCCCTGCAGAGACTTGTGGGGGAGGGGGGGCTGGGAGGACAAAGAATGGAAAGGGTAGATGGTGCAAGACCAGAAAGGAGCGGGTAAAAGACAGAGCGACCACCGACCTTTCTGCGAGGACATAGTGATAGGCCCATAGACTCAGCTTCATCATGGGAGATTCCAATAATCTTTAAGGCCTTGGTTTCCATGGCATCAAGCTGAGCAAAATGTGAGGCAGGGGAGCCTGCCCAAAGGGGAGAGCAGTACTCCATCAAGCTGCACATGAAGGCCATGTAGGTGGATAGGAGTTCAGGTGTGCCAAGGAAGGACTCTGTATGACAGAGGATGCCCAGTCAGCGGCCGGCTTTGGAGGCCAACTTTGAAATGTCATTTGCCCAAGGAAGATCATGGCTGAAAGTGAGACCCAGGAGTTTGAATTACTAAAATTCCCCAAGAGGATTGTTAAGAAAGTAGATCAGAGGGTTTGCCAGATGGTCCTCTGAGAGAGAATTAGTGAGAGTGTGAGATTTATCAGGATTGAAAGACATATTCCAAGTGTTTGACCGGCTTGTGATTTTGTCAAGGTCTGAAGAGAGGGAAGAGGCTGCAGCCTGCCTGTCTGAAGGATGGGCGATATTATGGCAGAGGGTGGAGTCATCAGCAAATAGATTAATATTTCCAGGGAATCGGAAAGATTCATTGATGAAGATCAGGAATAGGCTTAACGACATGTGCCAGGGGCATATCCTGCTCGGGTGCCCCCTTCCTCACAATTTATACCGAGTCGACACTTGTCCAACACATACTCTGTGTTCTCAATGTGAAGGGTGTCAATTATTTGTTGATTGTAAATAGGGTATCGTAAACTATTCATTCTTCCTTTTTTTTGTCTTCAAAGAGACTGCTTGCTTACATTCATGCACCAATTGAAAAGTGCATTGGGGGGATAGGCAACATGGTATTAGCCCCTGCACTTCTGGAATTGGTGTGGGAACACCACCTTCCCCTCCTCCACTTTCTACACCATTGATTTATGCCTCATGGCCTTCAAATTTGGGTTCCACTACCTCATAAATTCAGAAATATTTTCACAATGTCAACTAAAAAAAAAAGCTTGTGACCATGCCCCCCATTCTCCGAGCACCTAGGGGCAATTGCCCCCTCCCACCGTGAGTGACTATACTTCTGTAGTGTATCTTCACATGCTGCACCCATGTGTGGCATGCCTTTACGTTTGTTATCATGAGTTGTGTCCCACGGGGTTTGTGTGGCGTGACACTCCCACATGTGGCGCTTCCACTTGGTGTGTCCTCTCACGTGGTATGCTTTGTGTTGAGCATTCTTGTGTGGGTTTCACACACTTGGTGTTCTTCCACATGCTTTGAATGAGTGAGGTTATCATGTTGTGCAGAGGTCGCTGTTCCAGTGAAAGACGACAAATTATTTGATCCGAGCTCCGATGTCGCTTGGTGGAGTTATTCGGGTTCATCTCAAATGTTGCTTTGGTGGAGACTTTGCAAGCAGAGCAGAGTGGGCAAAAAAAATAATCTCCGATATGATGAACCAAGAAGGAGAATTTGATGGTTTGAAAACAAAACCATGAGGTGTCGGCTTGTTTGAGTTTGCAGCTCTTTGATGCGTTTCCTTGCTCTGCCATGGGGGAGGTTTTTCTTTGAGCTTCAGTGACAAAATGACAGTCAATTCTAAATTACGGCCTGATCACTTTATAGGATTTTAAATCCTTCACAAGCAGTTACAGTTTTTGAAAAACACTTTCAGGTTTCTTCATTTGCTTACAAACACTCTTCCTCCACACACACTAGTAGCGAGCTCTCTATCGTGTGCAGCCTGTGGCTGCCGGTTGTATCAATCATTTTTTGCTGTGCCTCTGATGTAGTGCCCTCTATTCACCTGGTCCTCATTCCACCAACCTCGGAAGGATGACGGGCTGAGTCAACCACACCTGTTGTTAATTCAACAGCCGTTAAGCCGACACCAGGCTTACAAAGTAGTAATTCTTCGATTCGTATCGGAGAGAGGTCCCTCATCGGATGGTATAACTGTCGCTAACAAAATGGGATGTTCAATGAAATCTCTAGCTTTGTAAGTAAAGGGGGAAGAGCAATCTCTTTTTTCATCACAAATAAGTTTGCTTCACCGACCTCTCTCTCTTTATGTCTTATCAGGAATGCGATAGCGTAGTAGCTTCTACTTTAAGGTTCTCGGTAATCATATAACTTGTGGCCTTGGTCAATGTTTTCGCATGCATATCATTTGCTCTTACAGCTGCTTGGAAGACGGTCAGACCACAATGTTGAAAGTTGTTACTTACTGTGGGAATGGTATCTGGAAAGCTGCGCTGGATCAAGGAAACAATGATACCATTAGGCAGCTGGAGGCTTGCGCTGAAGGCTGCGATGCGGGCAATTGGAAGCGAAGTTAAGAAGAGAAACAACAAAATAAGAGTCTCGATTCTGCTGATATTTGATGATGGATGATAGATAGCTTTAACGTAGGGGGCTCCAAATTTGTGTAAAGTATCCAAACTACTTGGTTAAATTAGATGAGTGGGTATAATTGCATGGCTGGCAGGATCGCTGAGACGTATACACACTCGTCTCTGAGTTGTCTAACGTTGTTATTTTTAAAATCTCGGCCCTGTTATATACTGTCATCCTGGTGTTATGCAGGCTGGAGAAGATATCAATGGATGTGCCATCCCTCAAATGGCCGATAAAGGTCCCATGGCGTCCTTCGTGAAGTCTAGGTGAGCAATCGCTGGCACCAGGGAGAAATTCCAAATTCCTGCCCTGACTACCACTGAAAAGGCAAAACATCCAGTGAGGCTGTTTGAGGAGCACTGAGTCTGCTTTCGGGTAGAGTAGCAGAATTCGATAGGGTATAATCACAGATCAAGAGAGCTAGATTCTGAGTCTGGATAGACGTGAGAGAAAGGGAGAGGGTGAATGAGGTAACAGGAAAAAGTTTTGGAGGGAGCCAAGTGGGAGCCAGTGACTGCGAGATTGGGAGCTGGAGTGAGGCTCAGGAAGGGAGTGGAAAGCATGTGTTCCATTTGTTGTTTTCTGCTTGCTCAAGCTCTGGGACATGGGCGCTTTGACAAATAAGATGTGTAAACTGTAAACCCAGAGCCAGATTCATAACCCACCCCCAGCACAACCTCCCCGCCACCCCCTCCCTCGTTCAAATACAGCACAAAGGCTTCTGTCTTTCAGAGTCTTGTGCAATATTGCAGAACTGTTTTGGCCTGTTGAAACGTGTCAGCCATACTCATGTTAATATGTTCCATTTACATTGATGGAAAAATCATGGCATATTTTAAGAGAGCTTTTGATCATCGGAAGAAGACCGGAAAAAAGTTGGGTTTGGACTTGAATGTGGACTCATGCATCCCATTAATGGGCTTTTGTGCCTCAAGCAGAAGGGTCGAACCATTGCCCCCATGCTAAACTTCTATCAATGAACTGGGCACAGGGACACCCTTTATTTATATTTGCGCACCATCACCAAGGGAGGGATTGGCATCCAGATTTGGTATCGTTGCTCGCAGCTCTCATTGTCTTCTTCCCTGGGAGTGGGAGATGAGAAAAAGGGATGTCCATAGAGCAGGGTGACCCCTTTGCAATATGAAACACATGTATGCTTTGTATTGACGGTCACGCTTTCGTGCATGTGGGCGGTTAGAACGTAAAAGCAGAAGAATAAGTCTGATGGAATTTGGAGAGAACATTCAGATGATTGGAAAGGTTAATTCAATTCAAGACCAGCCAGACAGTCCTTTTAATTGCTGCTTTGTCATGAACTGCAAATGTAATTAATTGTTGTTGTTTTTTTATGATAAAGGATTACAGTGTATCATATTAGAGTTTCATTTCGCTGGTTACATCATTGCTCAGAGCTTAGCAGTTAGGGTCAGTGTTAGGGTTCTGTAGTTCGAGTTAGCATTAGGGTTAGGGTCAGGGTTAGGGTTCTGTAGTTACGGCAGGAATTTGGAATTTGTTTCATTGTGCCAGAAATAACTCGCTTTCTCTTCGAGAAGGACACCATGGAATCTGTAATGTCCACAACTAATGCTGACAGATGGGCCGTCCATTTTACTGTCCATCAGACAGGTGACACACACATTGATGAATCACCCTGCCTGCGAGACATCAAGATGACAGTTTATAGCTTGGTCGAGATTCAAACCCGGGCTTGATCGCTCAGAAGCGAGTGTGAACACCTCTTGGTCACCTTGCGAGCCCCCAATTCGTCTACTATATGCTTCACGAGCTGAAAATAGCTCAACAGTATCTGAGTTTCGTTATCCTGAATACAACCCAAGGGATTTTGTTTTTCCTGAACGTAAATGTCATCTACATTTTGTTTCATCTTATCTGCACCTTTTACTCTTTTGACTGTCTCTGTAATACTGTTGTGGCTTGCAGGATATCTCAGAGGGTAATGCATTTTCCTTTGGGGTGCCTTGTCTGAGTTTTGTTCTCAGAATGACTGAATCATCAGCTTGGGGGAGCATTACATCAACATCAAGTTGGATGTTAAAGATGCTGCAGTCATAATAATAATAATAATAATGATAATAATAATAATACCATTCCTTTCGTGCCGCAAAGGTGCATCAGGCTATCGATGCAGTTTCATTGGAAAGGAGTACAGTCCTGGACCGATCACCACTCCGACGCAGGTTACTCCGGATGGTTATTACCCCAGTACACTGGTACTCATTTCACCAACCACAGAAGGATGACAGGCTGAGTCAACCCCACCTGCTGTTAATTCAACGGTCGACAGGGGCTCAAACTCAGGACCCTAAGGTCCTAAGCCAGCCACCCTAACCGCTGAGCCTACACCCGGCTTAGGATACTGCAGTACCTTTCAAAAATTGTACAGCATTGTGTGCTGATGCCTCGGCCAAATTTTAATATTCCCACCTGAGCTATGTTGATACCTTAACCAGCAGCCCAGCTGTGCTCTCAGAAATGATATGAGCCAGCAATAATGTGCAGTGTATCCATGACATTGATCATTACCGTTTATCAGTGCGCTTGGTGTTTTCGTATATGAGACCTTGCCGGAGAGTAGTACACTCAATATGCTGACATTTTGTGCCAAATTAGTTGACAATGGGGATGATCTGCTGATGCAGTACACATGGTGAAGTGCTATTTCTTTCGATGAGTTTGCGTGCAATACACTGCAACATTCTTTCCTTTGTATTTCCTTGTCCTTTGTTGCTTGACACTTCCAGCAGACTTAGCAAATGGTACTGTCACAATACAGTGCACATTATGAGTGTACGAGAGGAGCGGGACAATGGTAAAGAAAGGTCTCCACAAAATTCATTGAGAAAAAAAAACTTTATAACTTTCACCTGCGGCTCGGGTATTGAAACCTGCATTTGTCAGCCATAATGACATCAGAAATGTAAATATAATTAGCATGCCTACAGACACACGTCGGCTTTCTCTCCATGTGTTCCTCTCACACGCTCTTGTCTATTTTAGACCGATGAGATGAAGTGTGCTTGTGGCAATGAAAAGAGTCATTCAGGGCAGACAGTTGTATTTCAGTCCATGTGTGTTTGGTATGAATGCGGCCTTGCACAGATGTCTGAGTTTCTTGATGCTCGGGTACAGAAGCCGTGGTTATTTGTTAGATGCACCTTGTATACTCTGGAATTAAATTGGACTGTACCCTTAGTTTGAACTGTTGATTGGTGAGCACCAACCTCTTTTGTCCCAGTGCTTTGACATTTTTCCCCCACAGTGTTCTATGCATCATGGATAAAAATAGTGTTATGAAAATGAAGGGTTCATGAGGAGTTATTTATTCATTAGTTATATTTAAATGAGTGTGAGCACAAGTGTTTGTGCACCCCCAATTAACATCGACCAGAATTGTATGGCTCGTTAGCTTCCTGTCGTCCCCATCCTCGTGTTTGTCTCTTCTCCCCATCTTCCATCCATGTGTATCTTAAATCATTCCTGTTGTCCTTTCATCACACCTCAACATGGATGGCACACGTGCGCTAAGTCAAGCTTTGAACATGGCTTTGACAAGCATGGAGTATCCATGTGTGTTACCTCGGCGCAGCGAGAAAGTGTGTGCGAGACCCGTGCAGCGGGGGTTGGTGTGGTAGCGGGGGAAGGAGGGACAGGGAGGCTCCTACTCTAAAGGGGCAGTGACATTCGAGTCTCCCAGCAGGCAACCTTGGACAGCAAGAGCACAGATGGCACTCAGCTCAGGACAGTAAGCTTATCTGCCATGTACATAGTCCGAGTCAGTGCACACAGTCTGTCTAGACCAATCAGTGCCACAGGTCACATAGCCGGGACCCCCAGGGAGCGAGCGCCCAGCCATCCACATCAAACACACAGCTGGAACCCCCAGAGATCGAGTGCACATGCACGAGACACATCCTGGGGTGCCCTCATCGCATCGCGCAGCTCTGCACAGCCATCCGCAGAGACACGAAGGTGATTCCAGACTGGGAGAGGGGGTCCGATGCCGTGCCTACGCTTGAGCATCTCAACACCCTTCACAAGAAAGACCACATGCACACACCTATGCACACTGTCAATTCTCCTGTTCGTCTTGTGTTCCCAACAGTCTGCTATGACAAGTTGGCACAAAGAGACTGTGACCAATCTGTTAATGGTGCTGTCCAGTTTGTCTCAGTATTATTTTGCTTCACCTTTGCTTCCCATGTCCCCATCCCCATTATTTATTAACCTTGTTTATTTTTAAACCATGTCTATGTATTTTGATTTGTGATCCCCACTTCCTCCCTCTGCCCCCTACTCCCCCGTTAAGCTGACTGTGCGTGCTGAAACTGATGTGCAGTTAAAGTAATAAAACATAACCGTAGCACATCACGGATTCGCTGTGTATGCACAGTATGTGTCTGCTCGGCATCTTGGGGGTTCATCTCCGGAAGTCTCACGTATATTAAGGAGACCGAGTCACCACAGTATAATCAAAATAATGGCTCTGATGAATTATTATTTTATTATCCCCCCCCCCCCCCCCCAACCCCCAAGGGTGAACATAATGGGCCAATGAGTAGGCATTTCCAAAACTGAAGATGTTCCTCGAAATGTCACCAACTTAGTCGTAGCAAATGGAGGAGCTTGTGAACATTTATCAGATGCAGGACAAGCATACATCAATGTACCTTTTTACTTGTGTTATAAAAAGATTAATGTATTTTTACCTCCCCCACCGAAGGTGGACGGATGGAGGTTATGTTTTCACCCATTTGCCTGTTTGTCTGTCTGTCTGTGAGCAGCATGTCTCAAAAAGCTGTGGACAAATTCAGATGAAATTTTGTGGACAGGTTGGGTGTGTGACAAGGACGAACTGATTAGATTTTGGTGTAGATCTGGATCCGGATTCGACGACTAGAATTTTTTAAGTGATTCTTCACCATCGAGAGAGAGGACCAAAAACGATATATAGCACGATATCTCACAAAGTTTGGATGGATTCAGATGAAACTTGCTGGGCACGTTGGGTGTGTGATGAGGACTAATTGATTCGATTTTGGTGAAGATCCGAGTCCGGACCCAGATCCGATCATTTTTTAAAGTGATTCTTCACCATTGAGAGATAGAGCTAAACCAATATATTATATGATATTTCATAAATGTAATGGGCCTGATATGTTCTCATGGATCAGGCATTGCGTGGAGGAGGTATGCGCTCTACCGAGTGCCCTTCTCGTTTCTTTACAAACTTGTACACCCAGGGCTTGGGGAACATTTGTGTGAAGTTTCCCCTCAATCTGAAAAGCCATTCTGGAGAAGATTTTTTAATACGTTTTAGGGTAAATCTAATATGGCTGCTAAACCATGTGATCTATGACATCATATGTGTGAACCTTTTGTTCCTCATGGATAGGCGGTCAAACATGTAAAGTTTAGCCTCGATATGTTCAGCCACTTCAGAGAAGAAGATTTTTGAAAGTATTTTTTTTAAACCAATATGGCTGCTGAATCATGTGACCGATGACGTCATCAATTTTTTTTTCTGTGGACCATTTTATCCCTAGATGTAGTGTTCTACATTTGCAATTATGACGTCATAACAAATGTACCTCTGACATCATCAAAAATCGCACTTATTCCGCATGAGGAGTACTTGCCGTTTGCCAAGTTTCAAGTTTTTTTTCCTTGCTGCGGTTTCAGAGATGCAGAGGTCCAAAGTTTTTCCATTTTTCCAACATGGCTGCCACACCACGTGACCTATGACATCATAATTATGATTAAAACATTATACATGAGTAGTTGTACCTGTGGTGAAAATTTTGTCTCAAACAGGCAAGTGGTTGCAGCGAAAAATACGAAAGTTCTGTGTGGACAAACAAACAAACAGACAGACAGACAAACAAACGGACCCAAACGCAATGCCCTCTCATTCGGCGAGGGTAATAATAAAAAACGTCATGGGTCAAGTTCAGGTGTCCAATCAAAGCGGGGTTGCATCAAAGCGGGACGTCTTGGTGCCCTGTCATCACTGCCAGCAGTTACAAAGTGGCAGCTCTAACTATGTCTCATTAATTATGTAACACACCAGAACACAAATGCCACACAAAATATACCACACATAACTGCACAAACACCACATAAAACAAGTCCTGGCGAGGGTCTGCAATCTCTGATTGCTCTTTTTCCTGTTTTTCTATGTATTACAAGGACAAAAACAAAAGTGGAAAATGGGCAAATCAACAGTACATGTAGGATTTGAACCTGGGATCTCAGCATCCTGAGCAACTGTAAGTAGTTAAATAGGAATAACAAACAGAGAGGTTGAAATTGAGGTGTTTATTCATCAGATGGTGTGCTGGGATGTGAAGTTGCTGTCATTCATGTCATATTCTGGACGTAAGTCTTTCACAGTAAAGGCCTGATGGATTATGACATCAATACTGAAACATTTCATCCCAATCAGGACACAAAAAGCAGTATTGAATCCATACTTCCCCAACAACGGCCTCGCTGTTTTGTCCTGTCTCCTACACTCTTCCCTCTTTTTTATCTTCTTTCTTATACAAATAATCAAATCCTTTTCGTATGCTGATGATTCAACATTACATTACTCTACATATTTCTCATTTGCTCCATCTTCTCTTGCTCGATCCACATCTCGTTTTTTATCACAATTCCCACTATAAATTGCGATTTGTACTGGATTTCTTTTTGGGTGTATAGGGCAAATGTCACCACGTTCAGTTCACTGCTTCTAAAACTCAATTTCTTATTATTTCCTTTTCAAAAACTCTTTTCAAGTGTCCCATCTCATTTGAAGACTCCACAATTTTACCACTCAACACAGTAAACAAACTCCATATTACTACAACATCAAATCAATCTTGGAAACCTCACATTGTACAAATAGCTAAGTCTGACTAAGACTAATAAACTAGGAGTCCTGTTTAGATGTTGAAGATTTTTCTCATCTGAACAGTAAGTTGCTCTGATTATATAAAGGATTGATTTGTCCTTGTATAGAGTACTGCTCTCACATCTGGGGAGGTTCGAGCTCAACATACTTACTTGAAAGAGTTGTCCAAAGCAATCCGACTTATCAACTCTCCCAATCTGACCTCAAAATTCAACTTGTTTGAATTACGCCGTAATGGTGGCTCTCTTTCGCTTTTCTATGGAATCTTTTCATATGTACTTTTTATTAGGTCATCTCTACCGAGATGACCTAATAAAGCCGGACCAAATGTACGTCCGTCCGTATGTCCGTCCGTACGTCCGTCAACAATTTTTCTTTCCGATCTTGATGAAACTTAGTATGTGGGTAGAGGTCGATGAGTGTTGCACAACGATATAACTTTTGTCCGGTTTCAAGGTCAGAGACGAGGTCACGAGGTCACATAAGTTATAAAAATCGCCATTTTCAAACCTATCTCGTCTGCCATTTTACAAGATATTCGGCAACTGTTTATTGATTATGATAGAAAAAATATTATCTTGTATCTAACCGGACAGATTTTTGAATTTCCTTCCCGTTTGATCGTCACGTGATCTGGAAGATGGCCAAAAACGCCGATGCGATTCGCAAAGAAGGAAGGAAGGAGAAATGAAATATAAATATAAAACACATTTTTAGCCTTTTTATTTATACATTTTCCGCCGAAGGTGCAAAAGTTTCAAAACCCGAAATGTAAACGTCGGCATTTATTTTCAAAATATAATTTCGTGCGCGCGCGCCAAAATGCCGATCATCTTTAACCAAACTGCGCAGTAGAACTGCGCAGTAGTCCGGTCATGGCGTCTGAGCAGTGGCCGCGTGGTTCAGATTGACTGTGGTTCCTGGGGCGAAGGTGATTGTTAAGAAGCATGTCGGCGGTATAAATTTGAGTGACTGTATTGGTGATTTAATCACGCAACATCTTGACAACGAATATTCTGGCCGAACGATTGCATCAATTCAGTGCATCAGCAGGGATGATCCGCAGGCTCCTCTCGATCGTGCCGATATTAACATAATCACCGGCGGACATAGGGCTGCAGGCTGTGGGGGAGGCCAGGATCCCGGATGAGGGGATAAGTGATAAATTATGCTACATGCTTCGGGCTTTCTGATTAATATATCAATGAGTACATTCCATAATTAATGAATTAATAATTAATGAATCTGGCATACAAAAGTTTTTTTCATACCTGACATGTTACTTGTGTGCAGTGTCACGAAACTTCTGTGGAATTAATAATTAACGAATTTGCTCGCTCTAACGATTTTTCAAACCTCAATATCTCTATAAATACTTGACCAATTTTCATTATGAAAGTGCATTATATCATGTGAAGAATAATCTACAGGATTATCATAATCTCCGAGAGCTAAGCCTATTTTTTTCGTTTTTTTTCTACAACCGGAAGTGAAATGTCCCCAGAGAGTGGACGGACCGGAAAACCACGTATTGCTCTTACTGGTGATTCTGATGTGTTAATCCGGGTACTAAATGAACAATACATATTTATAATTATGTCATTAGTAGTATTATCCTAGTTTATCTCTGTGAACTATTTCAATCTAAACGGTTAGTTTGGACTGTTTCGCGGTTACCTGAACTGAAGATTGAGAACTTGTGGTATTATAGAGATGACCTTCACCCCCACACGGGGGTAATTTTTATATAATACAAACTATATGTATATATAGATATGTTATGTATGTATCATATATACGTATATGAATGTATCTACAAACTTTTTTCCTATTATATTTTTATATATACAAACTTTTTTCTTTATATTTTTATATATACAAACTTATATATATATATATATATATATATATATATATATATATATTATACATACAAACTTTTTATGTTTATATATATATATATACAAACTTTTATATATATGTGTTTTATATATATATATATATACATATACAGGTAGTCGTCGACTTACGACCTATGCGACTTACGACTGTTCGACTTTACGACCACTTTACGACCACGTAAAGTGGCCCCAAATTATACTTATTTTTTTTTTTTGTATGTAAAATATACGTTGGCCGACTTTCGACAAGTCGACTTACAACCGATCGGTCGGAACCAATTGTGGTCGTAAGTCGACGACTACCTGTATATATATATATTTACATATCCAAACTTTTTTTACATATATATTTTATATATACAAACATATACAATATATATATATACTGTATATATATATATATATATATTTATTTCTACATACAAACATTATATGTATCGATATATATTTATACATACAAACTTTTTATATATATATATTTTTTTAATATTATATATATATATTTACATATCCAAACTTTTTTTACATATATATTTTATATATACAAACATATACAGTATATATATATATATAATATATATATATTATATATATATATATATATATATATAATATATGTTTATTTATTTTACATACAAACATTATATGTATCGATATATATTTTACATACAAACTTTTTATATATATATATATATATATAATGTTTATTTATTTCTACATACAAACATTATATGTATCGATATATATTTATACATACAAACTTTTATATATATATATATATATATATATAGAAACTTTTTATGCAGAAAATCCGAGAACTGTCTGCTCCGCCATTAGCTGGACTACAAAATACTCGGCAAGCCTTGACCACATGATTATTGAGGCCGTTGGCAACTCAAGGGTGGCCCGTGATGACGTTTGTTTCTTTACCTTCATTGCTCACCTCTGGAATTTTTTACCTTCTCATGTCTTTCTTAAGAGTTATAATCTGCCCCTTTTCAAAAGACATTTTCCATTTCCTCAAAAATGCCAAGATTATATTTCCTTCTCTTCATTTCTTCAGTTCTTTTTTGTTTCATTTAAGGCCTGGTCTCAATGAAGATGATGCAGTCCATGACTGGACCCATTAACATTAAAAAAAAAATAGTAACCTTGTTTTGCTGTGCTGGATAATGTCTTTTCTAGATTATTTTGCACAATTTTCCAAATGTTCATATTGTTGGAGTGGGTCATGTGACAGTATTGCTCACAGATTTTTTAATCGTATATATATTTTTTTATTTGAGTAGTGTGAGGAAGTGGAAGATAAATAGTTAATGTAAAATTGTACATTGTTTTCATGATCGTTAAGTCTAACACTTGATAAGGCCTACGATCGATTATAATCTTCCAGCATAACTCGTAAGAATCCACATTTACTTAAACTGCCTTTTTCCTTTGGTGTGGCACTTGGGTCAGCATATTTATTAATTTGATTGTCCTCTCTACTTGTATTTGCTAATTACGATTAAATATGTCAAAGTGTACTGGGCAGGTACGACTCGTTACTCCCCGGATTTTGAGTCGAAAGAGGTCAGGCTGATGAGCATTTATTTTCCAAACACAAGAGGTTCTGTTTCCATTTGCAGTTACCTTCCGATGTATGGAGCCATCTTCAGATTACCTATTTATAATGGAGGACTAAAATAAAAATGTATTCTCTTGTTCCTCGGTATGTCCCACACATTCTCTGCCCTCCCTTTTGCCCTTATCTCCCCCTGACCACTCACCCCACAAATCTATCTGGCCTCAAAGCATTCCTCTCATGATTTCATCTTCAATGTTGCGATAAGTGGCTGTCTGTATATTTGGTATACAAGTATGAAATAAGTTTGGTTCCACACCTCCAACCCCTCAACCCTGCCACCCACCCTCACCCTCCTCACAGTACACACAATGTATTCACTGGTTCAAACCCCCTTCCATCCACACATAAGTAATAAATCGATGACTCCCTAACAGTCATGTGCAAATCTTGTTTTGTGATTCCAGGCATGTTCACCTAAAGCAGTGTTATAAACAACACGATTCCCTCTAGATTCTCCTTTCTGAATTATTAATTATTATCTTTTTACCATTTACATGCTTTTTCACTCTGAAAAGTAATATTTTGATACAGTGTATCCCACGTAGGTCTGAGCCATTTGTTTCTTAAACAACTCCAACAAATGTAAAAAGGATTTCAATTAAAAAAAAATGGCCATCACTCAAGAACAGGGTTTAGCAATCATTTCGTGTAAGACATGAAATAATTTGATAGTTTGCAAATACATTCAATGTGTTCGCCAATTTCTTGGATACCTCTTCTCATCTACTGTGGGAATTCGGAAACCCTCCTTGGTAATCTTGTGAAGAATCCTCCATCTAAGGATGCCACTTTGCTTATTAGTCCCCAACTGGTTTCACTGGAGGGGACTATAGGTTTGTTCTCTATCCATCTGTCCATCTGTCCATCTGTGGTTTTTCAGACTTTTTTTCTCCATACCCTTCAACATAATTAACTGAAACTTGGTAAATGGCTTTATTATGAGAAGTTGCACAAAAAATTCGAGTTTCAGGGCATTTCGTAAAGTTTTTCACAGAGTTATGCCCTTTTTGGGCTTATAAAGTATCACATATTATTTATGGGTCAGTGTTCAGCTGTCCTGATTCCACCCCACTGCTTTCCACCCATTTGCTGGACTGTTGGCCTGACTCCACCCCAATAAAATCACTCTGCCATTATATGAAGTAGCATAGATCGGATTCTGGAATATTTTAAGTGATTTTTCACAATTGAGAGATAGGGCCAAAAACGATATGTAGCACAATATCCTAAAACGTTATGGATGCATTCAGAGGAAACTTGGTTGCCAGGTTGGGTATGTGACAAGAATAAGGTGATTCGATTTTGGTAAAGATCCAGATCCGGATCCGAATACAAGAATTTTTTAATTTTTTTTAAAGTCATTCTTCACCATTGAGAGATGGGACCAAAAACGATATATAGCATGCTATTTCAAAATGTGATGGACTTATTGGTTCAAAACCTGGTGGATGAATTGGGAAGGTGACAAGTACAAGCCAATTCGATTTTGGTTAAGATCCAGATCCAGCCTATCAGTGGGATACAAAAAGTAAACTGTTCAGCCTGGTGGAGGCATGCACTCTACCAAGTGCCATTATTGTTTGTCTGTGCTGTCACTACTATAAATCGCTACTGCATGTGTATGATTTGTTATAAAAGTGCAACAATCCTGAAATGACTTTGGGGAACTTTAACCCTCTACTCGTTAGTCATAAACGCTGCAAAAAAATTGTGTTGTTGTTGTCCCTCTAAAATACACCATCAGCTGCTGCTGCACTAGTTCTCATGAACATAGTTGCAATTGGAGGCATTTACACACAACAGGCATTCAGTGGACAAGTGTTTTCATCAATGTTCCAAGTTTTGAGAGCATGTTCCATACAGCCATGGCTATTCGCAAACATTTAACTTTAAACTTTGAACCACCTTCACAAATGAGAATACAAATACAAGGAATATTACAACTATATGTCCACCCTGTCGATTGGTTTATCCCACAAATAGACTCATTGGAATGTTTAATTATTCCAAGATGGCAGTGGAAGCTTGACTTGCCTTTCACAACCACTTTTTCAATCATTTTGTCATTCACAGCTGAGAATTGTCACCATACATGCTGGTGGGAGTTCTGTTATGGTCTGGTAATGTTCTTAGTATTTCATTGCAAGCTTTGGAAGTTTTATTACCATATCTTTCCTCCTCTCCAGCTTGCTTTTTCTGTGCCTTGGCCTTCAGTACCAACCACTATTACTTTAGTGTTTCATTACTTGTGCTTGAGCCTGGCTTCTGGGGATGTTGATGGAGGTTTAAGATACTATGATTCACATCTTATTAACATCATTGTGTC
Organism: Eptatretus atami; assembly: GCA_035128595.1. Classification (NCBI taxonomy): domain Eukaryota; kingdom Metazoa; phylum Chordata; class Myxini; order Myxiniformes; family Myxinidae; genus Eptatretus; species Eptatretus atami. Next base: position 100,559,473 of record CM068960.1, read on the forward strand.
GGTAAAAATGCTCTTCAATGAGGCATTGCCGCAGGCATTTCCTCAAACAATGTAGGGCATTATAAGCTCCATATAACCAACCACTCAGCTTTGGGTGTGGTGTGATCGTTATGCATTTTCTGCAGTTTTCCTATTTCTATGTGTTATATTTCATGATGTAACTGTTTTTCTGGACATGGCTCTTCCTATGGTCTCCACTACTTTCTACCATTCCTCTCTTAAGTTGACCTCTCCATATCACTTTGGGATACTGCTTCTTTTGGGGAAGATTTTGGAAGTTTAGTGATTTGTGGACTTTCTAAGTGAGAGACAGAAACATAAAAGCGATTATAAGAATAAAATGGTTGAATTTCATTCTCAAGTGAAACCCTTTTTTTTCCCGACAAGATCAAGGCTCATTGAAGAACAAGGTTAAATTGACAGTGGGGGACAGCAATTGGGCCCAACTGGCAAGGGGATAAACAAATGGCAGATAGGAGAGTGACTTTAACTTTTGGAGACCTTTCCATCCATCCATCAAGACCTTATTGTCAGGTCAGGCCAGATCAAATCTGTGACTTGCTACAGGTATCATGTAAACCTGTACTAACCTGTTCTATGGTCAAGTTGTCGGCAACTAAACCATCTCCCCCACCAGGTTTTCTGGTGAGGAGGGTGTTTGGATATGGACACCCAGCAGGTTGAAGAACAAAACCTGTCAAAGGGTGGAGGAGCGTCTTGTGAGCCAACGGCCATCCATATCTAGTGCCCAACTGTGTCTGTGAACGTCCTACTGCAGTTGGGTTACTTCTTATTAGGAGGTTGGTGGTAGGATTTTCACTCCGGCCACTGTTAAACCCTTCATTTCGCAAAACATTCCAGAAGTATAAAATAATCTGAAAACCCACTCCATGGGAGTACCTCCTGTGCAGCTTCCCTTCGCAGGGCAGCTCACCGGATGACGGGATTGGGGCAAAGCCTTTGGGACCCCCAATCTTTGATGATAGGAGGGAAACCACGGGGTAACTTTCCCGGGTCAGATTGCGGGAGAGTGTGTCGGGATGATGCTGAGGTGTCGTCCACCAGACGGCGGTCACCTTAGGTTAACCTGAGGCAGTCCCTTTGGGTGGTTGCCTGGAATGTCCCATCCTTAAGAGAGGATGATCACCTGTCTGTTATCATCTGAGGTCAAGCATTTGGATATCGGTATTGCAGCACTCTTTGTGGTTCAGAGAACGGATTGTGGCGAGATCATGGCGGGTGGTTACACCTACTATTGATCTAGTCACTCTGATTGTTACCATGCCCAAAGAGTTGCTGTAGCTGTGTCCAATAAGCTGACTCCAATGATAATTGAGGTAACACCGGTCAACGAGCGTATTATGAGACTAAGGATTCGTCACTCCTTGGGTGTCATTTCCCTGGTCTCTGTATATGGTCAGACTGAGGCGAGTGATCTCACCGTGAAGGGCACATTCTATGCCACGCTCGAGTCTGTCGTTAATCAGTGCCCCAGGCGAGATACACTTCTAGTCCTGGGGGATTTCAGTGCATCGACTGGAACTGATAGGGATGGTTATGAGACGTGTGTTGGTCCCCATGGGTCTGGAACTGTGAACCAGAATAGTACTAAGTTCCTTGACTTTGCTAGAAGTCATTGACTTAGGGTGGCTGGTTCATGGTTTCAGTACCAACAGGCTCATCGCTGGACTTGGTATTCCAACACTGGTGGTGAGGCAAAGGAGATTGACCATGTGCTCGTTGATGGGTCGCTGGAGGATGATCCAGAACTGCAGGTCTACCGGAGTGCTCAGTTCCTCAATACTGGCCACAGGCTTGTTGTAGCAACAATTAAGTTGAAGAAGCTTCAATGCATAGAATGGTACCATCCCAGCCTAGGCTGGATGTTTGCAAGCTCAAGGATGAGAGGGTAGCTGAGGAGTTTGCGAACAGGCTGAGTGGAGATTTGGGGGGTCTGGGTGTTATGGGGGATCCTGAAGAGGTGTAGGGTGCCTTCAAGAGCACCGGCCTTGATGTTGCCGGTGGATGTCTTGGAACTCATCGTTGGGTGAAGAAGAATTTTGTCTCTCAAATGACACTGGATACCATTGCCCAGAGTCACAGGGCCAGGCTG
>CM068960.1:100563164-100578164 GCA_035128595.1 Eptatretus atami
GTCCAACGATCGGTTGCTGAGAGAGACTCAAATGAGATTTGGTACCTCCATAGTCTATGAGCATCAGCTGTGGCTGTATGGACATGTGGCCCATTTTCCTGACACTGATCCTGCTCACCAGATTCTCTCAGCGAGGGAGCCTCGTGAGTGAAGGAGGCCAATGGGCCGTCCACGTGTCTCGTGGTTGCAGCAGGTTGATCAGCATCTCAAGGGGATGGGGATTGACCATGCATCTGCCTGGGGGATGGCCAGATGGAGGCCCATGGAGTACCGGCGGAAAGCGGATGCAGCAACGCATTGCTCTGGCTCATGCTCCCATAACTGACCTGATCAGGACCATGCTCTGTGCAGAGCATTGGTATTGCCTAAGCAGTCTCCTTGGCTATTGGACACAATCCTGGATGGGTCACCACTCTGACACAGGATACCAGCAAGCTGGCACTCATTTTACCAACCTCAGAAGGATGACAGGCAGAGTCAACCCCACCTGGTATTAATTCAACAGCCAAGTGGGATTTCAACTCAGGATCCCAGGATCCAAAGACCACCACCCTACCCATTAAGCCAACTCCAAGCATATAGGCCTTTATAAATCGTTATTTGACAAAGAACATTTTATAAATATGACAAAAACAATAAAAAAAAAACCCAGGAACACCAAGTCCAAAAGGAAGAAGTACAAAAAGGATGCAACCAGAGCATGATTAAAAAGAAAATTTCAAATTGTCAAGAATTCTTTTACACAGCACATTTTAAAAAACACCATCCATTTCTACTTTAAAGTTTCCAAATTATCTGTGCCTTGGGAATAATAAAACTCCGTATACAGCCTGGCTATGGTAAGAGCTTTAGAAACTGCATACGTTACATTGCATATAGCATCTGTGCTTTCAAGGAGTTTGGCTTTTCTTGTTTTACTGTAATATAGAAGCCCGTAAAAAATGACGGGTTGGAATTATTTCATTCAAAATATTCAAGAGGACTGGAAGATATGATCTTTCGTAGCAAGAAGCGTTGTTTTAAAACACAACATGTACATATGTGATCATATATTTTCTTTATCTTCTGGGATGTTTCATTTCAATGATACAGCCTTATGAGAATGCCAAAGTCTGAAGCCTCGGCCTAGCGTAAGGTGTGCTTATATCTTCTTTATTTATTAGACATCCTACGGACGTAAATGAACACTTGTTTTACGCTACGCGCGTTACACTTCATTTGCAGAGAATTTCTCCTTCCTGCGCCTTGTATTTATTGTTGTTTTTAAACACTTCTGTACACCGTCATTGAGACCCCGTTGCAAGTCACCATCTACATTTCCAATAGAAAACACGTAATTACTCTTTTATGAAAAATGCTTTTCGAGTTTTTTAATCCTGAAAAAAGTCCGTACTGACACACAGTCAGGTTAAAAAATTGGCCTTTATAACCCTACTCAAAATCATCCTCATGAAGGGGGTCAGACAAATACACAAATACATGGTGTTTATGAAGGGGGTAAATATATGGTAATAAAGGAGATAAATTGCCAGTTTCCATTCAGTTATTAAAAACGTTAATAAGCACAGATTCCACAGCCTTTACAGAATTAAGTGGTAAACCAGAAAATAAAAATGCAACGGAAAGAGAAACACCCACAACACAAGAAAATTATGATAATAAACCAAAAAGTTGAGTCAATCTTACACAGTCCACATCGGCATGATTTAGATCCTCTGCAGTGGTAAAACAAAAGGATATGGTAGTGAATGAAAACCCTAAAATGATGCAATAAAACATTAGTGGGTACAATCATGTGAACAATTCTCCACGATATATCAGCATTTCATTTTAGAACCGGTGGGACATATACAGCATACCATTGCAGGTGAGATGGAGATCCCAGAGGTAACATCTCCCTGCATTGAGATCCAAACCTATCTTTGCAAAAGGAAGGATGGCAGACAGTGGTACAGAGGTGCTACAGGCATGTTTTAACAGGTAAGCCAGAAGAAGAGGCATAATCAATCTACACAGCTTTACATTTATTCTGTGTTTGAGCCCTTGTTGTGCCATTAAATAAAACCAGTATGGGTTGTATCAGTCTGTCATCCTTCTGAGGTCTGCAAAATGAGTAGCAATTTACTGGAAACAGGGGGTACTGCATCATTGGCACAGCTATGCTCCCAGCAATGATGCAACCAGCAGCCACAGGCTGCATATGAAATAATATAATAATAGTGCACTTAGACAATTATTAAGCCTCCCCTTGTAAGACAGGGGGAGGCTTATAGCTGTTGTAGGGTTTGTTTCGACAATTAGTGCTCCCAATTTTTAATCGTACCCCAGAGTTTCTTCGACCCCTCGTAGTCCTAAACCACCACTTAGGTTTTTTCCCCTTTTTCTGCTAATGTCCGAGCTGTGTCTTGGATCCGGCTGGGACTTTCGGAATAAAAATTTTCATCAATAATGGGAATAAAAAGTATGTGGGCTTGACATCATTTTTTGACCTTGACCTCAGGATTGCGTCAGGATTGTGGGAGTGAAGAGGGTCGATAGAAGAAGGATGGATGAACTGAGGGAGGAGATTGGAGATTGGTGGAGGAGGAAAATAGGTAGACTGCAGTTGAAATGGGAAGATTGTGTGAGGAAGGATATCCATAAGGTATGGGTGGTTGGAGAGTAGAGATAGCTGGCTGAGGATGCAGGAGGAGTGTCATGGTCAAGGCAGGGCAGAAGCTTGGTGCCATCAGACCTCACCCATGATAAAGTGAAGAGGAGGAGAACAACAAACCTAATTTTAAAGGTCCACAGAATTAGAAAATCATGTTTGGTTCAATGAATCGATATGGCTTCACTTAACACTTGATCGTTGTTCTTTTCTTGAATAAATATCTTGAAAGGAAGATTTTAATGTAATTTGATGCCCGATTGGCCCCACCCCTTCCATTACACCATCGTGACCTCGGGTTCATACGTATCCAGTCTGATAGCACCTTCTACATAATTTTGACGATAGTTGTTATCTGGGGATTCTTGATCAGAAAATTATTCGTTAAATTCACTTTTTGACGAGTCTGTGGTTAATATCCATTGTGTGTTGACAGTCTTTTCCTCAATTACGTCATGGCAGTTTATCTGGAATTTTTCAGGCCGGTAACTGATGGGTTTGATTTTTTAAACTGTAACACCTCAAACAATTGTTAGAATTACAAACCATGTTCACTTAAAAAAATCAATGTAATCACATCAAAAATTTTACTTTGTTTCTTCTTGATTCTGTGGATCTTTAAGGACATGACCAATTACAGGCATTTTAACATTTATCACCATAACTCGATAGGTTTATCCGATCAGAACGAAATTTCCCTTTCTAGGTAGTCTAGAGCAAGGTGCATTTAGGCTTAATTTACATTATACCCTCCGGGTTAAAGGTCAAGGTGAAATGGCACTCTGAAAAAAACGTGTATTTGTCATCGCTCAATTTTGCAAATGCGGAGTCTCAAAGACCGCTTGGCCTTAATACTCTTGCGTTACAAAGGTGGACCTGCATTGAAGTTGTGCATTCTTTTTCCTTTTAATCTTCCTCCGATTTTCATGATGAGTTTTTTTTGTATAGATTTTTGATGGGGACACATTTTCTTAATTTCTACTCTATCCATAAATGTGGAGGTTCAAAGTCATATGGTGGTCTGAAAAATAATATGGCCATCATTGGATATGGCCAAGTTTAAGTTGTATATATATATGGTCGAAAAAATATGGTCAAGGATAAGTCATGAGCGATCGCCAAGGGTAAACCTCTGTCAGCAGTGGGAGGCCTACCCTTGGCGATCACTTTGTTATCGCAGATATCGAGTTGACTTTGAGAATACTCAAAATATTATTGTACAATGGAGAAACATGCGAGATAAAAGTTGCTGCAAAACTAAACTGCTGTAAAATATAAATTAATGACTAACAGAATTTAGGAGCCTTATGGTGATCAAATAAAAACGCCTTCTTCTTGATGAAGTAAAAACAAGTAAAATTGATCAGGTTAAAAACAACTTCTTGATCAAGTGTTTTGCTTTTGAAATACTACATCCCATAAGTCACAGATAAAATAAAAAGAAATTGACATGAATAGATTTATTTAAAATACAAAGGGATTGATCAGGATGTATTAAAAGCCGAAGGACAGGCTTTATGTGGTTAACAGGGACTGAAAAAAACTTTCAATCTGTGCAAAGTAAAGAGATTCGTCACCAATTTTGCAATGACTTCAAATCTCATTTCTTGGGAATAAAACATGCAATAGCACGACAACAACTTAAAGGTAATATACTTTTCTGTACACTATACATTAAAACAGGTCCAAGGAAATCTCAGAATGCTCTTTAAAACTCCACAGGCAAACCATCAAAATCAGACACTTTGTGATCATCAAGACTGTTAAGAGTTCATCAAGAAAACATCCTTTTAAAAATCCCGAATAAAACACTTCAATTGAGCATTATTTTCAATGATAAAACCATCTGCAGAACGTAACCTTAACAATGACCAATTGGTTTTAGTTTTCCCAAAACTAAAAAGGTCTTTGCAACAACTTTCCAAAGTGGCTAAACTTTGAACTCGCAATCTTGCTGGAGCTCCTCGGACATATTCCTTCGTTAAACTGGTTAATAAAGTATGCTTCTCACACAACCATTGGCATCGCTCAACCTAATCAATATTGACAGTTATGCTTTGCAAATGAAGGATGTTTTTCTTTCAAACATTTACCATAGTCTGTCTATCGTAAGAGAAATTATTCCTATATTGTTGGCAAAAACACAAATTTGTGATTTTACATCATTCCACCAGAGGCATAAGTCCATGGAGTCATCTGTGATTCAAAAATACGAAGCCAGAATTGTTTTTCTTAAAGGTAATTTAAAAAAAGTAACCATTTACAGTAAAAGAGAGGCATTGCAAGACCAAAAGGTAGTTCAGCTTGGGAACCAGGAAAATAAAAGTGCAATGTAATTAAAGAATGATCAGAAAACCCAGATGGAGTGACTCCAGTAAAGGCTACAAAGTTTAAAAAATAGAGATTAATGTAAAATTTATCAAACCGTGCAAGTGAGGAAATTATTCAACACACAGCGGCACCATGCACATTGATGAGAATCAAGATGTTGCAACGTCCAAATATCGCCAATATTATAACGTACTGAAAGTGAAGGATAAGGATCCAATGTGTTAACGATTGATGTTCTATCGAAACGACACAAATAGACTCGATGTAAATTGGCAACTACGTATGCATCAGGAAGAAGAAAATTTGTTTTGTTTCATTTATTGGCACAATTAGGCTGCTCATTGTCGCTTGCGACTTTCAATTCCACGAGGTTTCCACATGTCTCGCAGGGCTGTGAGTTGGACAGGCAACTGTGATGGGCTATGACATGTATGAGGAACTCTGTTGCTGTTTTGATCGCAGTTTCTGTTCTTGGGGTGGGGGGGGGAGGTTGTTGTGGAGGGTGAGGAGTTGAGTTGTGGTGGGGAAGGGGGTTGAGAAATTATAGTGTAAAAAAAAAAGTTATACACAAGAGTATATGTATATAGTGCAGATAATGCAACCTTTAGAACTGAGAATTTCACCGGTGGATGGATTTAACATGGTTGGGCAGTCCGTCCTATGGTTTTCTGATTTGATGCCCTTAGACTTCTTCATGTGGGGGGTGGGGGGGGGGGGGGTTGTCAAAATTGTTTTCCAAACCTATGTTGCTGACATTGAAACACTTCGTGGAAGGAAAACCAATTGCACCCGCAGTGTGATGAGGGTTATGTTGGACAACATGTGGATTGAAGTGGATTACCACTTGGATGTGCTATGTGCCACTAAAGGTGCACATGTTGAGGTGTACTGAAGAACACAATAAACTTTATGAAGTATGTGACAAAATGCAAAAATCCGTGTCAATGTATCTCTTTTGGTTTGGTTGTAATAAAATTTTTGACTTTGACACTGAATCCATGGGGAACCCTGAAGCTATCGTTTCAAAGCTGGAGTGAGATCGGTATTTTACCTAGATCGACCTGAGCAAGGGTTACTGGCAGATTCCTATGGAGGAAGTCTCAAAGGAGAAGACAGCATTCGTAACCTCAGATGGCTGCTACCAATTTAAGAAGATCCCATTTTGCTTGATGAACTCAGCGGCAACCTTCAATCGAATGATGAGGAAGATGCTGCACGATGAACATAACATCGACCACTACATGGATGACGTCATGACACACACAGTCAGATGGGAAGACCATGTCAAAATGCAGCGGCAACTCATTGAGCGGATCAGGGAACCCGTTTGACTCTTCACCTTCCAAGTGTTAAATAGGATTTCATACACGACTTTGGGGGGACACTGAGTGGAAAAGGGTCAGGTGTAGATGGAGGAAGAGAAACTCACCTGCACCAGAAATGCTCCAGTACCGACGACCGAAAGACAGGTGAGATCATTCCTCGGCTTGATGGGTTACTTTGGGAGGTTCATACTAAACGACATAGATGAAGTTGTATCCCTCACTGACCTCACCAAAAAGGGTTATCCCAACCACATTCCATGGGAGGCACCCCAACAGAGGGCATTTGAAAGGATCAAGAACCTTCTTTGCAAGGCCTCTGTACTACGGATGCCAAACTTTACCAGATCACCAGATCATTCATCGTGCAATCGGAGAAATCTGATGTCGGAATCTGAGCAGTTATTACTACAGGAATACGAGGACGGAGTTTTTCCTGTAATGTATGCCAGCAAGGAACTTCTGCCCCGGGAAAGGAACTACTCCGCAATAGAACGTGATTGTCTTGCTGTCCTGTTTGCTGTGAAGAAATTCCAGAACTACATCTACGGACGAGAGTTCATCATACAGACTGATCATCAGTCCCTGCCATACTTGCAGAAGTGTAAGATTGACAGTGCGAGGATAATGCGATGGACATTGTTCCAACAGAACTATTGGTTCTGTATTCAAGCGATTAAGGGATCCGAGAATGTTTGAGCTCATTGTATGAGTCAACTGTGATTGTTTTTTTTTCTGGTTTGTTCTGCACCCTCTACTTTTAATTGACTTTGGTAAAAAGATATCTATTTGCAATAATATTTTTCTAAAGGTGGGGCTTATTTGTCATCTAAAAGCAAGATGTTGTGGTATTTGTGAATAAGCATTTGTAAATGCCGATACATGAATGAATAAAACTGACGGTTACATGTTGAATGTTTGCTGTAGCACACATAAATAAATCGTAATATAAACTGCTTGATGTAATGAGCTAATTTTGACTGTGGATGCCAGTATTGTACTGTAAACTTCCTGGTGAGATTCATGAAGGTGCTGGAACGTTCTCAGATGAAACTTCCAGTATGGTTGAGAATCACTTTTGCTGGAAGGCACGGGATTGTTCTGTTACTATATAAACCCATGAGAGGGAGGTGCAGAGAGACTGGTGACCTGTGACAAGACGTGGGCATCCATCGTCCCCGTGCTCTATTTAACTCTGATGAGTGAACGAGGTGTTAATGTCCAAAGCGGTTGTTAATGCATGGAGCCTGGAGCCAATAAAATCAGGTTGATTAAAACTCATTAAGATTGTGTATCAGGAAATAATTCCTTTGAGCTCTTCAAACATCCTGGACGGGCCAGCGTATGAGGGAGAACAACGCGACAAGACTCAATCGTTCGACAGCCCTGGTGGACGAGGTGAACACATGTGAGTTGAGCCAGCGGAACAGACACTGGGTGGAAACTACTCAATGCAGGAATCAGTGTTGCACATTGCATTGTATGTAAAGGTGAACTTCCTCATTTGAATTTGTATCTGTTTGTTTGAAATACGAGTTTCAAAATGTTACGCCGTTGATGTGGTCACTGCAATGCCACTCAGAAATCACAGACCCCAACTGACAAAGATCCATTCGACTGGTAGCCGACCGGTATGATCGTTCAGACTTGTGAAGTGAACAACTTGGATTGCAGTCATTCGAGAATGAGCTGGGTTTGGCAGCACGAACAACATAATATACTAAAGGGAAGGAAACCCCAAGGTGCTTATACCACTGACGCATGTAAATTATAACTTTAAACCAAGAAAATTACCGTTGTTTTTTTTCTTCTAACTGACTGATCTTGCTTATTTGAGACAATTAAATATTCTTCAGGCCTGAATTATTGTTGATGCAATGAATATTATATTTTTGTATCACTGGTTTTTATTATCCCCATGCTTTTTGATAAAAACGGGGAGGAATTATAAGCATCTCCGTCTCTGTCTGTCCGTCCATCTTCCCATCCGTCACGCTCTCTCCTTCTAAACGGTTGTTCATAACTTGGTAGTTATGATCACCATATGGCACAAAGATAAGAGTGCTGTATCGTTTTTGACCCTGCCCACTGCGGAGGGGTTAAAAGGTCAAATACCAAAAAAATGCAATTACGGGCACATTTTAAAATATTTTTATGCTTCCGCTGCTGAAGTCGCCGGAGGTATTATGTTTTCGCATTGTCCGTCCGTACGTCTGTCCGTGCTAATTTTCTCTGTTTTCTCTGTAACGCCTTATCTGATTGACACGAAATTTTCACCAGAGGTGCGACCACTCATGTAAAATGTTTTAATGATAAGTATGACATCATAGGTCACATGGTGTGGCAGGCCTGGTGTTGGCTTAGTGGTTAGGGTGGTGGCTTGGGATCCTAGGGTCCTGAGTTTAAGCCCCGTTGGCTGCTGAACTAATACATCAGGAGGTTGACTCAGCCTGTCATCCTTCGAGGTCGGCAAAATGAGTACCAGTGTACTGGTAAGGGGGACAACTCATTCAGCGGCATAGCAGCGTCCCAACCAATGATGCAACCAGCAGCCACAGGCTGCACTCGATCGAGAGAGAGATATGGTGTGGCAGCCATGTTGGAAAAAAGGAAAACTTTGAACCTCTATCTCCAAAACCGCTCCATGGAAAAAATTGAAACTTGGCACATCTGAAGTACTCCCTGTGCGAAATATGTGATTTTTTTTTGATGATGTCATGGGTGGTTTCGTTATGACATCATAAATGCATATTTCGAATGCTTTATCCGATCAGTCTGAAAACTTTTGAGGGTCATCGAGGGCACTCTTCGATCGCTAAATTGTATTGGGGAAAAATTGATGACATCATCGGTAATGTGGTTCGGGAGCCTTTTTGTTTTTAACATAAAAACCTTCAAAAATCATCTTCTCCAAAACGGCTGAACAGATTGAGACGAAACTTTACAGGTATGATCGCCTATTCATGAGGAATAAAAAGTTCTCCACCTATAATGTCACAGGTCACATGGTTTGGCAGCTGATTTTTATTTGAAGAATAAACCTTTAAAAAACCATATTCTCCAGAACAGCTTGACAGATCGAGGGGAAACTTCACCCACATGTTCCGCAAGCCTTGACAATACCAGGGTGTTCACGAATAATTAATAGGTCATATAGTCTGGCAGCAATATTGGATTGAACGAAAATCTTTAAGAAATTATTTCTCTTAAACTGCTTCATCAATTGATGTGAAACATCGCAGTTATGATCTAGTAGTCATGGGGAATATATGTTTTAAATTTCAACCTGATTGTTCGCATGGTCTGGCAGCCAGAATTATACAATATTTTGAATCTGGGTTCAGGGATTTAAACCAAACTTGGTACATGTATGTGTAATGATGTAATAATTTGGGGAGAAGCATATCTGGCGACATCGCCATGTCGATGTCAAAGAGTGCCCTTCCAGTTTTTGATGAAACTTTGTATATGCAATCAACATTGGTTGATGTATGAAATATGCAATGATTTTTTTGATTTGACCCACGGTTCATGCCCCAGGAAGTGGGGATTTAGGGTCACAGGGATAAAAATGGGTGAAAATTTTTTAACTATAAATTTGATATTCGGTCATTCCTGGGAGAACTTTTTGCCATCTTTCAACTTTGCTTTAGGTGGGAAGTGTGCAGATTTGCGATGGCACGCCATCGACTTCGCTGTAGTTTTTATAATTATTATTTTTGTTTATTTTGTTATGACTTATTCCGAGATTGCAAATTGATCTTGAGCATGTTTCACTGTCTTAATGTATCTTTACATATGCTGCTTTGGTTTCCAACATCTAACTGAGAGAAAGCCTGGTGTTGCCTTTACGGTTAAGGTGACTGGTTTGAGATCTTTGGGTCTTGAGTTTCAGCTCCTGTTTAACTGTTAAAATAACACCAGGTGGGTTGATTCAGCCTGTCATCCTTCTGAGGTTGGCAAAATGAGTACCACCTCACTGGTAACAGGGGCACTGCATCAGTGGCACAGCCACGCTTCCAGAAAATGGTGCAACCAGCAGTTACAGGCTGCATACGAAAGAACAACATCACTGACAATAGCAGCGTTGCCAACTTCTCTTTATATTTTGCCTTAAATCGACAACATTTGCTTATCGGATCACATGACCTGTCACCGAACACTTGTTCTGAATTTCAATGAAACTATCTGTGGCCAATGACATGATTAGCCCCCGTTGGACATAGTCTGAAATGGGGGCTTATGGATTTGGTCTCGATTTTCGTGTGTGTGTGTGTGTGTGTGTGTGTGTGTGTGTGTGTGTTTCGTGTACATCCGCAACCATATCTCGGACGTGTATGGACCGATTTTATTCATATTTGGCACAGACAACACATGATGTTTTATATATATATATAATATATATATATATTAATATATAATATTATATATATATATCCACATCATTTTTTTTTGACATCAGATCCAAGATGGCCGATTGGCGGCCATTTTATTTGTAAAAAAAAATACACCCTGTGTCGAACACGTCCTCAACTATATCTTGGACATGCATTTACCGATGTTGTTCAAACATGGAACACAGATGTAATTAATGATGGCTTGCATACGCAAATCATTATTTTTCGAGATCAGATTCCAGATATCCGATGGGCGACCATTTTAGTTGTAAAAAAAAAACCCAATGTTGTACACGCGCTCAACCATTTTTCGAACAGATAATTACCGATGTTGTTGAAACTTGGCACACAGATAAAGAATGATGGCTTACATAAGCACGTCGTTTTTTTTTTTTGAGATCAGATCCAAGATATCCAACTGGCGGCCATTTTAATTTGTAAAAAAAAAATACACCGTGTCGAACACGTCCTCAACAATTGCTCAGATATGCATATATTGATGTTGTCTAAACTTGGTACACAGATAATGAATGATGGCTTACATAAGCACATCATTTTTTTTGAGATTAGATTCAAGATGGCCTACTGGTGGCCATCTTGTCGAGCACGTCCTCAACCATTTCTCGGAAATGGATTTACCTGTGTTGTTAAAACTTGACACACTTATAAGGAATGATTGTTTACATGCGCAAGTCATTTTTTTCAAGATCACATCCAAAATGGCCAACTGGCAGCCATTTTAATTGTAAAAAAAAACTGATGTTGAACACATCCTCAACAATTGCTCAGATATGCATATGCTGATGTTGTTTAAACTTGGCACACAGATAATGAATGATGGCTTACATAAGCACATCATTTGTTTTTTGAGATTAGGTCCAAGATAGCCGACTGGTGGCCATCTTGTTACTTAAACGTGTCCCCAACTTTTCCTCTGACATGCATGGTCCGATTTTGTTCAAACTTGGCAAAATCACAGCACACGATGGCATACACTTGCACATAACTTTATTTTGCAATCTGATAAAAGATGGCTGACTGGTAGACTTGGCCATTTTAGTTGCACATAAATATGAGCTTGACCTTTAACTCTGTACAGCAAAATTACTAAAACAACGGGGTTATGACATTTTCTGTCTTTTTTACTTGTTTAATCACAGTGATGATGACTTGTGACCAGAGTAAGTAAAATTCTGGTTATTCCTTCATCATTTTTGAGTACATAGCTGATACAATATCATAGTTCATGGAATAATATTTTCGTGAAAACTGTTGTGGATGGGGGATATTTTTAAGACTACAGTTGCTGCTCTGACACCATCTTGATTGGCTCAACAGTGATAATTTTTCATCCACAAAAGCAATAATTTATTATTGTCGAGTTTCAGACATAGTGACCCAGTTTAATGGTTCTGTCAAACATTTTAGCACCCTGTTATGGACAGGGATTTTCTACACTGAACAAGCAGTGTTTAGCTTTTGATGTTACCACGGTGCCCAAAATCTGTCGTCAAAGGAAACTCACAGCCCTCTCATGATGGAATTGGCATTGCATGGAAGTCAATGGTATCTTCTTCACTTTCTGGAATCTTTCTTGGCCCAACATTACCAACAGCTGCAAAGCAACCAACAATGGATATTGTGTTTTTAAGTGCAATGCAATACAACCATTTTGAACAACAAGGCTTGCATGCATCCTTGTGTATACCATGCGCTGTGTCCTTGTGTGCATCACATGTCCATGTGTTTTTGTGTGCATGAGTCCTCACGTGCTTTTATTCACTTACTTTATTTTGCTAGTTCTACATGTTAATGTTATTTTCTCCATTACTATACTGTGAGTATTGAATTTGCTAACTCGGTATAGGCAATGCTGTTGTAGTCTATAAATGCCAAAGACTTTTTCTCGGATAAATTCGGACCAAATTAGTGATGTAGTCTATATATTTATTTATTTATTTATATATTGTAACTACAAACTGTTCTAACTCTATTTCTCGTTCTCATTGTGTGTATATATATATGAATGTATGTATGGATATATTACAGTTAGGAAATCAAGTTAGACTGTTAAAGTTCTTTAAATTAAATCTGTAATGATGAAGTTCTGATGTCATGCAGCAAACAAAAGAGCTAGTTGGATACCCTATCAGAGGAATAATGGCTTTGAGAAGTGAGTTTCTGGTGCAGTACTGGAAGTGTAATGATGAGGATTCCCATACTTGAATCAACAGTTTCATCTCTGCTTTGGCCTCTTCAATGATGGGAGTGCGGGAACAGAGTGACCTCTTATCCCAAGAAGTACTATCGGTGCCAGATGATCTCCGGTCTATGGAATTTCCAGCCGTCCGTTCAGTAATGATAAGCACAGCTGTGAATGTCCATCTCCAAGGGACCTTCAGTTTGTCTTGTTTGTCGGGTTTTCAGGGCCGGCAGCCCAGCTGCTGAATTAATTTGAAATGGTTGCTTCCGTTGTACAAATCCGCTTTTGAAACCTCGTGCCCCAAGGCAAACCAAATATTGACTCGAAACCTGCAGTTTGTTGGTAGATGTCTGGAATTTTTATTTTATTTTATACAGAGTCGAGGCTCGTGGAGGAGATAGAACATTGAGCTGATCAGTACAAACAAAACAAACAGCAGAAGGAGAGGGGGAAATGGCCCATGGCAGGGTCAAGGGACAAAATCGAGAGACTTTGAAGTTGAGGGATGTGAGGAAGAATGAGGACTAGGGGAGGCCACAGGGGGTGAACAATATGGATACAGAAGCAAAACTCTCAGGAAGAAAACAGGACAGTCAGAAAGAGGTGGTTTGGAGAGAGTTAACGGGGTATAAAAGATCATGGTTCTGGATTAAAAAAAAGATCTGAGTTGGTGGTGAACAGCTGTCTTGAAAACCTGGAGGGGAGAATGGGATTGATAAGAAAGTGGAAGTTGATTCCACACGTGGGAGAAAAGGGGATTAAATGAGTGGAGGTGAGCAGTGATCCTAGATTTTGTGAGTTTCATCAGAACTGGGTTGTTGGCAGGCATTGTTTGTTCTGCACAAAGAGTCAGAGAGATTGTTGATGAAGATTAGGAATGGGATGTGGCCCAAAACACTGCCTTGGGGTACCACACCTTCGACAGAGAGAGAGAAAGGAGATGAAAGGATCCCATTGCAAGCACCACGTTGGCTATGCGAATGGAGGAAGCTAGGGATCATTCTTCGGCGTCTTCTAACCAGGATTGGAACTTCTTCTTGTGGCAAACTATATAGACCCTGAAGACCCGACAAACAAGGCAAAATTAGGATATCCTGGAAATAGATAACAAATGCGCAATTAATCAATGAATCTTTTACTTTTCTAAATACCATATATTCAGTTCATTATAATGATTATTTTTATTCATAATTCGTGTCCAGTCATAATGAGATGGTCACTGTATTTTCTTGCTGTTCATGAATTGGTGGCTCAGAGCCAATGCAGCCAACCCGTTTCAATTGACGGATGGAGCGAGTGTGCAGACAATAGCCAACCAGGAAGTTCACGAGGTGTCTATAAGTGGAGCTTTGCAAAGTACATTGTACCTGTTGCATGTAAGGGCATGTCAAAGATGTCAAATCTCAAAGAAACTTTTCATTGATTTTGTTACTTGAACAAATAACTGCTACATCTACATCATTTTTACTCTGAAGTTATCTTACTTAAAGAAGTGGTGGATGCCCAAGGTCTGGTGTTGGCTTCGCGGTTAGGGCGGCTGGTTTTGGATCTTAGAGTCCTGAGTTTGAGCCATTGTCTGCCATTGAATTAACACCAGGTGTGGTTGACTCGGCATGTCATCCTTCTGAGTTTGGTTAAATGAGTACCAGTGTCCTGATAATAGGGGCATTGCATCAGTGGCACAGCCGTGCCCTCACCCTTCTGATGCAACCCACAGTCTTGTGCTGCATATGAAGGAAGAGGAGGAAGCACAAGATTACTAAAAATTGCTGCATGATGCTCTGTGATTGTGCATCTTCTCTTGGTCAGAGCTGAAGTCATAGGCCGATCATATTTGGAAACTGCTCAGAAGAACACAAAACTTGACTGTTACAATGCAGCTTGATGAGATTGTGGCAAATAATATGTTCTACAAATATTTTTATTTTTCAAAACCATAGTCAATTGTCAGCATAATCAACGCCAGTACTTCAAATGGCAACAGGTATATTAAGAAGCAGCTTCCTCTTAATCATAGTTTTGGCAAGGGATGAACCTGCCTACGTGTTGGACCTCTGTGGCTCGGGGGAATTCTAACAATTCCATGGGAACTTCCCG
>CM068960.1:100583164-100602291 GCA_035128595.1 Eptatretus atami
AGAAATATGTTCGCACCGATTTTTCATTGAAAGTTGTTTGGGTGGTCTTGGTGATGGCAGCAAGTATGAAACTATCAAGGCTCTGTCTGTCTGTCTTTCTGTCTGTCCGTCCATCAAGCTATGTCTTCCTAAACGGTTGGGCAGAAATTCACTTTTGGTCCTACCCACTAGGGCGAGGTTAAAAGGTCAGATTCCAAAAATTGCAATTACGAGCACATTTTAAAACATTTCTTTAATGAAACTTTGGATATGTAATCAACATTTGGGGATGCATAACATATGTAACGATTTTTAAAAAAAATTTGACCTCCATGTCATTCCCCAGGGTGCACAGGTGTCAAGATGGGGGGGAAAAAAATGTAACTCAATTTGATATTGGGTCATTCCTGGTGGAACTTTTTGCCATCTTTCAGCTTTGATTTGGTTGGGAAGCATGGAGATTTGCGATGGCGTGCCATCGACTCCACTCAATTATATGTTATTACATTACGTCTTTCATGTCCGGATTTAGCCAAAGACAGAAAGCTAATTTCCTTCATTCATAATGCTTAATGTCTACCTGACGTACCTCTGTCTGTACAGAAAATAAACGTCCCATTTGAGATCTTGTCCACCATTGGGTAGACAACATACTATGATAATGTTGTGCAATTTCAAATGTTCCTTTATTTGTGCAGAATTCCATGCTTGCTTCCTGTGCATCGGATATTTAATGCAGCTTCCTCAAATAATTGGAGGCCAAATTTTGAACTCGCTCGCATTGTTTCTTTTGGAATCGGAAACCCTTTTGCTATTGCAATCCTTCGTTATTTTCCTTCAATAATATGACATTCTTCTCTTTTGTTCTAGAATTCTGATTGCATTGGCTTGACCACCACGTGGCCTGGAATTTGCAATTCTCGCCACAGTTGTCCACTGCATCTGGGTTCTGTCATTCTGATTGTTATCCACCCATCTATTCACCGATTGCATGAATAAGGCTATTAAAATGAAGAACCCCCACCATAAAGGCTCTGTCACACCTTGACGATTTAGCCAGCTATGACGACGTATGAAAAATTTGTCTAAAACGCTGGCACACGTCGAATACGTTATAGGTAAGTTTGTATACGTTAAGAGTACGCTGGCATACGTCGTACGCTGGCATACGTCGTAGTATGCCGAGCTCGTCGACAAATTTAACATGCTTGAAATTTTTCGACGTATTGCCAGCGTATGACGCACACGTTCCGCATACGCTGGCCATAAGTTGTAGGCACGTTACGCGATCGTTGACACACGTCGACACACGTTACTTGTAAGTTACTCATAAGTCGAAACACGTCGAGGTAATGTTTAGCGTCAGTGTTCCAGACTCCATGTTTTTTTTTTGTTTTTTTGTCTTCGGCATGACGGTGATGTTGACACTTCGATTTATAGTGCGGTTATAATATAAATTAATTATTGGCTGCCGCTCAACGATTTAAATCATAACCGCACTATAAATCGAAGTGTCAACATCACCGTCATGCCGAAGAAAAAAACAAAAAAAACATGGAGTCTGGAACACTGACGGGTTCCTCCTGTGAAGCCCATTTTTATATACCAATTCCCCTAAACGCTGCCAATACGCCATTATACGGTAGATGTAAGTTAGAAAACGTTCAGTAAGTTCTGTGGTCGTCCAGAAGAGGTCAAATACATCTACATACGTCAATATGCGTTGGAGATACGTTACACATAGGTTCAAAGCACGTTACTCATAGGTTCAAAGCATGTACTCATAGGTTAGAAATAAGTTTCGGGTACGCTAAACATTACCTCGACGTGTTTCGACTTATGAGTAACTTACAAGTAACGTGTGTCAACGATCGCGTAACGTGCCTACAACTTATGGCCAGCGTATGCGGAACGTGTGCGTCATACGCTGGCATACGTCGAAAAATTTTCAACATGCTGAAAATTTGTCGACGTACTCGGCGTACTACGACGTATGCCAGCGTGCTTCAGCGTGCTCTTAACGTATACAAAACTTACCCATAATTATCGACGTGTGCCAGCGTATTCAGCAAATTTTTCAATGTCGGCTACGCTGGCTAAAACATCAAGTGTGACAGCGGCTTGACACTTCGATGTCTCGTGCGGTTATGATTTGAATCGTCGAGCCGCAGCCTTTTAATAGGCTACGCCACGTGACTCGCGCGATACGCTGCCGCGCTATGCATAAGTTAGACTATCGTTGGGCATAGGTGTGAACGCGACAAACGCTCAGCATTCTGTTGATATAAGTTATCTATATTTATCGAAACGTTCTGTGTACGTTACTAATACGTTATGCATACGTCCAACTCGTTATGAATACGTCCAAAACTGGAAAAAAAACCATCAATAGTTCAGCGTACGCCAGCGTTTTACATACATTTTGATACCTTGCCATATGCTGGCTAAAACGTCAAGGTGTGACAGGCGTTAGAGATGGGTTTCTTTTGCACAATAATGATTGTTCACCCATAACTGAGTTTCTGGTTTAACGCTCGGTTGCAGTTCTCAATCATTCTTCCTCTTTTCCTGTTCTGTCACTCTGGCCTTCTCTGTCTTCCTGGATAATTTCAAGAAAATGGCAGATGCCTCGATTCAGACAGAGTCGGTGCATTTTATTACACACTCTCAGAAACGGACAACATTGTTCCTTAATTTCTTCAATTGTGTGTGGTCTTGGCCCAGATCCATAAAGGCAAGGAGATGTTCCAAAAGCTTGAAGGACATCTGCAACTGCCTGCACAGTGCACATTGCTTTGGCCCAAGGCTTGTGCGCAGGAAATAGCGAGCCATGTTCAACGGCATCATAAATCATTTTTACCTCCTCCGTCGAAGGTGGACGAAGGTTATGTTTTCACCCCTGTTTGTCTGTCTTTCTGTTTGTCTGTGAGCAGGATATCTCAAACCATTGTGGACGGATTCGGACGAAACTTGGTGGACAGGTTGGGTGTGTGACAAGGACGAATTGATTTGATTTTGGTGAAGATCCGAATTCAGATACGAGAATTATTTAATTTCTAAAGTGATTCTTTACAATTGAGAGATTGGGCTAAAAACGATATTTCAAAAATGTATTGGGCCCGATATGTTCTTGTGGATCAGGCATTGCGTGGCGGAGGTATGTGCTCTACCGAGTGTCGTTCTAGTTTTAATTGCGTTTTTATTTGGTGTTGTCTCATATCCCTGCCTGAAATAGCATGAACAACCATTACTGAATATTTCTCTTCGAACCACATTGTCTTTTTAAAGTACTGTCCTTGATCATTATTTCATCACCTACCTTTGGAAAGAGAAAAACAAGCAGGATTAAATTTGCCATGGTCAATCGTTAAAATCTATAAAGCGTTGGTGAAATTGGAATATTTTAGTTTAAATTATTTAAAATCTAAATTGTTCAGTGTGATCTGATGCATGCAAAAAAAATTTAACTGCAGTATTTCTTTTTTTTTTAAACTTATTTGATAACAAGCTGTCATCCTGGTGCTTCACCTAGGTAAGCTTTTGCTTCATGGAATGCAGCATAGCTTGGAGATGATGTTAAACACAACTGTCCCATCTAGCAGAACTTGCTTGTGTTCTATGCCAGTATTTGAGACAAATCTTAGACAAATGTATGCCAGTACCTCCAACTACTTTTCCTAATCTATGGCAGTCATTGCGTCGGTGACACAACCATGCTCTCAGAAGTTACGCAACCAGCAGTCGAGTGCTGTATGCACCAAAGCGTTGAAGGTTTCAAATTAAGTAGTCCTCGACACTTACCTTGAAACCATCGTGGGAATTCTGTTTATCCTTCACCTGTATGGATTACATATGGTAAAGTCAATTTTTGACTGACATTGCATTAATTGAGCACTTCAGCTGCATAACATGAGTGACAGCATAAGCAGTTTACATCCAGCGGTCATTGTGGTTCATTGTATTACTTTGATCAAGCAGTTTGTTTGCTACGCCAAGTTGTTTTATTGGCTCTTACCTCACCTTCCATCCTTATTGGGTACGTGGTATGTCTTTCAGGCTTGTCGTCATGTTGGCTGCAAGACTAGTGGAAGCAGTGGGATTAAAGGAGACAAGGTAAGCGGTTATTGATGCATTATTCGATTTGTAGTGATCTGGTACAAGCAATGCAAGTCTGTATGCTCATAATATGTTTGTTTCAGGGACAGCCAGGCCTGTCTGGTACAATCGGGCCTCCTGGACTACAGGGATACCCAGGTCCTGAAGGACCACATGGTCCACTAGGGGAGAAGGTAAGAGTTTTGGTAGTTCGGTCTAGTACAGCCTGTTCGGCCTGATGTGGGAAGAAAACTGAGACATTTAATTGATTTCAAGATGGATGTTTCCTGCTCCCTTGATGCACGTGCTTAAACTTCTGCACACAGGACATTTTCCTTCCTGAATGGATTTTGCTGTTTCATGTTATCATCATAATTCATCTTTGCTGAACATGTGCAGCCCATTGTGTAATGTCTGTCTGAGCACACCCTCGTGAGATGAAAATTTACAGTCATAAACAATGTTTGGGCCTGCATTGTTCCGACGGTTTTCTGATATCTCTCCAAGGACTTAGTTATTTCCTCTCCAAGGACTTGGATTAAATTTGGTTATGTTCAAGGCATTGTTCCTTGAAATCGTTCATCTCCAACTGAACTTTATTGTTTTACAGGGGAGTTCCGGCCCATTTGGAAGAGATGGCTCCAAAGGAAGTAGGGTAAGCCTGAATTAACTTTTTATTCTTGAAGATATATTTTGTAACGTGGTGAAGTAACTTTCTCTGTTCACTCCTCAAAAAGCTACATAACACAGTGTAGAAGGCTATCATACTGGCATTTGAATGGTTAGAAGCAGGTAGATGTGAGACACACGATTGAGTAGGGTTAACAAATCTTCATGCCATGAGTTAGATGTGGAAGGGGGAAGGGTCGAATGTTATGGATCAATTTTTGGGTTTGTCCTTTGGATTTATGTGAGGTTTGTCACCTGCTCTGGGATAGAAAGCTGCACCCACGAAAGGACCTGCTAAAGACAAGAAGAATGGATTTAATGCAAATTTTTGAAGATGAATATTTGATAAATTTTACCTTGATACCATTCAGGCCGATGTCTGATGCAAGGTTTTTGACCGTCAAATATTTTCTGTAACAGTGCAGTGGCACAGCAAGACAATTGTGCATTTGCTGATAAACATACCAAATTTAGCAGATCGGTAAAACGTTACATTTTGAATATATTTTTTTTACATCTGGAGGCATTAGGAATTTTACATGTGTGGGTATGCATTTTTTTTTTCACTCAATCCATTTAAACTTGCAATTATTGTCTAGATATTCAACAAGACAGACAAACTCAAACTCTTGATGCATGTGCACCACGTCTGTTTGGGACAGGTGCAGAATGTCCTATCGGTACAGGTGCACAAGGTCCCCTTGATATAGGTGCACGAGGTGCTCTCGATGCAGGTGCACAAGGTCCTCTCAGTGCAGGTGCACGAGGTCCCCTTGATATAGGTGCACAAGGTCCTCTCGGTGCAGGTGCACGAGGTCCTCTCAGTGCAGGTGCATGAGGTCCTCTCGTTGCAGGTGCACGAGGTCCTCTCAGTGCAGGCGCACAAGGTCCTCTTATTGCGGGTGCACAAGGTCCTCTCATTGTGAGTGCACGAAGTCCTCTCGGTGCGGGTTTATGAGCTCCTCTCATTGCATTTGCACAATGTCCACTTAGTACAGGTGCACAACATCCTCTTGGTAGAGGTGCATGCGGTCCTCTCAGTGCAGGTGCACGGGGTTCTCTCATTGCAGGTGCATGAGGTCCCCTTGATACAAGTGCACGGGGTTCTCTCATTGCAGGTGCATGAGGTCCCCTTGATGCAGGTGCACGAGGTCCTCTCGATGCAGGTGCACGAGGGCCTCTCGGTGCAGGTGCACAGGGGCCTCTCGGTGCAGGTGCACAGGGGTCTCTCGGTGCTGGTGCACGGGGGTCTCTCAGTGCGGATGTACGGGGGTCTCTCAGTGCAGGAGCACGGGGGTCTCTCAGTGTGGGTGCATGGGGGTCTCTCGGTGCGGGTGCACGAGCTCCTCTTGGTGCGGGTGCATGAGCTCCTCTGGGTGCGGGTGCACGAGCTCCTCTCGGTGCGGGTGCATGAGCTCCTCTTGGTGCGGGTGCATGAGCTCCTCCTCTTGGTGCGGGTGCATGAGCTCCTCTTGGTGCGGGTGCACGAGCTCCTCTCGGTGTGGGTGCATGAGCTCCTCTTGGTGCGGGTGCATGAGCTCCTCTCATTGCAGTGCACGAGCTCCTCTTGGTGTGGGTGCATGAGCTCTTCTCGTGCGGGTGCACGAGCTCCTCTTCGGTGCGGGTGCACGAGCTCCTCTCGGTGCGGGTGCAGGAGCTCCTCTCGGTGCGGGTGCATGAGCTCCTCTCGGTGCGGGTGCACGAGCTCCTCTCAGTGGGGTGCACGAGCTCCTCTGGGTGCGGGTGCACGAGCTCCTTCTCGGTGCGGGTGCATGAGCTCCTCTTGGTGCGGGTGCATGAGCTCCTCTTGGTGCGGGTGCATAGCTCCTCTCGGTGCGGGTGCACGAGCTCCTCTCGGTGCGGGTGCACGAGCTCCTCTCGGTGCGGGTGCACGAGCTCCTCTCAGTGCAGGTGCACAATGTATTCCAGTGGAACACACGGAGTGATTCAGCATCATGTTTTATATTTGCAATTGCTCCTGTACCCATTATCTCTGTTTACAGGACATTCCCCTCACGTGACAGGGGCAAATCCAGGAATTGGGTAGGGGGGGTTTCCAAATAACAGAAAATCTAAGTCATATTATGAAAACTTTATGCAGTTTCAAATAAATGCACATTCACATATTCATGCATGTATTGTGCAAAAAGATATAAAAGTTAATTAATGTAATATTTAAATGCATAACTAAAAATGAAATAGCTTGACTTCAATAAACTTCAAGTTTCAATCTTAAATATCATGACTAGTGAGACCTACCTGAGTGATGGTAGTGCCTATGATGAACATACGAGCAACTATATGACATACTAGAAGGAGTTCTGGGTGACCAGGGAACCCTGGGTTTGCCACTGTAATGGTAAATATTTTTGTTGGGAGGGGGGGGGGGGTTTCACGGGCAACCATGAAACCCCCCTGGATTTGCCACTGCTTGAGCAAAGCACTGTGCATTCTCATGTAGCCTTTTATTTTTGCACTTGCAACGGTTGATGCACACTTTCTTGCAGCTGCAAGAGACCAAAACATAGCAGCTTTGGAAGGCTTCAAGTTTTGGAGTCGAGCATGGCTCATGTGGCCCATTATCATTCTTGATTCAGCCCTAACAACTTGGAGAAGGAAGCACAGGCTCTGGGAACAATGTCTGAGCACTTAAGTAGAAAGCCCAGGCTGCCCTCCTTGACAGATATAACCAGGTTTCCCCAGAGTAGCATGAATCGAGTGGAATTCATTGTACAGGGTTCTTCTTTGCAGAGATCTTCTTTCTGGCCTTGCCTTCTTCAGTGTAGATGCTTATTTTGTTGTACATGATTTTACCAAACCTCCCAATAACACACATGCTTTCTTCTGATATACCAGTTGCTGTAGATGACATCCTTAGAAGTGCATCATTGAGTTCTGGCATTGAATCATATGTATGCCAGGCCATTCTCTTGCCATTACCAGCAAAGGCTTCACACAATGTCGCATCTACTCAGAGCATGTAACACTGACAGCAGCACAGCCACGCCCCCAGAAAATGATGCAGTCAAGCAGCCACAGGCTGCATACAAATAAATATATAAATGTAACATTGAAAGGGCACCTGATATATGTGGTCCAAGACAGGCAGCTCGTTCAAGTAGGAGAGACGTTTCCCCATTCCATAGACTAGCCACTGCTTATTAGTTATGAGTTGGTGCCATATTAGCTGCCATCACTGGAATAACTACAATGCCAGTGTTGACATGATGGTAGATTATTTTGGTATGAGCATGCCATGCAGCACGTCCTTCATGCAGCGGCCTGGATTCAGTGACGTGAGATCCTCAGCTTTAGGTATGAAGTTGCCAAGCAAGCGTAAAATGTTGCAAGCGATAACATCCTCGATTGGCTTGCTTGTTTTATGACATGTTCTTTTCTTAAATCATCAAATTAGTCTTGACCGGTTTTCTGTGTATTAAGAATTCTCTCTACTGCAGAAGGGTCTTTAATCCTCTTGGTATCAAGGAAGAGAAAGTATCTGCTCTCCTTTTCAAAAAGGTGTCCAATCTACTCAGTCATGATCATGAGTGAATAGACATCTTTTGGAAATGATTTCCTTACTCTCGTTTATGCATGATGGAGTCTGTCTATTCATGTGTCCTAATTGTGCTGTTGTGCAATCCAAAATTCCCCAATCACTTGGGCAACCTCTGACCCATAATCATCTGATACTCAAGTACGCTTGGATTATCTGTCATCCCAACCGCTTCTGAGTTGTATAATCTCCTTTGTTACATCACAAGCATTATTTTGTAATTTGCTTGATCGATGGGGATGGCTGAGAATACATGTTTGGCTTCCGTAAAGTGAACTCGCCAGCAGTGAAGTGTTGTACAATTTCTGGATGTTTGTTTGGAAACTTTGACATATTTCTCAAGTGTACTGGGACCCAGCGAGCATGGCATTGTATGGTACAAAGTGACGAACCACAGAGCGAGTTCTGTCAAGACATTCAAGTCTATGGCACCCACAGTAAATGCACACAGACGAGAAAGCACACTTCCAGTACCATCACTGTTCCATCTACTACAAGAAGTTACAAGCAAAAGTAGTTCACAGTGTCTCCGAATGGTGGTGATAAAATTGTCTCTCATCCACTGATGCCACCAGTCATTGAGGTGAGGAAACAGCTTTTGTATATATATCACTCCTGAAAGTGTTAATCATTCTTCGACATTGGTTTTTATTTGATATACCAGAGTCTGTATTTTAGTACTTTATATCATAAAGTGCCTCAACATCGAAAAATATTCATAACGAGCAAAGATACCCAGTGTTGCCAGGCAACGCCGGGTCTCTCCTTCCCCTACTTCCTCCCACCCCTCCCTCTCCCTCCTCCCACCCCTCCCTCTCCCTCCTCTTCTCTCACTTCCACCCTTCCCCTTCCTCTCCATAAAGGTACCTGATATTGCCAGGGATCTAATGTACATCTATTGGACTACCACAATTAAGCACATATTTAGACACAAACATCACCTGTTGTATACTAAGAGAGGGGGAAGAGAGAGAGAGAGAGAGAGAGAGAGAGAGAGAGAGAGAGAGAGAGAGAGAGAGAGAGAGAGAGAGAGACGAGGAAAGGGGAGAGCGAGGAAGGGGGAGAGCGAAGAAGGGGGAGAGAGCACGCCTCACCAAATATTGCTATAAACTCTGGGAGGGAGGGGGTGAGATTGAAAGAGAGGAGAGAGAGAGAGAGGGGGGGAGCGAGAGTGTGGAGGGCGAGCGATACCTCACACATGTCGCTATACACTCCGGGAGGGAAGGGATGCGAGGACGGGGTGGAGCAAGAGAAAGAGAGAGATGAAGGGGGAGAGTGATGAAGGGGGTGGGGGTGGGAGGGAGGGAGAGTGATGCATCAAAAATTGAGTGCAAATTTTTCTAAGAGTAAATGAAATAAAATATTATTACAATATGTTTCCAATTCTCTCTTGTACTCATAGTTCACGTGGCCCTTTGCTTTACTCATTCTAATTCTCCCGTTGTGTTAATCATTCCTTTAATTCAAATTTTAATTTAATTTATTTTGCCTTCTTAACTCCGGAGATTTCCCCATGGAGATCCCAGCCTTGGTCGTGGGAGCCTTCACGATGATCCCGCTGGTAAATTATTTTTGTTGCACTCAATGAAGTTACACTTTTGGCACCTTCCTTAATCTTTTCTTTACTCAATATAATTATCTGAATAGTAGAAAAAATATAGTTTAATGTTTTGGCAATTTCACATTTTCTTGGGTAAATATGGAGAAAAGGGGGTGGGGGTGGGGGGGGATCACAACCCTGCTTGCTGAACGTAAATACCGAAATACGCTTATGTATAACAATCGTTTATTTCTTTAATTTTTCACTTTTCACTCCAGATTTCAGCCGAATTAGTCCACATGCTCCGATCCTCAAATTCGAAGACAGATATCAATTATTTACTGGACTTTAATTAGTCCATGAGAGTGCATCGTGGCTCCAAGGCAAGGCATTTTTGAGCAGGCCGAAACAAATAGCGGCTTTAGACCCCTGCGAGGGAGAGCGAGCCAACCAAGGATAAGCCTGTTTTTGTTTTTTTTCATGATGAGCATCCCGTTAATTATCTTCAAAAGGGGTGTTTATTCATTCATGCACTCCCTTGGAGTTCCCTTAGTATGCGTGTAAAGTTTTGAGCCACTAACTTCCATGGTTTTGCAGTTATGGAGAACACACACACACACACACTGACACACACTGACACACACTGACATTTATTATTAGAGATAAGAGATATATTGCTCTACACGTCCACTAACTTTGGTTTTTTGATCACTGAATGAGCAATTGTTATAAAATTTTGGATTATGCTGCCACAACATAAGCATTCAACCTTTTAGATGGAACTTCTGTTTGTGGTCGTGGGTGGATATCAAAATGTGAGCGTAATCAAGGTATAGAGTGCTGTTGTGTTCTGATTTATCTGAAAAACTTGTTTATACCTCCTCACAGCATCTTCTTATCTTTGGAGCACCCTCATATTTTGATTGGTCCTCATATTGAGACGAGTTACCTGAAGGTAGTTCCCTATGTGTCGATTTGTACAACTCCAGGAATATGCACAGGCCAGTTGCAGGCAAATTGGATTAACTTGTGGATCAGATGTTTTTAGTTCATTGTAGTAAGGATGGAAAAGTTTGACTAGTCCTTGAGTGAACGTTTAGGCCAGACTAAATCAGGCAGTACAAATTGTCAATCCCTTCACTTCACTGTCTATGCAGTTCTGAAAACATCCCTTGAGATGAAGTATTGGAATTGATTATGAAAACCCACAACTATTCCACTTGCAGTTAATTTTTGGGTGATGAGAAGTGGCATCCACATTCGCGATTTCCGTTATATTCAATTTTTAATCAGCGTTTCCATTTCTATTTCTAAAACTGTAGATGCTTTCATGACAGCATGATCATAGGAACTAAATTGAGCAGATAAATGAGCAGCAAATGGTGAATAGAAAGGCGCCCTGTATTGAAGATCAATATACAATTCAGCGGATGGAGACATTGACTCTTTCCACGAGACTTGCTGCATCACAGAAGGCATTGCCTGTTATGATTTGACTTGTTCTTTTTGAACGAACTCCCCGCTGCAACGTTAGAAAATTATAATTTCCACAAAGAAGGTGAGAGTTTCAGTTGTATTCCACCTGTATTGCATTAAGAAGGTTTCTCATGAAAAATCCCACTTCTGTTACCATCAAAATAGGGTTTATTAGCTGCAAGCTCCGATAGTATGTTACGACATATTTATTTTGGCTACAAAAACTGCTTGAACATAAAGGCACCATGTGATGTTCAAAACAACTTCTTCTTGTTGTTCATGAGGAAATGTTATGCAATTATTGATCGACATGCAGCTGTGTGAGACAAAAGGTGATTCAGCCTGGTGGGCGTGCTTGCTAACATCCTTTCCTTCTTTCCTTTCCCAGGGACCGTCAGGGAGCCCTGGATTCCCAGGCTCATCAGGTCTTCCGGTCAGTGATATTTAAAAATATTAATTCTTCAATTCCTCTCTTCTTTCCTCTCCACCACCACCAACATCCCCCTCTGTTGCTGTGCTTTAATATCTGCCTTTTTTTTGTCTTCTTATCATTATTAATTGCATTTTGTCAATTTTCTCTGTCCATTCTCACTTGATTGTGATTTCCGCATGCTCAGGGTTTACCAGGTCAAGATGGTCCAACGGGACCAGTGGGCATCCCAGGCTGCAACGGCACCAAGGTTGGCAAAATAATCTGTTTTATTTCCGTTTCTTATTTTCTTTGTCATAACCAGGTAATAAGCCATTTCATTCATGTATTACCAAATAAATAAAAAGCTAGTACCGAGGAGCCTTGATGTGGCAGCCATGTTACAACATAAGGGTTGGACCCATCCCTTACCTATCTATAATTCCAGCAATCTCTGTGTGTGTGTCTGTCTGTCTGTGTGTGTGTGTCTGTGTGTGTGTGTGTGTGTGTCTGTGTGTCTGTGTGTCTGTGTGTCTGTGACCGCTGTTTCTCGACAACCACCGGTCCGATCTCATTGAAACTTGCCAGGTATATTGCTGGGGCCCTGTGGATGTGCCTTTTCAAGGTTTGATATTAATCGGACAAGTGGTTCCCAAGTTATGGCCATTTATTTACCAAACCAATGACAGGATACGGTGCTATGACATCACGATTGACGTCACAATTCTTGTTCTTTTTTCTTTCTTTTTTTTTGCACGTACGGCCACGCACGTACGGGCACGTACTGGTATACTTCACTTGCTAAGTAATCTTACCCCAGCTAGGTTGTGGAGGAATGACTCCTCTCCATTCCGAAATGCCCACATACTCCTGGGTCAGGGAATGTTGGCTCCTCGTTACTGATACTCTTATGGATGATAACTGGACTGATCTACACGGACATCAACCACTGAACTGCCCACAGACCATGGATTGGAATACTGAACTTAACTTGCCTTTAAGCTAATGAGATTGCAACTATGCACCAACCGATCTGGATGAAGAAGCTACTTACAAATGATAAATTATTTGACTTGCTCATATCTGAACTTTCTCAAACAAGCTGTCATGGTCTAGTAATTGTACTAGCGGATGTTAATGCTACTATTGAATCAGCATGCATCGCCAGGAGAGGTATATTGGCCCTGTTTGTTCAGGCACTGCAAATGGCAATGACACGTGCCTACTTTACTTGTGTGCATTGCATGATCTACGTGTTGACTGCTCTTGTTTTCCAAGCAGACTGATCTACCAGTGCACTTGGTAGAGCAATGATCGATTCACCTGTAAGTCCATTTACCATGTCCTAATCTTGCACCATTGTTTCTCAAGTATGAAATCCTGCAGCATTTACAGAAGTGCTGAGATGAGTTCTTCTGACCATTGACTCCTCTTCTTCTCTCTACTTCTTCACCTCGAAGCAAGACCTGAGGTGCCCAACAGTTATGGTCTCAATGGAGCTGCTCTGTCAGTTCTCCGGCTGCCCACAAATATATATATACGGTTGATCCATCCAACTGTTTCACCCTGCTCAGCCTCTCTGAAGAACCCCAGACTGTGTGAACATACCGTAGGAGGGGGCGTAACTGTCTCTGCCATAAAGACTGCCATAAACTGCCTCTGGAAAACCCTGCTGTACACAAAAGCCATGGATCTCCAAGAATATTCTTGGCATTATTGAAGCCAGAAGGTTAGCTCAGCTGAGAGATGATAACAGTGAAACAAGACTTCTGACTCATGATCGATATCCGGCACTTCGGCAGGATATCTCTCCCAACTGGGATAAGAAGGCAGAAATGCTCAAGGCAACAGCCATCGCTCACTGCCAGTGCAGTATCTACAGAGAACTTTCTCCTTGCCACATCCATACCAGAGATCAATTTAATGTGGTCACGGACGTAAATGGATGAAAGCTGACAAATACTAAGGACTCCTTGAACAGATGGCAACAGCACTTCTCTCATGTCTGGAAGAGCTTATCTAGCATGCAAGACCCCACACTGGCAGCCATTGCAAGCAGTTCTGTGAGTGGTCCAGATTACAACACCAGCCCTATGACTCCCTCTAAAGTCTAAGGTAAAATCTCTCATAAAAAGTTAAAGAACCAGCAGGCACCTGGAATCTACGGTATCACTGCTAAACTCATCAAAAATGACAGAGATTAAATGGTTCAATGGCTTACTTATATCACCAACACAGTCTGGGCCACTTAGACTATACCCACTGATTGGAGATGAGAAATAATCCTTGCATTTTGGAAAGGGTCGGGAGACCGACACATGTGCAGCAATCATCGTGGCATCACACTCTATATTCCTGAAAAAAAACTCTTTGCACTAATGCTAGTCCTTCTAGCCCAAATCCGACCTGTGCTTCAGAAGTCCCAACACCTTGAGTAAGCAGGTGTACCAATGAGCAGATCTTTGCCATCCACCGACTGATTCAGAAGATCAAGTAGTTTAATCAATATGCTTACAACGTTACATTTATTGACTTCAAACCTTCCTTTGATTCTGTTTGCTGAAATTATCTTTGGCAACTACTTAGAATTTATGTTATTGCACATAATCTGCTCGAGCTTGTCATCTTATTATGCACAGCTACTAATTGTTTGCTGAAGTTTGGAAGGGAACTTTAGGATGAATTTGTCATACAATCAGCAGCGTGCCAAGGTTGTGTCTGTCCTTGCATCTAATTTACTTAACACTGTCATCGACCATTTGATGCACCGTCTTCTGGCTCATACTGATTGTGGCTTAGACTTCGGCAAGCTAAGACTCACCAATCTCAACTATGCAATTTTTGCACACTTTCACTCACCTTGAACCAGAGCCTCCATGTCCTGCAAATCGAAGCCAGCCACATTGGGAAATGCACCAAGTTGTACAAGACCAATGTAATGACAACAACACTGGACAAAACCAACTCCCACCCTCCTAACTTCATCATCTCTGATGAAGTGTTTTAAATTATCATCAAGTTTACTGATCATGAATCAGTCAGTGACAAATCTGGGCCATTGTCCAATGACATCACTTCCTGTATCATTAAAGCAGCTGTGGCAATAAACTGTCTTAGCTGAAGATGTATTGAGCATTGATCGTTTTTGTGATGCTGTGTGGATCCGAGACCTGGACCACAACTACAACAAATCTATCCAGGCTTAATGCTTTCCACATGCGATGGCTCTGACATCTTGAGAGTTTGTGGTGGTTCCACCATGTCACAAATCATTAGATCTGTCAAAGAATATATCAGCCTCTTGCCTCATCTCTCCTATACCAGAGCCATCCATGATGGTACAGTATGCACATCTCACCAACTCTTCAACTTCAACCCCTCCCAAGCCAGATGGCATAGAGGAGCCCAAGGGTCAACCCAAAACAAGGTGGCTCAACTCAATCAAACATCAATTACTGATAGTGAACATCACCCCTATCATGGCCCCAGGCCGCATTAAAGACAGAACAACATAGACAGAAAATCCATGGAGTGCCAATACTAGATCGCCAGCTTGGCCTTTCATTCAAGTCAAGTAAGTTAATAAAGCAGGAAAATGAAAATAAACATTCACAAAATTCAATAATCCTTATTATCAATAATCCTTACTATAATTCATGGACCGTTGTGTGTGTGCATGCATGCGTGCGTGCGTGCGTGCGTGTGTGTTTGTCATGCTCCTCCTCCTACAGTTCTGGGCCGATTGCATCCAGACTTGCTACATAGCATCAACCTGACCCCAATGAGTGAAAAGTGGTGTTTTTTTTTATCCTTGCCGGTGGTCTTGGGGGGTTGTTGGCGGTGTTGGTGAGGGGTGAGGGGGAGGGGGATTCCCCATGTAAATGTGTATCATATAGCGCCGCTCCAGGTCGGAGAGGGTATTACAAGTCCCCAAGCTTTACAGTGCAGTCTTTCTGTCGTTTTCTTGTGCAGAGAGGTATTTTGGGAAGGTATTTTGGAGAGGTATATTTTGAATTGGAGAGGGAGTTTAGAATAATTTGAAAGAAGGGATGCTCTCCACCATTATTGGTACAACTTTCAACTGATCAAATAATTAGGACGACACTCGGTAGAGCAGATACCTCCAAGAAGCTGAACAGTTTACGTTTTGTATTCCACTGATAGGCCGGATCTGCATCTGGACCTTCACCAAAATCGAATCGACTTGTTCCTATCACCTACCCAATTCATCCACCAGGATTTGTCATAATCTGTCCATAACTTTTTGAAATATTGTGCTATATCGTTTTTGCCCCAACCTCTCAATTGTGAAGAATTACTTTAAATATTACAGTATCCGGATCTGGGTCTTCACCAAAATCTAATCAATTCGTCCTTGTTACACACAAAACCTGTCCATCAAGTTTCGTCTAAATCCGCCCATAACCTTTTGAGACATCCTTCTCACATACAGACAAACAGGGGTGAATCCATAAGCTCCATCCACCTTCCGTGGTAGAGGTAACAGGTGCATCACAGTAATACTGAATAATGTACATTGATTACATTGAAATGGCTGTTAAACACTTGGCATACGACTGATGCCTAATGATCTCAAATGATCGTGAAACATTAAACTTTTTCACCCTATTATTTCATGGTTATCAACGATATCCATCATGTCATAAAAGTCTTTGGTTTTGATGATTAGATTCAATTTTCCAAAACTTAGTCCCTCACATCACCTGAAACAAAAAAAACAAAACCAGATATTTATTTTAAAGAGTTGTTCATGATTAAATTGGGTTCATGAGTTAATTGACACCCTGTATAATGGATTCTTGTTGGAAGCAGGTAGAAATGCATTCATTCGTTAGTATCGAGTCGACTCAAATTAGAGACATGAACGGACGTTTTGCGGATTGAAAATACGTTTTATGTTTGCCCATTTGGAAAGTTGCGTGGACGTGTATCCTGTACCCTTCCAGTTTAGTCATCTTTTGTGTATCTTTTTCACCGCTTTCTTTTCAGAATAATTTCCTGAGCAAATTTCCACAAGGGGGAATGACAGGACCTTGAAAACATTTAATGATGTTTGCAAGATGAACGAACAGTCAGGGAAAGGGATCTTAATAGACAAATACATTACCAACTATACAGTTCATGTAACACCTTATCGCGTGCAGTGTTCAAGTATATAATTCAATTGAAATGAAATGATGATTGTAAAGGTCATATTAAAAAATTAATTTCGGAAGTTTACCACCATTGACGCAGTGGCTTTTACACCACCTTATTTAACACGTTGCATTTGTTCTTCATGTCGGTTGTTTGTGTCCTTTATGACGTCCTCAAAAACAGTACGTTTCTTTTTTGGATTGATTTTCAATTTTGTTTGACTGCCAGGCAGACAGAGAGTAAAAATATTTATCTCACTCTTCATGCATGTGCGATCAGGACAAATTCATAGTCAAAGTACTGCTAAACTACCAGTTTGTTTTCGGATTCGTGTTCAAATTATAACATTCAATTTATATGAATTTGTCCCTCGATCACAAGCTGATGTTTGTGGATGGATGGACGGATGGACGGACAGACAGACAGACAGAAATGAACCAATTGTTTAACCCCACTCTTAACTTCATGCGTGCGGGGTAATTAAATGATCACACAAGAAAAGTATATCCCTTTAATAATAAATTTATCTAATATGACTGTCTTGACTCAATGCACAGTCACATATTTCAGAATGGCAGCTACACATTAGCTCTTCCTGTTTTATTTACTGAATGTTATTGTTTAACTGGGATTCGGTTCTGAAAAAACGTTAGTTAGCCATTAGGTAGTAAAGCAGAACTCCACCAATAAATAGCGGAACGTGAGGAATATTTCGAAAGGGCAAGAACAATCACACAAAGACCTCAATTAACACACTGGCTACAATGGGCATCAGAGATCTGTCAACTTACCATGGTTTCACCCAAAATGTGTAAGCATCCGGACATTAGGACAATTACACTACCAGTCAAAAGTTTTAGAACACCCCCATTTTTCCAGTTTTTACTGAAATTTAAGCAGTTTAATGTTTCAATGTATTCTGAAATTAAAGCATAGAACAAATAAACAATTGCAGATAAAAAAGAAATCATGGAATCGTTTTGTTGAACAAAATTTAATCTAAATTTTTGACTCATCAAAGTAGCCACATTTTCAGATATAACAGCCGAACATACTCGTGGCATTCTTTCTACAATGGAAATCAAATATAGTTCGGAAAGTTCTTCCCAACACTGTTGCAGAAGTTCCCACAAATGTGTTGCACTTGTAGGTTGCTTTGCTTTCACCCTTCTGTCCAGTTCATCCCAAACCAGCTCGATGGGGTTTAAGTCTGGAGACTGTGCTGGCCATTCCATGATTTGAAGTCTACCGTCTTGTTCTTTTCTTCTAAGGTAGTTCTGACATAGTCTGGAGGTATGTTTTGGGTCGTTATCTTGCTGTAGGATGAACCCCCTGACCAACTAGGCATAGACCAGAGGGTATTGCATGGCGCTGCAAAATGCTGTGGTGGCCCTTTTGGTTCAGGGTGCAGTCACTCCGTGTAAGTCGCCAACTGGATCCAGCAAAAGAGCCCCAGATCATCACGCTTCCTCCTCCATGTTTGATAGTTGGTGTCACACACTGAGGAACCATCCTTTCGCCTACTCCTCGGCGTACAAAAACCCTTCGTGATGAATGGAAGATTTCAAATTTTGATTCATTGGTCCAGAAGACCTTCTTCCAGTTTTCAGTAGTCCACTGGTGGTGCTTCATGGCCCAGACAAGCCTCTTTTTTATTTTGCCATCTTAGCAATGGCTTTCTTACTGTCACTCGACCTGTCAAACCTGCAGCTCAAAGTCTTCGTTGAAATGAGACTTCCTTACTTCGACCAGTGTTAAGCTGTGCTTGAAGCTGCTGTCCTGTGAGCCCCTATCACGCAAGCTGTTGACTCTCAGAACTTGTCTTCTGATTGTGTTGTGGCTTTGGGTCCTGCCAGACCTCTTCCTGTCAGAGTTTCCTCCAGTTTCCAAGTGCCTTTTGATGGTGTAGAAACTGTATTCACTGACACCTTGGTTACTTTGCAATTTCTCCAAAGGAAAGACCTACACTTTTAAGGGTTATAATGGTCTGTCTGTCTCTTTGTTAGTTGTCTTTTTCTCGCCATTATGATAGCAATAAACTACTTCCTGCAGTGCAATATTGTCCAAATAATGCTTCAGAGGGTGAAGCAACACAGTCTGTTCCAACACTGGCTTTATACACACAGAGGGTTTGTAACTAATCCACAAAAGTTGAGACACCTGTAGGAATTGTTTGCATAAACTTTCAATGCTTAATTTACTTCCATTGCTGCAGAACAGCTTCAGTTGCTAACCCATTACTTGTT
>CM068960.1:100632109-100649246 GCA_035128595.1 Eptatretus atami
GGACATTACGGGGACTTTCAGGAAGGAAAGCAGGGAATTTGAAGGAGGTGGGCTTGGTGTGGATTAACGGGGGTAGAACAGATCGAGGATTTGGATGGGGGATGATGAGAGGTGGTGGTGAACAGCTGTTTTGAAGGCCTGGAGGGAAGAATGGGATTGAATAGGAGTGAGGGAGTTTATTCCAAAGGCGGGAAAAAAGAGGAATGAAAGAGTGAAGGTGAGCAGTGATTCGTGATTTTGGTAGTTTTACCAGAAGTGGGTTGTTGTGGACCTTCAGCACCCTGTGGAAATATGATGGGACAAATCGCAGAGAGAGCAGGGGGGGGGGGGGGGGGTTGTGAGACTGGAGAGGAGACGGTAGAAGACAGAAAGACCACTGACCTGCCTTTGGTGAGAGAGTGAGAGGCCCAAAGAGAGGCCTTTATCAGCAGCGGCCTGGATTGAGAGATCTGTTAGGTTGGAGTGGAGGCGTCAGATGTTTGAGGTCCACCCAGTCAGGGACAGAGCTTGTAATCTTTGTTCTTGAATGTGCTCATGTCTTTCTTCGCAAAAAGGTGGCTAAACATTTCACAGAGGGTCCAAGTTTAATCGATGAGTGTTCTGTGATGTTCCTTATGCCTCGTGAAAACCTTTTCCCTTGTAACTGTGAAATTCCCCTCGAAAGGTTGTTTACCTGTATTTGGTTGAACTGAAAATGAAGGTTCTCTTTTTAGCACCACTATCTCTCTCTCTCTCTCTCTCTCTCTCTTTCTCTCTCTCTCTCTCTCTCTCTCTCTCTCTCTCTCTCTCTCTCTTCTCTCTCCTTCTCTCTTCTCTCCCAACTCTCTCTCTCTCTCTTCTCTCTCTCTCTCTCTCTCTCTCCCAACTCTTTCTCTCTCTCTCTCTCTCTCTCTCCCAACTCTTTTCTCTCTCTCTCTCTCTCTAACCTCTTCTAACTCTCTCTAGCTCTCTCGAACTCTCTCGAACTCTCTCTAACTCTCTCTAACTCTCTCTAACTCTCTCTAGCTCTCTCTAGCTCTCTCTAGCTCTCTCTAGCTCTCTCTAGCTCTCTAGCTCTCTCGAGCTCTCTCGAGCTCTCTCTATCTCTCTCTCAACTCTTTCTCTATCTCTCTCTCTCTCTCTCTGCCTCTCTCTGCCCTCTCTCTCTCTCTGCCTCTAACTCTCTCTCTCTAACTCTCTCTCTCTAACTTTCTCTCTCTAACTCTCTGTCTCTCGAACTCACTCGAACTCTCTCGAACTCTCTCGAACTCTCTCGAACTCTCTCGAACTCTCTCGAACTCTCTCGAACTCTCTCGAACTCTCTCTAACTACTCTCTCTGCTCTGGCTCTCTAACTCTCTCTGGCTCTCTCTGGCTCTCTCTCTGGCTCTCTCTCTGGCCTCTCTCTGGCTCTCTCTCGAACTCTCTCGAACTCCCTCGAACTCCCTCAAACTCCTCAAACTCCCTCAAACTCCTCAAACTCCCTCAAACTCCCTCAAACTCCCTCTAACTCCTCTAACTCCCTCTACTCTCTCTAACTCTCTAACTCTCTCTATCTCTCTCTCCCAACTCTTTCTCTATCTCTCTCTCTCTCTCTGCCTCTCTCTGCCTCTCTCTGCCTCCTCTGCCTCTGTCTGCCCCTCTCTCCTCCTCTCTCTGCCTCTCTCTCTCTCTCTCCTCTCTCTCTCTCTCTTTCTCTCGCTTTATCTCTCTCTAACTCTCTCTCTCTAACTCTCTCTCTCTCTCTCGCTTTATCTCTCTCTAACTCTCTCCTCTCTACACTCTCTCTCTCTCTCTAACTCTCCTCTCTAACTCTCTCTCTAAATTTCTCTCTCTAACTCTCTCTAACTCTCTAACTCCCTCTAACTCTCTCTAACTCTCTCTAACTCTCTCTATCTCTCTCTCCCAACTCTTTCTCTATCTCTCTCTCTCTCTCTGCCTCTCTCTGCCTCTCTCTGCCCTCTCTCTCTCTCTCTCTCTGCCTCTCCTCTCTCTCTCTCTCTCTCTCTCTCTCTCGCTTATCTCTCTCTAACTCTCTCTCCTCTAACTCTCTCTCTCTCTAACTCTCTCTCTCTAACTCTCTCTCTCTCTAACTTTCTCTCTCTAACTCTCTGTCTCTCGAACTCTCTCGAACTCTCTCGAACTCTCTCGAACTCTCTCGAACTCTCTCGAACTCTCTCGAACTCTCTCGAACTCTCTCGAACTCTCTCGAACTCTCTCGAACTCCCTCGAACTCCGTCTAACTCTCTCTAACTCTCTCTAACTCTCTCTGTCTCTGTCTAACTCTCTCTGGCTCTCTCTGGCTCTTTCTGGCTCTCTCTGCTTCTTTGGCCTCTCTCTGGCTCTCTCTGGCTCTCTTGGCTCTCTCTGGCTCTCTCTCTCGAACTCTCTCGAACTCTCTCGAACTCTCGCGAACTCTCTCTTCTCTCTCGAACTCTCTCGAACTCTCTCGAACTCTCTCGAACTCCCTCGAACTCCCTCGAACTCCCTCTAACTCCCTCTAACTCTCTAACTCTCTCTAACTCCCTCTAACTCCCTCGAACTCCCTCTAACTCCCTCTAACTCTCTCTAACTCTCTAACTCTCTCTAACTCTAACTCTCTCTAACCCTCTCTAACCCTCTCGAGCTCTCTCTAACTCTCTCGAGCTCTCTCGAGCTCTCTCGAGCTCTCTCTAGCTCTCCTCTTGCTCTTCTTTGCTCTCTCTATCTCTCTCTCTCCAACTCTTTCTCTATCTCTCTCTCTCTATCTCTCTCTCTCTCTCTCTGCCTCTCTCTGCCTCTCTCTGCCCCTCTCTCTCTCTCTCTGCTCTCTCTCTCTCTCTCTCTCTCTCTCTCTCTCTCTCTCTCTGCTTTACTCTCTAACTCTCTCTCTCTCTAACTCTCTCTCTCTCTTAACTTCTCTCTCTCTTCTAACTCTCTCTCTAACTTTCTCTCTCTAACTCTGTCTCTCGAACTCTCTTAACGCTCTCTAACGCTCTCTAACTCTCTCTAACTCTCTCTAACTCTCTCTAACTCTCTCTGGCTCTCTTGGCTCTCTCTCTCTAACTCTCTCTAACTCTCCTAACTCTCTCTAACTAACTCTCTCTAACTAACTCTCTCTGGCTCTCTCTGGCTCTCTTTGGCTCTCTCTGGCTCTCTCTGGCTCTCTCTAACTCTCTCTAACTCTCTCTGGCTCTCTCTCTGGCTCTCTCTCTGGCTCTTCTCTCTCTGGCTCTCTCTCTGGCTCTCTCTCTGGCTCTCTCTCTGGCTCTCTCTCGAACTCTCTCGAACTCTCTCGAACTCTCTCGAACTCTCTCGACTCTCCTCGAACTCTCTCGAACTCTCTCGAACTCTCTCGAACTCTCTCGAACTCTCTCGAACTCCCTCGAACTCCGTCTAACTCTCTCTAACTCTCTCTAACTCTCTCTAACTCTCTCTAACTCTCTCTAACTCTCTCTATCTCTGTCTAACTCTCTCTAACTCTCTCTAACTCTCTCTGGCTCTCTCTCTCTAACTCTCTCTAACTCTCTCTAACTCTCTCTAACTCTCTCTAGCTCTCTCTAGCTCTCTCTTGCTCTCTCTAGTTTCTCTCTAGCTCTCTCAAGCTCTCTCTATCTCTCTCTCCCAACTCTTTCTCTATCTCTCCTATCTCTCTCTATCTCTCTCTATCTCTCTCTATCTCTCTCTCCCAACTCTTTCTTCTCTCTCCTCTTCTCTCTCTCTCTCTCTCTCTCTCTCTTCCAACTCTCTCTCTCTCTCTTCAACTCTCTCTCTCTCTCTCTCTGCCTCTCTCTCTCTGCCTCTCTCTCTCTCTCTCTCTCGCCTCTCTCTGCCCTCTCTCTCTCTGCCTCTCTCTGCCCCTCTCTCTCTCTCTCTCTCTCTCTCTCTCTCTCTCTCTTTCTCTCTTGTTCCTGTCCTTTCCTTGTTCTGTTACACCCTCCTTTTAGCACCATATTTAGCACCATGAAGTAATCTAGCACCATATTTGGTGTATTTTTTAGAATATTCCTTTTTCAGCATGTCAGTAAGGTTTTGTAAGGGGTTTGCACACTGTTCCATGAAAGCACTGATACTACAGGATGTATCACTGTAGCTATTCTAACATCTATTCACAAGACTAGGGCATCACACCATGCTACATTATAAGGTGCTTGGTAACGGTGGTATTCATCTGTTTGGAAACAAAATCCTTGAGCACCTCATATCTGACACCAAAGTTCGTTTATTTTTCTTTTTTTCTTTTATGTAGTTGTGCTTACGATTAAGAAATGTGTGTTGACTTGATCCAATGAATGTGTGCTGCTGCTGCAGGGTAAACCAGGCAAGCTTGGAAGACCAGGGTCTGCTGGGTATGATGTATGTACATGAACAAATTTGAATAATAATGATATAAATAATAATACAAATTCATCTGATTTTGTTGTTTCTGTTAACATTGCATGTGGAAGGCCAAAACACACCTTTGCTGCAGGTTTCAAGCCAACTTTACAAACTTCTTTAAAAGCTTGGATTCTTGAATTGGGACGTGTAACCAACGATTGTGCTGGATGGATGGCTAGTTTTAAATTCCAGTATATTTTCCTTCGGAACCGGTCCATCTTACCTTATGATTGTTTTGCAGGGTATACATGGGGCACCTGGTGAAACAGGTCAAAAGGGAGTAGTTGGACTCAAGGTAAGAGATACCTCTTTACCTCTTTACCTCTTTTAATTGCATGTAAATACACCTCCCCCACCTCAGTACCAATCCATGTATTCATTTACATAGTGCGAGCATGCTAATTTTTTTGATGTCAAGTATGGGTTTGATTCCTGGACTCATGAAACTGTCATCCCAGTGGGGCCATTCAAGGGCAGGGTGTTGCATTGATTTGTGTTCATTCATTTGGAGCAGACAATAGGCTAGCTTTCCCACCGACTGGCATTCCTGATGGATGTTAGAGATTCCACGGTGCCTTTAGAAGTAGCCCATTGTGTGTTGGTACTCAGTGAGCAAAGCATTTAGCCAAGGTGAAACAAACATTGGTGAGAATTGGCTTCATGCTATCAACTAAATAACACCACATGAGGGAGATCAAATGCGAGGATTGATTTGCCTTGCCCAAAAGCTTCAGCATTTAACCATAAAATACAACTCTGTTGTGTGTTGAGAACAATGAGACTGCCTTTCTCGTGTGTGTGTGTTGTCGTGGTGTCGTGCTGTGTTTGTTTGGTGTGTTGTGTGGTGTGTGTGCTGTGTCCACCACCAGACGGAGCAGTGCATTAACTTGATGAGGATAACATCAGAGTGAGGATCAATGATGAGCATGCCAAAAACGAAGGTTTAGTAATGTGGAGGAAAATGTGAAGAGTGAGGGAGGATGCACAGTCAATGTACACCAGAGTGGAAATCACAAGGCAGTGACTGAATTCAGATACCGTCGGTAATTATTGAACCCCATCGAGGTATCACAAATGACATAGAAGACAGGACTTCCTGTATCTAGAGAATTTCCCATGATGAAGCCAATTTCCGGACCGATTATTTTAAAGATGCGGCAGTTGGTACTCTCTCTCTCTCTCCTCTCTTCTCTGTCTTGTCTCTGTCTCTGTCTCTGTCTCTGTCTCTGTCTCTGTCTCTGTCTCGTTCCTGTCCTTTCCTTGTCTGTTACACCCTCCTTCCCCCAGGTGTCTTTTCGGGTGCACGTGGTCTGCCAGTAATCCATTTCTGGTGAATCTCCCAAAATCCAGATACACTGCTCACCTTCATGCATTCATTCCTCATTTCTAGCCTGTGGAACAAACTTCCTCAGTTGCTTCAATCTCACTTTCCCTCTCGCGCTTCAAGACAGCTGTTCAACACCATCTTGAGTTCCCCTCAATTTTCACACACACCATGATTATTTTCTACCCTAATTAACCCCTCCCCAAGCCCACTTTTTTCTGTGTGTCCAGGTTATCAGGTTTTTCTCCGCTCCTTGCCCCCCGCACCCCCCCCCTCTGCAATTTTTTAAAAGATTTTTTTTCGTTCCATAACTGCTTCTTCCCAAGTTTTCCTTTCCACTTCTGTGATTGAGAGTTTGCTCCTGTATCCAGCTTATTCACCCCCTTGTCATCCTCCCCATCCCCTTTCTCGCATCCTTCCCATCTCCTTTCTTCCTCCAGGTCTCTTTCTATCATGTCCCTCTACCCTGCTGTTGGCATGTCCTCCCCACATTTTCACTGTTCTTTTGTTCTGTTATGTCCTTGTCCTCTCTCGGTTCTACATGAGCCTCGACTCCATATTCAAAAAATATATATTTTTAAAATGCCTGGAGACATCGTCAAAGGCAATCATCATTCCTTGAAGACAAAATGCCTGGTTTACGGTGCTGTGGTGCTTGTTGGGCTGTTGTATGGGGTTGAGACATGGACCAACAAAATACATATCTCCAGGAAGATTGAGGCCTTCCACTACAGGTACACACCAAGTGTATTTGGTCCCACTAAGGCTCAACAGCAGATAGGGCATATTTGTATTGCACAAGTGGGGAGACTCTTTTGGATGGAGGAGTTACTCGAATATATTATCACAGCCAGAAGACTTCACTGGATACATCATCCTTCCCAAATGGAAGACAACTGCATCCCGTAGAAGGTCTAATTTTGATCTTTGCCACAGCACCACCTGGAACATGGAGCCAAGCTGAGATGGACACGCAAACTGAGACCTTTGCAGACCTTTGCAAACTTTGCAAACTCAAACTTCGAGAGATTTAATATTGATGAATGCAATTGATTTCATGCACCTCAGCATAAGAAGTTCTTCGAGAAAGAAATGCAGAGGTGATAGCTACCTTTTCCAAAAAGAGAGTGGAGATGGATAAAGCAAACCATGCTGCTGCTATTTACGCTGTTGCCAGACAAGAACTCTCAGAAAGTGCTAATGCCAATTTTAAATCCAATAAATGTCAGAAATCATTTGGAAGGCAAGATATTGCAAGACATTGAATGCCTGACAACTTGCTGAAGATAAGATAAACCTACCAACTGGCTCAGTCTGGCATGCCACTTTGTGGCAGAAAGACACCATCCACAGGATGGCCATCTTTCAAAGTTCAATGTGTGTGTCTGTCCATCCTTGTGTGCATGTGTAATTGGTTACTTGCAAAATCGAAGATTTTTCAAGTACGTATATTGGTCAGTCCATTTTGTTATTCTGTCTGTTTGTCAATCGACTGCAGGTCACAATTCCAAACCGATAGTCATGAAACTTCACCAAGTAGTAGAGGTACTCTCAACTGAGATACCCATTGATTTTGAGGTCAGAAGACAAATTTCTAAAATCATTATCTTTCATCCGATTGACTTGGAAGTTGAACAGGATTTGCATAGTCCTTCACTGAATTTGGAAAGCAACTATTTTTTGAGGAGAAAAGGTCAAAGGTCAACTCAAGGTCAAACTTCTAAAATCATCAATTTCAATCTGAAATATAATAAATTTTCATCCGATTGACCTGAGCTTTGATTAAGATTGTCAATTTTAATCTTAATGAAATGGACAATTTGATGTATCCATGGCAACCTTTGGAGAGGGGGAGGGATTTTGCAAGTATCGTGCTTTGCGTGACATCTTTTTCTTGTTCTTGCTTGTTTGTTTGTGTTTTTTTTAAATGTTTATCGCCTGAAGGTAACATTTTCAAACCGATCTTCACGAAACTTCACCACATGGTGGAGTTTGTCAAAAGCAAGAAGCCTATTGTTTTTGAGGTGAAAAGGTCAACATAGGTCAAAGGTCAACAACTTTGTCAAATTTCTAAAATCCTTAATTTTAATCTGATTAACTATAAATTTGAACAGGATTTGCATATCAGGTCACTGAATTCAACCACCAATTATTTATGAGGTCAACATAGGCCCAAAGGTCAACATAGGCCAAAGGTCAACAACTTAGGTGAGATTTCTAAAATTCTCAATTTTCTTCCGATTGACTTGAAATTTGAAGAGGATTTATATTTCAGGTCACTGAATTCAACAACTAATTATTTTTGAGGTCAACATAGACCAAAATATCAACATAGGCCAAAGGTCAACAACTTAGGTGAAATTTCTACAATCCTCAATTTTCAACCCATTGACTTGAAATTTGAAGAGGAATGAACAAGTGTTTTTGAGGTCAACAACTTTGGTGAAATTTGCAAAATGCTTAATTTTCATCCCATTGACTTGAAATTTGAAGAGGATTTGCATGTTTGGTCATTTGATTCAACCACCAATGATTTTTAAAGTCAAATTTGTTTTATGGATTTCACAAGTAACATGCTTTGCGTGACATCTTTATCTTGCCAAAACAAAGTTTTTGCAAGATATGTTAGTCAGCTTGTATGTTTTTTTTTTTTTGTTTTTTTTGTTGTTTGTCTGTAATCACGTATAAAAAATTCTGCAGAGCACAGTTATCATTGGAAATTTTGTACTTCGCATATCAGAGGCCTATAGAGGTCCCTTTCAGTGCATAAAATT
Source organism: Eptatretus atami (assembly GCA_035128595.1). Lineage (NCBI taxonomy): Eukaryota > Metazoa > Chordata > Myxini > Myxiniformes > Myxinidae > Eptatretus > Eptatretus atami. Next base: position 100,640,545 of record CM068960.1, read on the forward strand.
TTGAAGGTCAAGGTCAAAGGTCAAGGTCACTTTGTCGCAAATCAGGGAGTCGACGAAGCCCTTATTTTTTGAAGTATTTTGATCGGATCGTCTTCAAACTTCATGGGAATATAGTTCATGGTCTGGCGCTCAGCTGATTAATTTTTGGTGGCGATTGGCCTTGACCTTCATATGTTTTTTATTTATTTTATTTTTTTGTTTTTTTTTGTTCTGTAATCACGTATAAATCACTCTGCAGAGCACAGTTATCATTGGAAATTTTTGTAACTTCGCATATCAGAGCCTATAGAGGTCCTTCAGCGCATAAAATTTTGAAGGTCAAGGTCAAAGGTCAAGGTCACTTTGTCGCAAATCAGGGAGTCGACGAAACCCTTATTTTTTGAGTAATTTTAATCGAATTGTCTCCAAACTTTGGGAATGTAGTATATGATCTGGCGCTCAGCTGATTAGTTTTTGGTGGCGATTGGCCTTGACCTTCATGGTTAGCGCCTAAGGTCAAACATATTTGACCCCAAGGTCAAATTTTCAAGTTTTAGGAACCATATCGTGTAGTACCTCAAATTGAACACCTCGATGAGTGCTTTCTAGATATGTCAAGCTTGAGACATTATGACGTCATTTGGTGACGTTATGAGGCAAAGGCATATTTTTCATGGTTACTCTGTAGAACGATTCTCATCGGAATTTCTCGTAGGCAGATATTCCTCAAGGAGTCGCTCCTGGTGGATAGCAGCTCTGTTCCTCAGTGTGACCTTAAAGAAGTCACACGTGGTCACCTTTGGCAAGATAACGGGTCACCCTAAGGGTGACATTGGTTTATTCTTGTTTGTTTGTTTGTTTCTTACTGAGACTTCTTTCTTCTCCTTTATGCAGCACATGACTGTGAGTAGCATCATTTGCTTGGGTTGGGAATTCGGGGGGAGGGGGGGGTGGCTGCCCCTGCAGTTTAGAGCAGGAATTTGGAATTTGGCCAGGGTATGGGTGATAGTTCACCGACTCTTCACAAAATGATACTGCGATCTTTAACATGCATCAACTAATGCTTGTTGACGGGATGTCCATTTTGACATTCATCAAAGGGATGGTGCACACATTGATGCATCTTCCTGCATGTGTAACACCCAGATAATAGTTTATAGCTGGGCTGAGATTAAAACCCAGACTCAACAGCTCAGATACTCTTGCACATACTTCCAGGCTACCCCGGTAACCTTAAGACTCCTTTGTTGTAATAGAACAATAACATTAATAATTATTTACAATCTTCAATAACAACAACAATAATGTAATAATTTTGTTAAGTTGCAATTTGTAAATGTATATATTTTATTTTATTTCTATTTATGCTCACGATTTTTCAGACATGTTATTGAATGTAGAGATTTTAGCTTGAGACTTTGTATTATTTTTCAGTTTCTATCCTGGATGCCAAGGAGAAGGTTATTGTCTTTATATACATTGTCAGCTGCTGTCTTCCTCTTTCACAGTTCACATATTGTCATGTGATGTGATATGTGTGTTGTGTTTTGGTGTTGGAATGGAAATATGATGCAGGCTGAATGAGCAGTGTTACTTTGTTCCGTGTCTACAATTGCTTGTATGTTTCCTTGTGTCTAATCTGTTGTCTCACATTGCAGGGTGGAAAGGGAGAGCAAGGTATCCCAGGGCCTCCAGCACAGGTGAGTTTGGGGCAGGAAATACCCCATGGTGATTGCATAAATGGGGTTAAAGGTTAGTTATCTCATGTTCACGTTGTTGTGGAAGCAATTCTCACATTATCTTTTGTGTTAGTTGTAAATTTAACATGAATGTCACTTTGAAGAAAGGCCAAAAGAAAGAGTAGATATGAAGGTTTGGTTGTTGGTGAGGTCAAATATTTCATTCGCTTTGAGATGGAGTTCATGTACAGGATTATTTTGGAATGTTGGCCAAAATATTCCTGAATAACAATTAGCAACAGAGATTGCTACTGCAAGATAAATGTGAACAGTTGAGCATCCTTGTGAGACTTACCTCTGCTTTAAGTAAAAGTGAACAGGACTTCTTCCTTCCAAAATAAGTCAGAAAAATCTTAACAAGTAAGAGATCCGCATCATTTCACAAAGTGACTCATGGATGTGATCAAGGTTTGCTCAGCATTCTCCAGTTTGAATAATCCATAGAGTTGTGTTCATGGACTGCCTTAAAAATTTTCTTGTATCATTTTTGTGGCACACCTCTGGAATCAAGGATGTCATATTTTGTGGGTACAGAAAGCCAGTCACAACACCACGCGGGAGAAATTTTGGACATTCTGGAAAGTTTACAAGATTTAGATGTTTCGAGATGTTTTCTTTGTTTCGAGGTCTGGGTGCAACATCCCCCGCTACCTCAAAATTTTCTCAGCAGATTTCAACGATTCATGTGTGTAGTCATGACGAGGCCGAAACACAGAAATCTGTGTTTTCTTGGAAAAATTACATCCCTGGGAGGGTAATGAAACGTAAGGAAACACAGAGAGAAGAATGAAATATGTGGTGTCGCAAAATTAGAGATAAACCTGAATTGCACAGCCAGTGACAATCCATTAATGTATTCAGAGATTCCACGACAAATTAAAAGGAATAGCAAGTGAAAGGAGTAGCAGTATTCTAAGAGTAGGAGCATTCATTACCTCCAACCCCCCCTCCGACCCTCCACCCCACCACCTCCCAACCGAAGGTGGACGGAAGTTATGTTTTTACCTCTGTTTGTCTTTCTTTCTCTGTGAGCAGGATATCTGAAAAAGTTATGGACGGATTCAGATTGAACTTGATGGACAGGTTGTGTGTGTGACAAGGACAAATTTATTCGATTTTGGTGAAGATCCGAATCCGGATCCAGATCCGATAATTTTTTAATTTTCCTAGTAATTATTCACCATTGAGAAATGGTGCCAAAAATGATGTGGAACATGACATTTCAAAAAGTTGTGGACGGATTACAATAAAGCTTGATGGATGAGTTGAGTAGGTGCCAAGACCAAGCCAAATAGATTTTGGTTAAGGTCCAGAAGCAGATCCCGCCGACAAGTGGGATAAACCGTCGCACATTGGAAGCATAGTCGAAGGAAGCCTCGTCTTGCTGGTACAAGTCGATATGTGAAAGATTTAATCATTATAGTTCAGCAACCAAATGTAGTACTTGTGGTGGTTAACTTTACCACTGATGTAGAAGTAAACTCATAAGAAAATGTTAACTCTTCAAGAAACTCAGAGGAATTTTGGATTTAACAACGGCAATAACAAGTTCCACAAGGACTTTATACACACCCTGTATAATCAAGAAAGGTGAAAAGCATCCCTCCCTTTATATGGAACGGTAACTCTGTATCGAGGAAGGCGGAAAGCGTCCCTCCCTTTATATGGAACGGTAACTCTGTATCGAGGGAGGCGGAAAGTGTCCCTCCCTTAAAATGGAACGGTAACTCTGTATCAAGGGAAGGCGGAAAGCGTCCCTCCCTTTATATGGAACGGTAACTCTGTATCGAGGGAGGCGGAAAGTGTCCCTCCCTTTATATGGAACGGTAAATCTGTATCGAGGGAGGCGGAAAGTGTCCCTCCCTTAAAATGGAACGGTAACTCTGTATCAAGGGAGGTGAAAAGCGTCCTCCTTTATATGGAACGGAAATCTGTATCGAGGGAGGCGGAAAGTTGTTCTCCTTAAATGGAACGGTAACTCTGTATCAAGGGAGGCGGAAAGCGTCCCTCCCTTTATATGGAACGGTAAATCTGTATCAAGGGAGGGGAAAGCGTCCCTCCCTTTATATGGAATGGTAACTCTGTATCAAGGGAGGCGGAAAGCGTCCCTCCCTTTATATGGAACGGTAACTCTGTATCGAGGGAGGCGGAAAGTGTCCCTCCCTTAAAATGGAACGGTAACTCTGTATCAAGGGAGGCGGAAAGCGTCCCTCCCTTTATATGGAACGGTAACTCTGTATCGAGGGAGGCGGAAAGTGTCCCTCCCTTAAAATGGAACGGTAACTCTGTATCAAGGGAGGTGAAAAGCGTCCCTCCCTTTATATGGAACGGTAAATCTGTATCGAGGGAGGCGGAAAGTGTCCCTCCCTTAAAATGGAACGGTAACTCTGTATCAAGGAGGCGGAAAGCGTCCCTCCCTTTATATGGAACGGTAAATCTGTATCAGAGGAGGCGGAAAGTGTCCCTCCCTTAAAATGGAACGGTAACTCTGTATCAAGGGAGGCGGAAAGTGCCCCTCCCTTTAATGGAACGGTAACTCTGTATCAAGGGAGGTGAAAAGCGTCCCTCCCTTTATATGGAACGGTAAATCTGTATCGAGGAGGCGGAAAGTGTCCCTCCCTTAAATGGAACGGTAACTCTGTATCAAGGGAGCGGAAAGTGCCCCTCCCTTTACATGGAACGGTAACTCTGTATCAAGGGAGGCGGAAAGTGCCCCTCCCTTTATATGGAACGGTAACTCTGTATCAAGGCGGCAGAAAGTGCCCCTCCTTTATATGGAACGGTAATCTGTATGAAGTGAGGTGAAAGTGCCCCTCCCTTTATTGGAACGGTAAATCTGTATCAAGGGATCGGAAAGTGCCCCTCCCTTTATATGGAACGGTAACTCTGTATCAAGGGCGGTGGAAAGTGCTCCTCCTTTATATGAAACAGTAACTCTGTATCAAGGGAGGGGAAAGTGCCCCTCCCTTTATATGAATGGTAACTCTGTATCAATGGAGGCGGAAAGTGCCCCTCCTTTATATGGAACAGTAACTCTGTATCAAGGGAGGCGGAAAGTGCCCCTCCCTTTATATGGAATGGTAACTCTGTATCAAGGGCGGCGGAAAGTGCCCCTCCCTTTATATGAACGGTAACTCTGTATCAAGGGAGGCGGAAAGTGCCCCTCCCTTTTATGGAACGGTAACTCTGTATCAAGGGAGGCGGAAAGTGCCCCTCTTTATATGGAACGGTAACTCTGTATCAAGGGCGGCAGAAAGTGCCCCTCCCTTTTATGGAACGGTAACTCTGTATGAAGTGAGGTGGAAAGTGCCCTCCCTTTATATGGAACGGTAAATCTGTATCAAGGGAGTCGGAAAGTGCCCCTCCCTTTATATGGAACGGTAACTCTGTACAAGGGAGGCGGAAAGTGCCCCTCCCTTTATATGGAACGGTAACTCTGTATCAAGGGCGGCGGAAAGTGCCCCTCCCTTTATATGGAATGGTAACTCTGTATCAATGGAGGTGGAAAGTGCCCCTCCCTTTATATGGAACGGTAACTCTGTATCAAGGGAGGCGGAAAGTGCCCCTCCCTTTATATGGAATGGTAACTCTGTATCAAGGGCCGGGAACGTGCCCCTCCCTTTATATGGAAAGGTAACTCTGTATCAAGGGCGGCGGAAAGCGTCCCTCCCTTTATATGGAACGGTAACTCTGTATCAAGGCGGTGGAAAGCGCCCCTCCCTTTATATGGAACAGTAATTGTGTATCAAGGGCGGCGGAAAGCGCCCCTCCCTTTATATGGAACGGTAACTCTGTATCAGGGAGGCGGAAAGCGTCCCTCCCTTTATATGGAACGGTAACTCTGTATCAAGGGAGGCGGAAAGCGTCCCTCCCTTTATATGGAACGGTAACTTTGTATCAAGGGAGGCGGAAAGTGCCCCTCCCTTTTATGGAACGGTAACTTTGTATCAAGGGTGACGGAAAGTGCCCTCCCTTTATATGGGATGGTTTCTCTGTATCAAGGGAGGCGGAAAGCGCCCCTCCCTTTATATGGAACGGTAACTTTGTAACAAGGAGACGGAAAGCGTCCCTCCCTTTTATAAGGAACGGTACTCTGTATCAAGGGAGGCGGAAAGTCTCCTCCTTTATATGGAACGGTAGCTGTGTATCAAGGGAGGTGGAAAGTGCTCCTCCCTTTATATGGAACGGTAGCTCTGTATCAAGGGAGGTGGAAAGTGCTCCTCCCTTTATATGAACGTAGCTCTGTATCAAGGAGGTGGAAAGTGCTCCTCCCTTTATATGGAACGGTAACTTTGTATCAAGGGAGGTGAAAGTGCTCCTCCCTTTATATGGAACGGTAACTCTGTATCAAGAGAGGCGGAAAGCGTCCCTCCCTTTATATGGAACGGTACTCTGTATCAAGGGAGTGGAAAGTGCTCCTCCCTTTATATGGAACGGTAACTTTGTATCAAGGGAGACGGAAAGCGCCCCTCCCTTTATATGGACGGTAACTCTGTATCAAGGGCGGCGGAAAGTGCCCCTCCCTTTGTATGGAACGGTAACTCTGTATCAAGGCGTCGGAAAGGCGCCCCTCCCTTTATATGGGACGGTAACTCTGTATCAAGGGCGGCGGAAAGCGCCCCTCCCTTTATATGGGATGGTTTCTCTGTATGCAACTTTAACACAGGGACTGAAAATTGGTTTCTCGGCTTCTACTGGACAAAATCGGCTGCAAGTTTCAGAATTAAATCCTTTGTACGTCGAGGTAATATGTTCCAAATTTCAGAAGTAAATCCTTTGTGGCTGTGCTCACTTGGCTGTGCCTGGATGGATTTGAGGGTAGAGGAGTAGCAGCAGAAATGCTAATCCTATCCAGGTTCCTCCTGATGACTTCATCTTTGCTTGTCGTTTGTTCAGGTTCCTTCTGATGACTCCAATGCAGGACTGTACCTGTTTGGTCTTTCATTTAATTTGAATTGAATTTATTTTAATCCCATTCTAAATTCAATTGAATAATAATGAAAAATGTCATTGGTCAAGGTCAGGTGTCCAATCAAAGCGGGGTTCCATCAAGGCGGGACATCTTGGTTCCCGGTCATCACTGCCAGCAGTTATCGTGTGGCAGTTCTAATTATGTCTCTTATTTATTACGTAACACACCAGTACACAAACACCGCACAAGCACCACACAAAAGAAGTTGTGGCGAGGGTCTGCAATCTCTGATTGCTCTTTCTAGTTTTGAATTGACTTTGATGAAGATTCATTTGTATCATTTTTGGAATTCAGAATCTGCTGCGTCTGTTGTGCATTTTGTGTTGTGTTCGGTTTGTTTTTGTCATGTTTAACATTTTATTTATTTACAGTATGATTTTGACTTCAATGAGCTGAAGTTTAGAGGAGATATTGGCTTTCCTGGACTCCGAGGGAACAAAGGGGAGGTTGGGCTTACGGGTAAACATCACTTCTTCATCTTCCTCTTTCATTTTCTTTTCCTCTTTTCCATCCACCATTTGTCTTTTTATGTGTATAATAAATGTCATATAATAAATACTAAATACATCACAGTCATATAATAAAAACTGATGTGCAAACATAAACATGCATGGGTCTCTTTTAGAGCTGTCCTGAGTAATTCCTGCTACCTTCTTCTGCTCCAGGTCCCAGTGGAATACCTGGCCTTCCTGGGCCCAAAGGTGAGATTGTTACGATCTTCAGGGTGTCCCAAAAAAATATACAACTTTTCATCTGCAAAGAGGATGGTCATAACATATATTTTTTTAAAAAAGATATATGGCTGGATAGAAAGCTGAAAGGTTGAAGTTTATTGTACCAATGTCAAAAATTGCCACCAAAATTTAAATTTTGGTATAGAATCGTCGTTTTCTTTTAGACCACATGTTCGACGTAGGCTCCACGTTGTCCGATCACTGCCTGCAAACGCGTTGTCATGTTCTCCATCACTTTGGGAAACGTTTCCTGAGGAATGTTCTGGATTTCTCGGTGGATGTTTTCCTTCAGCTGATCAAGAGTCTGAGGCCTAGGGTTTCCATAGATCCTGTCCTTGAGATACCCCCACAAGAAGAAGTCTGGAGGAGTAAGGTCAGGGGAATACGGTGGCCACTCAATGTCTTTCTAGAGGGAGATAAAGCGGCCCTCAAAATGTTGGTTGAGAAAACGCCTTGTTTCCCTGGCTGTATGGGGCGGTGCCCCATTCTGCTGGAACCACTGGTTTCTCATCTGGATCAGGTTGTTTCTCCTACAGGCCTGAGTACGTAGCTCAGGCAGATAGAATTCCTGAATCATTTCGCGATAGTTCCTCTGGTTTACCGTGCAAGTGTGTCCCTGGTCATCTTCAAAGAAGTATGGACCAATTATCCCATACCAACCAACCGCCACCCACATGGTGACTTTGAGAACAGATCGAGGCACCAGTTCAGTTGATGCATTACCAGGATTTTCAGTTCCCCAAACCGAAAGTTTTGCTTGTTTACCTCCCAGACAAGTGACCATGGCATTCGTCCGTCATGTGAAGTTTTTTGAGGAAGTCTGCATCTTCCTCCAACTTTCCTGAGAACCAATTTGCAAAGTCTCGTCGTTTGCGTTTCTGTTGATCAGTAAGCACGCGTTTCCCGTTTGAATTTTGTATGGAAAGGCATGAATGTCTTGGCGAAGGATCCTCTGAACGGTGCTCTTATGTCTCGGCAGAAAGTTTGTCTCGGCAGAAAGTCGTCGAATCGATTTTTTTGGATTCTGCACGACCGCCTGTCTCACCATTTCCACATTTTCTTCACTACGACCTGTCCTCTTCCGACCACTGTGACCCTTGTGAAGGTCACAGATGGTTCCCACATTGGTAAACTTTGCGATGGTGCACTTTATTGTCCGAAAGTTTGGTGTATGGCGCAAGTGGATACCGAAATGTCTCGAGTAAAGATGTTGCACCTGTATGACACTTTTCATCTGGTGCCAAAGTTCAACAATTTTCATCCGTTGTTGTACGGTCA
>CM068960.1:100677072-100703622 GCA_035128595.1 Eptatretus atami
TCCCACGCCCCCCACCCCAAGGTTCTGCAGGGCACACATGGTCCACCAGCAATCCTTCTGGTGAAACTCCAAAATCCAGAATAACAACTTCCACATTCTCTTCAATGTCATTCCTTCCTCCAGGTCTTCAAGACAGCTGTTCACTCCATCAAAACCTTGATCTTTTAACGATAATTAACCCCCTCCCCCCCCCCCGAAACCCACTTCATTCCAAATTTCCAGTTTTTTCTTCCTGAAGAGTTTCCTTTGCATCCATCTTCTCCACCTCATAGTCCTTCCACCCCCTCATTCTTACCACCTCCCTTATTTTCTGTCTCCCTATATGTTGTTCCTCAACCCTGCTGTGTGTGTTTCTTTGCACCTCTCTTTCTACTCTTCCTTTTGTTCTGTTTCCTGATCTGTTCTGTGTTCTAGCTCCTCAAGAGCCTTGACTTTGTGTGGATAAAAAGTCGTGCAATTTTTTTTTTTTTGCGTGAGCCTGCTTGTTGAATTAAAAAAATATATTATTCAGTCCGCACTGGTATTTCTTTATTTGTAACACAAATGTATTCAGCAAGCTACACAGCTTTCTCTTGCTTCAAATTGGTTTGATTAATTGATTATTTCACCTGATGTAAGTGCATGGTTTGCATACATTTTAAGAGTACTATCATAAACTAGTTTAAATCTAACCTGGAAGAATGGATAGAATGACCTTCTGAAGTATGACCCAACATCCCACCACAAGCAAAGTGTACAGATGATAGGAACAACAGTCTGAAGAATCCTGGATCACTTCAACTTCAACTCAAGCTCTGTACTCAGTTAAGTGTTTATTGCATTCCCCATTTTCCTCTTTGGATTGACATTGCATGATGTTTGTGTCTCGACAGGTGAGCGTGGTGTGGGATTGCCTGGTCTCCCTGGATTACATGGCCCACCTGGCCTGGATGGTGTTCCAGGAGAGAAGGGAGAGTCTAGGATTCCAGGACACCTGGGCCTTCCTGGGCAGCCAGGGATTGACGGAGTACTTGGTCAAAAAAGGTTGTTTGTTCATCTATTTAAGAGAGAAAAATACCTGCACAGTAAATAAACTGAGAGTTCGTGGTTCACATGCATTTTAAGAGTCTAAAAGCATCACAATGAGACTTGACATATTGAATCTTTGATATGCAGGTTCTCAAGGATTTCCAGGTCCTCCAGGTCTTCAGGACTACCAGGACAGCAAGGAAAGGTCTACCAGGACCACCTGGACCTCGTGGTACTCGTGGACCTCCCGGTTCTGATGGTGAGGCTCATATTATTGTTATTGTTTAACTATATCATTGTATTTTGGTGGAAATCAAGTCAGTCATTCTGGGCAACTTCCAAAGGTTCCCACTTCCCAAAATACATTCTTGCATGCACAATTTTGTGTTTTTTTGTTTTTAATGAAGTAGGGGTTGGAGTGGGTAGTTAAGGGTGGAAGTAGTGTTGCCCTCTGAGTTGGGTTGGCTGGTTCATGTTTACATCTGAACCCCTGGCTCATGATGCATGAGAACCAGTTTCAAATGCCTCTGTCAAAAGTGTTTGTTTGTATGTTGTCTTCTGTTGTCCTCCTCGTTCATGTAAAATACAATGATGGTGTATATTGATGTCTTTGCCCTGCAAGTAATTATGGACAAGTTCTCGATGAGATACAGACAACTGTGAAAGAAGAAGGAAATTTATTGAGGAAGACTCCACAATGCATTTATTCTTCGTAATGTCTAAGAAGAATCCATGAGTACAATAGCTTTCTTCTTCCCCTCTCTTCCCTTTATAAGGGGTATGGTCCAATGGTATCAATCTTGAGCACGATAATTCTCGACTACCCTGTGTCCCCAGGAAGTCAACAATTCTCCATTTCCAGCCACCCCCACCTTATTTGATATACCTCCTCACACAGTCTTACAATCTCAACCATGGTCTGCCTATTTTCCTCCTAACTTGCTCCTCAACCTATATCTCTCTTTGCCATTCTCACTTCCTCCATCTGCATCAAGTGCCAACCACTTCACTGTTCCACCTAGATACTCAAATTAATGTCCCTGTCTGATCTCCTTCCCCTCTAACCTGATATTCATTAATATTCTCTGCTACCCAATCCAAATCACTCAGTCTTCTCCATACTCATCTTCATATCCATGCTTCCTTCCACTCCCCCAGTATCTACTGCATCTCCACTTACTCTATGCCACAACAGCCATATGGTCCGCATGCACATCCTCCCAGAATGACCCTTCTTTTTAGCTCGCCTGTTCGAGAACAGAGAGCTATAGCGATACCCCGGCATGAGCGTGAGCGTCAGCGTGAAAATGTTAAAGTTTTTGGTGCAAGTTATTTAGAAGCTTGCCATTCATTTAATATGTGTACTAGGATGCTGATATTTGCATGGAGGTTTCCTTTGGGGTATATTATTGATGTAGTGAAGTTGAAATTAAAAATAATTTCAAATGTTTTAAATTTTTGACCTGTTTTGAACTTAACTTTTTTGTAGCACATCAACGTAAAGTTTTGGTGCAAGTTATTTAGAAGCTTGCCATTCATTTAATATGTGTACTAGGATGCTGATATTTGGCATGGAGGATCCTTTGGGGTATACTATTGGTGTAGTGAAGTTGAAATTAAAAAATATTTCAATGTTTAAATTTTTGACTTGTTTTGAACTTAACTTTTTGTAGCACATCAACGTTAAAGTTTTTGGTGGCAAGTTTTTTTAGAAGCTTGCCATTCATTTGATAAAATGAATATGAAAAATGAAAAAATAAATGATAAAATAAAATAAAAATGCATTCATTTGATAAAAATTCATGCGGTTGATAAAAGTGGAACATCTTATGTTTCAAAACAAAATTTACAATGAATCATGTGGCTTGGTGGTCTTGGGGAATGATTCTTACTTTGGGTGTGAAGTTCCTGGGTTTGAATCCTGCCAAGCCAATTAAGCTTTTGGGCTTGTTCTTTAAATAGTGTGACACAGATGACACGCAAGGCGACACACCTTAACACCTGCCCTCAGGAATCATAAAAAGTGGCAACAAAACACTGAAAGCTTAACCAATTAAGTACAACATGTGCAGAAAGTGTGTGTTTGGGGGGTGTCATACAAAGTCCTTCCTTGGCACAGCTTAACGCCTATCCACATACAAGGCCTTCATCACAGCTTCATGGAGTACTGCTCTCCCCTCTGGGCTGGTGCCGCATGCCTTAAGCCTTGCTCACTTAATGCCAAGGCAATCAAGGCCTTCAGGATTATTGGATCTCCTGTGATGAAGCTGATTCTGTGAGCATACACTTTGGCTTGGGCTTTGGGCTTGGGCATACAATTGGCTTGGCCAGGATTCAACCCAGGAACTCTCACACCCAAAGTAAGAATCATTCCCCAAGACCACCAGCCACAGATTCATTGTAAATTTTTGTTTGAACATAAGTGTTCACTTTTTATCAACCGCATTTGTATTTGTGGCAGATCTATATTACAATGACCTTTACCATTGCGATTTTGACCTCGAACACAAAAAAATAAAGAGAGTTCATTTTTCAACTTTTGGATCCTGTTTAATTTGTAAAATATTACATTCGTTTCATTTATGAGGCATAATTCAAGTGCTATCGATTGGTAATATTACGAGTTGGCTAAACGGCAAGCAATCAGTGATTCTCCAATCAACAACTTTCTAGTTTTGTGATTGTGATGAAGTGCTGGAGAGGATTCTGGATGGAGTAATGAAGAAGACTGCGGAATGGAGATTGGAGAAGAGCACAGGGTTTTTAGAAGGTAGGGGGACGACACATGGGATGTTCATACTGGAACATCTGGTGAAGAGAGGTTGGAGGAGCAAGCTGAAATGGCCATTGGGATTGTGACCTGGGAAAGGCCTATGACACTTCCCAAGAGAGATGGTGATGGCAACATGAGATGGACAGGAGTGCCAGAACGAGATAGGTTGGTGGAAGGGATGTACAAGGAGCGAAGGAAGAGTCTTGGTTGGTCCTCGATGTTGGAAGTAGTTCAGCATGAACATCGGTTTTAAGGAGGGAAGCTCGCTCAGCCCATTCATAAGCTTATCATGGTGATGAAGCTGTAAGCAGGAAGGTAAACCAGAGAAGTTGTGTCAAAGCACCAATGCTCACCATGTTTATAATTTATGCGTTTTAAAAGACTAGTCTAGTAAATTTTTTATAAAGCATTGCAGTGAAGTTCTGATCCAAATAATTTTAAAGCAATATGTATTTGTTATTGTAATCAGTAAACTATACATATTAATGAATGGCAAGCGTCTAGTCTAGAAACTAAAAACAGGTGAGCATTGGGTGAGCATCTGCAGACAGGTCGATGCCTCTGTCTTAATACCTCCTTTCTGGTCTTGCACCCTTTGCTTTTCTATGCTTTGTATCCTTCCCTCCCCCCCCAACCCATCCCAAGGTTTCTGCAGGCATACACAGTCCACCATATCTAGAATCACTGCTCACCTCCACTCATTTGTTCCTCTTTTTTTCTGGCCATGGAACAACTTCCACATTCTTTTCAATCTCATTCTTCTCTCCAGGTCTTCAGAACAGCTGCTTACCACCATCTCAGATCGTCCCACTTACAAAGCCATGGTCTTTTGAACCCCCGTTAACTCTCCAACATTTGTTGTGTTGTATCCTGATCCGTTCAGTGTTCTTGCTCTTCACAAGCTTGACTGTATACAATTTTCTGTTTTTTTTTATCAGCAGCACTGTATGAAGGCTAGTAATCCAATTTGAGCTTGTAACTTCATAATCATTTGCCAATGCCTTTATTCATAATTGACTTTAGCAACCACCATCAAAAACTTTCAAACAAATTTATTTTGTCCCTCCCAACCCAAGGCCTCCCAGGAAACATTGGGGAAAAGGCAAGCGTGGTCTTCCGGGCATTGGCTTCCTGGACTACCGGGGCCGAAGGGAGTCCAGGGATTTCTTGGGGCACAGGGCAGCTGGGAGAACCTGGAGTCTCTGGCAAACCAGGAAGTGATGGGTTACCTGGCATAAACGGTAAGTTAAGTCTGTGTTGAATACTGAACACATCCTGCTTCCACTTGTCTGTAAACGTATTATTGTGTAACCATAGATGTTAATATTTAAATGTCATTTAATCTTCAATTCTATGAATGATATTTTTTTAGGAGAAAAAGGCTCAATGGGGATCATGGGAACACCAGGCCCAAGTGGCACAAGGTCCTCCTGGGGTTCGTGGCTTGATGGGAATGAAAGGTAAGCCAGCCAGCCTGGTGTGCAAAAGATCAAATAACAGGCTTTTTGTCACTAACATGTCTGAAAATATTGGTGTGCACCATATAAATTTTACGTTTACATTGTTTATTTTGCTATTATTGAGAGGAATTAGAAGTGAAAAGTTTTTTTAAAATATATTTTGGTGTTTTCAGGGTGTTTTTTTGTGTACAAAGTCGAGACTCATGGAAGAGCTTGAACACAGAATGGACTAAAAAATAACAAAACATGAGAACATTGTGGAAAGTGGGAAACACACCGACAGAACAGGTAGAGTAAAAACAACAGAGAAACGCTTGAGGAAGAATGGGAGGATGAGAATTCGATCAAAGGGAGGGGGGGGGAACACAGGGGGTAAACAACCCGGGATTACAAAACAAGCTCAAACACAATAAAAGGAAAAACTGGAATGAAACAGGAATGGAACAAAAAAAAGAAAAAGAAGAGGGTGAGGAGAGGGGGACACAATAACCTGGAAAGAAAGGGGTGGCTTGGTTGGGATTAATGAAGGTAGAAAAGATCACGATATTTATGAGGATTGAAAGACTATCCAAATGTTTAAACAGCATGTCATTCTATCAAGGTCTGCATAGAGGGAAGAGGCTTGCCGGCCTATCTGAAGGGTAGGAGGGGGACTCATCAGAAAGAGGAGAGGATATTCCAGAGGATCGGAAACATCATTGATTGAGATTAAAGAACAGAATGAGTCCAATACACTGCTTTAGCACTCCAGTTTGACAGGAAGAGAGACGAGAGGATCCCACTCAGAGCTGCTTGCCGACTATGATAGTGAAGGACGTGAAAGTCATCATCTTCTCTGTATTTCTCAGAGAGCTGCCTCAATGCTGGTTAGTTGGCAGTTCACTCAGGCAGAATGGCAGGGTCTGCAAGCAGCCATCTCTCTTCAGTGCTGATCTCCCATATGAACTGCCCCTGATGTTAACTCAGCCTTGGAATTCTCCCACATAGACCTGCGCTCTCTCATGCACATATTCATCCCATCTTATTTTCAATTATCCTACCCCTTCTCCTGCCATGGTGCACTGAATGCTGTGGTGAGGCAGTTGCTTGATTCCTGGAAGGCTAATCGACGAAGGCAATCTTAGTGCAGTCCAAAAATCCGCAACAAGTGTGTGTGTCCACTCCTCTGGAGAGCCAGAAAACAACATCTGTCCAACCTCAAAAATGAACTTTCAAACTTGCCTTCCCCTCTGAAACCTAGTTATGCCTTGGTAAGGCCTGTCTCTGGAGTATGCTCCCCTTCTATCCCTTCCCCCTCTTCAAATGACACAACAAACAGACTCCGCTCGTGAGAAGGCTGAATGTTCAATCTGTATTTGCTTCCAAATCTTGTGTCCCCAACCCATCATTTCCTGCCGTGCCAAAATGCTCCTGACTCTGTGTCTTTTGCACCTGAAAAGGTTGAGAAGGTTCTTCAACCCTCAACTCTGACTCTGCTACTGGACTGGACGGCATCAGCTCACGTGCCTAAAATCCTGCTCTACTGCTTTTGCACATCCTCTTTCTGCCCTTTTCACCATGCCATTTGTGCTCGGTCATCTTCCCATCTGCTTGGAAATCTGCCAACATCAATGTATTACATAAAAAGTGCAAAACTGATCCCCTTAATGACAGACCGATCAGCTTACTTCCAATCATCAGCAAGGTCATGGAATCCCCATCGCAGTTGAAATGAAGTCCTTCCTTTTCTCAAACACCTCATCTCAGATCATCAATTGAATTGAAACACATTGGATTGCTTCTATTTTTCATGGATGAGGCCCTCATGTCAGACATGCGATCAGGGCCATCTTTCTGGACATTTCTGAGCTTCAATACAGTTTATGGCACCTTGCCTTACTCCCCAAACTCTCTGCCTATGGCAGCCAGGCCAGCTCCCACACATGGCTTACGTACTTCTTTCACTCTTGTAGCCAATGTATGGAACTCAATGGAATCCTTTAATCTCCTATCACTGTCAATGCTGGAGTACCCCCAAGGCAGTGTTGTGGCCCAGTCCTATTCCATGATCTTCAATAAATGATCCCTCTGAATCGCTGGAAAATCCTCTTTATTTGCTGATGACTCCACCCTCTGCTGTGACATCCCTCATCCTTCAGACAGGAACGACAGTAGCCTCTTCCTCCTCTTCAGACCTTGACTAAATCACAAGATGGTCAAACACTTGGAATATGTCTTTCAGGCCTGATAAATCTCACACTCTCACTATCTCTCTCCGAAAGGACATCTGGCAAAACCCTCCTATCTACTTTCTTAACAATCATCTTGGGAAGTTCAGTCTTCAAACTCTCTCATTCTCACTATCAGCCATGATCTTTCTTGGGCAACCACATTCCAAAGTGGCCTTCAAAGCCAGCCACTGACTGGGCATACTCTGTTCGTGCAAAGTCCTTCCTTGGCATGCCTGAACTCCTATCCACTACAAGGCCTTCATCTGCAGCTTGATTGGGGAAGTTGCTCTCCCCTTAGGGCTAGCTCTCCTGCCTCAAACCTTGCTCAGCTTGACACCATGGAAAACCAGGCCTTCAAGATTATTGGAAATCTCCCTGCGATGAAGTTGAGTCTTATGGGTCCTATCACTTTTGTCATCTCAGAAAAGTTGGTGGTCTCCTTTCTCTTCTACTGCCTCCTTTCTGGTCTTGACCCTCTGTGCTTTGTCACCCCCCCCCCCCAGGTTTGCAGATCTCACATGGTCCACCATCAACCCCCTCTTGGTTAAACTACCTAATCCAGAGATCACTGCTCACCTCCACTCATTCATTCTATTTTTCTCCCACCTGTGGAACCAATTTTCCACATTTCTCTTCAATCTCATTCTTCCTCCAGGTCTTCAAGACAGCTGCTCACCACAATCTCAATTGCCCCCATCCACAACTTGATCTTTTTCTACGTTCGTTACCCCCTGCCCCTCCCTTACCTCCCCGCACCAAGCCCCCTCCTTCCAAATTTCCAGTTTTCCTCCTGAAGAGTTTCTTCTGATCCATCTTGTCCACCTGATACATCCTCTTCCTGCCGCCCATTTCCTTCCCACACCCATTGTTTGTCCAAGTCTCCCTCAATCTGGGCCTTCAACTCTGGCTACTGTGTCAACCCTCCCCCCCCACATCTCTACTGCTCATTTTGCATCCTGTTTGCGTGTTTTGCATCTGTTTTGGTCTGATACATCCTGTGCGTTTTAGTATACCAGCCCTTTTATAAGCTTCGACCATGTATACAAAAAAATTACAAATATCCTCTTCCCGAGGGGTTTTTCCTCCTTGGACAAATGCCATGTTAACGTGTATAATAGCTTATCGTGACGTTCCGTGGAAGCACCCTACCAGAAGTAAAGATTATTATAAACCACAAACACATATGATTTACTTTTAACAGATTCAACACGAAACTGAAAGGAGGATATGCTTATTCCCCTACCCACAGACTAACGGGCCCTGAGCCTAGATCTACTGTAATCTCTATACCCCAGAGTGGATAATAATGACCCTTCTTGCTGCTCCTGTCGGGAGCAGGTTACTCGTTAATTAAATGAATAAATTAATTCAGGTTAATGTGGATGTTAAAGTGTAATTGAAGTAAATTGGATGCATTTGTTAAAGTAAGTAAATATATGCCAATGTTGTGCAAAAGTCTTCGACACATTCAGGATTTAACAATATTTGGATGTTATGAAGCATCACCATTTTACTCAAGGCTCCACTCGTGTTTTCTACTATTTATAACAACATTGAGTGTTGTTAATAGAGATTAGTTTTCGGTGAGAAGAACCAAGCTTGTCATTTAGTAATCTTTACTCAAAACGATACTTGAGCAGCTAATAATGAAGTGTTGTAGCAGGGATTCCATCAGATTTACCAATCAATTCTAATCGATGGCTCATTGCAGGTGTTCTCTTTCCACATCCATAAAGCTAAAAGCCTGCTTTTCATACTGCAGAATAGAGATATATCAGGAGTTAATGTTAGTTTAAAACAAAAATTGCTGAAATTTCAGTAAAAAAAAAACTCACCCATGGAATTGTGTTTCTGCATAAAGAAGGAAAAACATTGAACTGCAATAGCTCACATCACTCCCTTTTTCAGGTGTGGTATGTGAAGGCACAACAAACAAGTACAGTTCAGAGAATATATCTGTAAATGTGCACAAAACCGCAGGTTTGAGATACCCAAAAGGGGCTGTCCAACAAGATGAGCAATACTTAAAGATAATAGCTTAAGGAATAGAAAAAGAAGACAAGTATCGAATTGACAACGGAACTGGCAGAAGCTCAGGTGTCGTTGTCATATCCATTAACAGTACAAAGGTAACTTTTGAATAAGGACTTAAAGGATGTTTGCAGTAAGAATAAAAATTAAATCTTTGTTAAGAGAATGGTGACATGAAAAAATATGCAAAAGGACACAGAAATTGGACTATGGAACAAAGGTCAAAGGTGCTCTGGACAGACCAGTCAGTTTTTGGATCCAATCAAAGACAGTATGTGAGACAACAAAAAACTGAAGCTTTAAAGGGCCTTGTTTGACGTCAACAATTAAGCATGGAGGAGGTTCAATTCAAGTTTATGCATGCATATCTAATGGTGTTGGAAAATTGCTGAAACTTGATGGTATATTGACTGCTACAAGCAGAAGCAAATGTTAATCCATAATGCTATCCCCAGTGGTGCATACTATTGTTCCAAACTTAAACTCACAAGATAATGATCCAAAACACTCAGCTGGAATAATTTAAAACTTATTTACAAAATAGAGGAAGCTGAAGTCCTTCAATGCATGGAATTGTCTCCTCGAAGTCCAGATCCTCAATATCATTGAAGTTGTATGGGACTGTTTTCAAATGTAAAAAGTAAAAAAGAATCCCCAACAACTTAGATGATCTTTGGAAGATCTTGAAAGAGGCAGGGATCATCACTGCCAACAGGGTTTGTAACAAAATTATTTGGAAGTGTCTCTCGATGAATTTCAGTGGATTTTGAGGAAGAGGGTGGACATCGACTATTAGTTTATATCAAGGTACATTGTGTATTTATTTGGTTATTTGGAAGAAGGTTTTATTTTTCATAATGTTTCTTTGCATTGGAACACAGTTTTAGTTTACTTATGCATCAGAGTAAAAAATGCAAAATGTCTAAGACTTGTGTTCAGTGGTGTAACGACACTAAGAATGAGGATGTGAGACCGATATGATGGGTCGAGTGGCCTCTTCCTTCTACTGCACATCCTTTTTTTAAAGTTAGGGGTTATTTTTAATTGGAAAATGGCTGTAAATGGAACATTTGCATATTACTAAATTTCAAATGAATGTAGTCCTGCAACGAGTGAGTCCTCCATATTTTTCCGGTTAAGAGTTTTGAATTTCCAATGTGGGAAAATGCGAGCCTTGTTCTTTCTTGAGCATATGTGTAGGAAGCACATGAACATAGACTCCAGTAATATATGTTTGATAGAGAGGTTGTCAATGCCAGACTTTGTGGCTTGGCCCACTCAGCACAGTGCCACCTCAATAATGAGGTGCGAAAATGGCGGTCATCTCAACTTCATCAAGAGATTTAAAGTTTAATTCTATCACTATTCTAACATGTCATAATCATTTGAAAGCTTAAAAACAGCTACATTTTACCGAGTAAGTCTTTCAAGTTTGATCGCACATATTTGGTAACATTATATTGCAAATTTTGATACACTGCATCTCCCGAATACTGCACAGTACTGCACAGTACTTGTCATCTTACATTCGTTGTCCATCCATTGGCTGCAAAATTCATGATTCATCAAGTAGTCACCAGGTGCTTATCATTTTGCTGCTAGGCCAAGTGCAGATCCAGTGGGGGGAGGGGGGTGCATACCGGCGCAAGCCCCCCCCTTCGCCCTCACGTCAATAGCGATTATATCTTTCATATGTATTAAGGTGTATATTGCTGAAAGATGTGGTCTCAGAATGTGGATCACCCGATACTCCACAGACCACAGCTGATGTTTGCCCGCAGCGTTTCAACAATGGAACTGGTTTGTAGGTCTTCCATTCTGTTTGTTACATGGTGGATACTTGATGATCAATGAATTACCGGGAATCATTCGTCATCAGAGATGTTTCTTTTCCCTAACCATTCATGAACCAAGAAGTAGAATGGTATCTCAAGTATCAGATATCCAGAGTCCCGATCATTCTGTTTGAATGCAGCACTCAGTCTGTTTTCAAGACTCAGAAATGCTTCTTGACCTGTGGGGATTTCTCCAGGTGCTGGAGAAGAAAGTTTGTTGTAAGTGATTCACATCATCGAGATGATGAAGGCAAATGTTCATCTGATGAAAACCCTCATCTGAAGACGTCATTCCATGTCAAAACTTGTTCAATACGTCACGTCAGAGACATTGATTTTGCTTTCATCATGACGTTAATTGTTTATTATATGCAATGTCTGCTTTTCATTCAATTGGATTTTTTGATGAGACAATAATTTAAAATAATGTGGAGTTTTGAGCAAAAGTTTTTTAACGAGAGTACTTCTTTTCAAGTGTATTAGAAGCATTCGTGTGTCTATATTTAGAATAGTCTTTAGAATTATATAACAAAAAGAAACACCCACAAAAAATATTCCCCTAGCTCTGCTCTGCAACATTATATTTTTCAGTGGAATGTAAGTTTTTGCACCACCCTCCCTCCCCAACCTAAAATCATGGGATCCGCGCCTGTTAGCGTCTTCGAAATTGGAACCACAGCAACTCACCGGCCCTGTCTAAGCGGTTTTGTCAGCAAAAATTTTCATTGTTGTCGGTATTACACATTCGTTTAAAATTAACTTACATATTAAATTTTAGCAAATTTCACGTACATCATTGTGGGATTTTTTTTTATGATTAAATTTGCTTTTATGACTGTGAAATTATGCCTTGGTATATGATGAACCATCAGGCTCCTATTATAGAGGCTCTATTGACACTCCATCAAAACCCTAAGATGCTCGATTGGGTCATCTCAACTATCACACTAATTTTGTCTCAAAACAGCAGGATTCGTTTCGATATTTTACTGCATTATGACCACTCAAATCGTGTTGTGATAAATGTTCTAATAAATCTTTCATTGTCTAAACAGAGTTGATAATAGCTGATTTGTGTTTTATGTTCTTAGTGCTGATGATCTTAATAATAAGTTTGTGGTGGATGTGCTAGTCATCTGACATTGGTGGATTTCCACTTGTTTACACAACAAAATAAATTTGTCCGATAATGATTTAATGTAAGATAAAAATGGAAAGGGAGTTGGGGGTTGGTCAGTCATTTCCAAATGTCATTGCTTGATGCCCTATTTCTAATCTACATAGCAAATGTCAAACTTTGCATAACTTTTGATTAGATTTCTGAGATTAATTTTTAATCTAATAAACTATGAGATGAGTATGGGTAAGGAACTCCTGCTGTGACGCATATAGCTGCGTCCAATCCATCCATTGGGACCATACTCCTGTGCAGAGCGTTGGTGCTGTGCCTGAGCAGTCTCCTTGGCTATTGGTACAATAGTGGGCGTCGCGCACTCTGACACAGTATAACCAGCATGCTGGCACTCATTTTGGCCTGCATGCTGGCACATAATAGCTGCGTGTCATGCATCAAACTACATGTCATGCTGAAGGATTAAAAAGCAAGACATCGTTGCACACAACTCTTAATTTGTTGGATTAGTTTATCATAATGCCTTTACCAAATCGTTTAAAGTCATGATTTTGAAAATTGTCATCTGTAATCAAAGCCAACTTGAAATGCCAGGGTTTGTCCATTCATAAAACTTTGCTTATCTTAGTATTCAGCATCCAATGAGATGTGCAGCGTCGAGCACTGCTTAGAGAGATGTTAAGGTATTAAAAGTTCATTCTGTCAGATTCCTAGCGTGTTACAGAAGAGCTAGGTGCAGAAGAGACATAGGAATGAAAAGGGATGTCACGCAGTTTGTCAATGACTGTAATGAAAGTTGACACAGGATGAAAGGAATGTTGAAACATAAGTACAGCAGCTCCAATTGATATCTTTTAAAGATATCCATTAACAAACACTAGTAATGGTGCATTGTCATTACAACTGCTTAGCTCATCAATCTTTTATATGGTGGGAACAGATGCACAAAGTATTTACAATTGGCAAACATTGAACTAGCATTGTAAAACTTTTAGATTTTTTTTAAAAATTTGGCTCAACCACAGCCGTCCAAAGTGTTATTGTCTCACTGTCTCCACTGGTGAAATCTCTGATAGTAAACATCTTTGAGTGTCTGTTACCCTCTCCAGAAGAGAGGTATTGCATTTTTGTCGCGTCCGTTTGTTTGTCTGTTTGCGTTGACTGGTTTGTCTGAAAAATGAGTATGTATTATTAATTACATTAGACCCCATATACGGTGTATAGACTTTTAAGATTCTTAAGACTCTTTAAAAACGGTAAGAAACGCTCTAACCTAAGACCAATTAAATCGTAAACCCAAGTACACTTAAGACCCTAGACTCTTTAGAGCTTTATAAACTTAAGACAGTTTAAGACCCCCAAACAACCCCAAGATCATTTAAGACCCTAATACGCCCTTTGGGACAATTTTAAGGATTTAGACCCCAAACCCTTTAATCCCCTAAGACCCCTATGATCCTGCAGACCCTTCTAGACCCTCTAGGCCCATAAGGTCTTTTGTCCCTTTAGTACCCCTAAGACCCTTCAGACCCATAAGAATCCCTAAGAGTCCTAAAGACCCATTTGAACCCTTTTTAAAGACCCCTTAGACACTTCAGAACGACTAAGACCCTGTTATAAAACCCTTAATATCCAAAAGAACCCTTAATACCCGCGAAGACCTTAAGACACTTTTAAAACTTTTTAGATGTTTTAGACCGTTTAGTCGCGCCTTCCAGACAATTACTGCAACCATTTAACACCTTAAATTACACCTTTATAGACAACTTTAACCATTTTGGACCGCTTTCCGAACTATTGAGAGCTCTTCAGACCTTCTCGACCTTCTAAAACATTTAACAACTTAAGCCATTTGGACCTTATATTTGCAATTAATGGCCTTCATTTTGTACATACTTATCATTTATTTGTCATGCGAAGATATCACCACACAAAAACAAAGTCCTGGTAGGGTCCGCATATCTGATTACCCTTTCTGTTACAGTGTTGTAATTACGAGATCTCACTTACAAAGCTCACACACTTCTTGGGAGTGTGCATCTTATCACACTTTCAGCTAGAGAGCACGCGTAAATGGTTGCATTTAAAGTTCAGCGGCTATACGTATGATATGTAATCAGTACACAATATGATTTTATGGCCATTTTCCATTGTCACTTGTAAAACCGAGGGTAGGTTTGACAAAGAGGAGTTGAAGGATTTGATCCCCAAATAGCTTCTTTGTATAATTGAAGGAGTTGATCGCCAACATAGCTTTCGTATTATGAAGGAGCTTGATTCCATAATAGCTTTTTGTAATATGAAAAGATTTTGATCCAAATAGCTTTTCACTAAATGAAGGATTGATCCAAAATTACGCTTTTTGTATATGAAGGATGACTCCAAATGCTTTTTTGTCATATGACAGGAATTTGATCCGCAAATGCTTTTCTATTATGAAGGATTTAATCCCGCAATAGCTTTTTGCATATGAAGGATTCTGATCCCAAATAACTTTTTGCATATGAAATGATTTTGATCCCAAATAACTCTTTTGGTATATGAAGAGTATTGATCCCAAAGTAGCTTTTTGTATATGACAAAGGATTTGGATCGCAAGTAGCTTTTGCATATGAAAGGAATTTGAAATTCCCAAATAGCTTTTTTGTATATAGAAGGATTTGATCCCAAGTAGCTTTTTGCATAATGAAGGATTTGATCCCAAATGCTTTTTGTATCTGAAGATTTGATCCCAAATCAGCTTTTTTGTTACTGAAGGATGTGATCCAAATAGCTTTTTGCTATATGAAGATTTGATCCAACAATAGCTATTTTGGTATATGTGAAGGATTTGAATCCCAAGTAGCTTTTCGTATATGAAGATTTGATGGCCAAATAGCTTTTTCTGTAAAATGAAGGAGTGATCCCAATAGCTTTTTTGTATTGAATGATTTGATCCAAATAGCTTTTGGTAAAAATGAGGAGTTGATCCGCAAATAGCTTTTTGTCATATGAAGGCATATTTGATCCCAAATAGCTTTTTTGTTAATTGAATTGTAGAATTCTTCTTGTTTATATTATTACAATAGGCCTTTTTCCTTAAATTATCAACTGCATGTCTGATTGTTCTTTGCAGGTGATAAAGGATTTGTGGGGCCAGCAGGCCCTCTCGGCCAATTGGACCGCTTGGTGAAAAAGGCAATCCGGTTGCCTGGTCTCCAGCCACAATACACCCTGCATTGCTCCAGAAGCGAGAGAAGGGGAAAACCGGGGTGCAAAATGGTATGAGGATGTTGAGCAGGAATACTTTTTTAGGATTTGTAATGGCCAGTTGTTTGATTTTCATTGATTAAGTACATTGAAAGTAGTGGGTAATACGAATTGTAGAACAGAGAATACAAGGAAAGTTAAAACATAAGCCAGATGTACCCAAGTTTGTGTTGGTAAATCTCCATTTTTGGTATCAAAATCAGTTAATATTATTTAATGTCAAAATAACCAAGCAAATTCATACGCATGCCATGAACTCCTTGTATGTTTACACTTACATCCTGTTTTATTGGCTTCCTCGATTGTCCTCTATCCATCGTGTTCCTCAAACCGCACCCCATGCACTGCTTGGTCTCTCTGCACTGATCCAATGACATGCCTTGATGCCTTCTGGATCCCACCTCTCCCAATCTCCTCCTAGCTTCATTATCAAAGGCTTAATATGAAAGCTTATTCTCTCAGCATTGCGTAGTTCTGTTTCTGACTGCCTTTTTAAATACCTTTACCATTTTTCAAACCTTTCATGTGGTTCATTAAGAACCACTTATGTCATTGCCTAACTGTCCCTTTTTCAATATTTGGCCCCCATCTCATTTTAACCACTAGTTATTGTTCTCTCCTTGCGCGCCACGCCAAACTACTCTCGCTCCTCAATCTTATCGAACTTTATCTTATCATTCAGCCATCCTCTTGTCGGCGCATCATAGCGAAAGCCATATCTTAGTCTGAATTTTGGTGTTCCTCAACCATTGTAACCTGATTACAGAATGTGCTAAAGTTTGTTATTTTCCTTGGTGGAGCATTCCCCATGTTAACATTTGTGAGGAAGTTAGTAATTTGTGCAATAATAGTTAGATTAAATTATTCAAATTCTGTGAAAATATATTAAATCATAGTGAAATTGAAAATGTATTATTTTGGGCTACACATATTATATATCACTGTGCCAGTAATATATACTTACCACAATACAGTTGCAGGAAACAGTTTTATGATTTTCTGCACTAAATAATAAATTATATTTGAGTATTCCAACCAGCCAGTTACATTTAATATGATTACAGAGAAAATACATTAAAGGTTACAAATTAGTGAATATGTGAAATTAGTTTTCATCAACTTGTTTCCTTGCTTGAAGTTCCTGAGTGGGTCAGAATGGCACCAAGGAAAACTTCCAACAGACAGGCATGTTGAAGATCCAAAGCCGAAGATTTTTTAGCCGAAGCCGAAGACTTTAGATCTCCTAATGTCTTTTGTTCCCCACTGTTTTGTCCCTTCCCCTCTCCGCCTCTTGTCTGCATGCCCCCTTGCTGTGCGTTGTGTGGTTAGCTCTCATACGAGCATCAGCAATGTATCCACAAAAAAAGAAGTGTTACACAATATTAAAAAAATAATAACACCAGTTCCATACAATTGAAAATTCTGGAGAATGTTACCCACACCAATGTTTGCAGCCTTACTGTTAAACCACGGGGAAGGATCTGTAACTGGTCTGGGTTGTATCTCACTATGAGTGGAGGAAAACTTATCGAAAAATAACATTGGCTTGTCAATCACAAGTGAAGTACAAGGCAGATACTGCAGCACCATGGCAGACTTTCTCGTGGAAACTCGTTAATCGCAAAGGTGATTTCATTTTCCAACAAGATGATTGAATCCAAAAATTCCACATCAGTAAACAGTATTTGGAGAACAAAGGTTACAGCTTGGGTGTGCCCCCAAGTATTAGAATAGTACCCATACTTCCGGAAATGATCACGCTGGCCATATGGATACCTGAAACAGAGAAGAACAACGAGGAACCAACTAACGCTAAAGAACTGGGAATTGCTGAAGGCATATTTGGTAACAATATTCCTCGAGAAGTGCTTCAAGTCGTTACACAGAAGCAATGAGGTAAAAGATTGATGCAGCCACTAAGAAAAGCAAAGGAGACACAGAATGTATGGACTTGTGATACTATAAAATGACACTGTTTCTTGTTATTTACTGAAGCAGTTTGCTTCATGTGCATTTATAAAGCCTGTTTAATTTTACAGCAATAAACGCATACGACTGTTGTGCACTGATAATATATTCTGATTAATTTACCATAAAGTATGAATATCATTGGAAGTAACCCAAACTTTGCACCCAGTACTGTAAACTTGAGCCTGCTTCCTTTATTATAAATAAACTTATTACCAGCGTCGTGGCCAATGGGCACTGTCTTTGCTAATTCTATTTTCGCTGATTGTTCATTCCAATGTTGATCTATTCACACTTTTCCGTTTCCTCCTCTGTACTTCAAACTAAACACTTCTGGTGTAAATATGGCTGTTTTAAGTTAACATGGTCATTAAGCACTGGAAAACACATGGTCATAACCACGTATGCTTCCTGTGAATGATGACCAACAATCCCCATATGTTGGCATCCAATGGGGAGGAGGAAATCTCCTTCCTGAGGAAATGACCACCCCTAACCAGTGAGAAAGGTGGCACCATTTGTGTTGACCATCAGGTGCTAACGCATAGTGACCCCCGGGGGAAATTGATAGGCACTTTCACAGGCTTTGTGTGTGTGTCTGTGGATGTGGTGTGTGTGTGTGTTGTGTGTGTTGTGTGTGTGTGTGTTGTGTGTGTGTGTGTGTGCTTGTGCTTCCTCGAGCGTCGCCTTAAATGCTGTGTATAAAAAAATAAAGAACTTTATATGAAATATACCTTGTTGATAATGAATATTGCTTATCCTAAATGATACCTACTCATGAGCTGCTTTTAGATATTGCTTTGATTGGTTGACGTTGATTCCAGCACATACCCTAGGGTCATAGCAGAGAAATTGCTTGTGCTTATAATTTGGTTCACATGAATTCATGAATCTGAATTTGGTGAGCAAATAACAAGGTTCTGTCTTGGTACATCTTTTGAAATACCTCGACCACAATAACTACAGCACCTTTAATGTAAAAGAATTAAATGCTTATCTCCAGAAACAACAAAACATAATTCCTGTTTTTTAAAGCACAATAATTACCTTCTGACATGTCTTCTGTTTGGGCGAGAAGATAGCCAGATGTGTGCACACTCGCCTCTGAGCTGTCCCTCTGCGTTTGAATGTTGGCCCAGTGATTAAACTGTAATCCCGGTGGTTTTTCCAGGCGGACAAGGTATCGATGTGTGTGCCCTGCTTCAGATGGATTTAAACTGAAGTCTTGTCTGCTGGCATAGTTGGTGGATGTTTAAACATACCAGGGTGTCTCGTGTGAAGAATAGTCTATTTATCACTGGTATGCCTGAAAAAACTCAATTAGCTCGACTTCAGTTGAGTATCCTGCATCGGAGTGGAAATCCTCCAGGATTTGCAACCTTTTGTAAATGACTGCCTATGGAGAACTGACGCTGTGGTGTGGTTATGTGTGGTGCGAGCGTGCGTGCATGCACGATGCACAAAGTGTGTCCTCTGTCAACATTCACAGATAAATCTGAATATTGCTGATCTCCATGTTCCTGTTATAAAAAAACCGATAATATTTTTGTGTCTTGTTATTGTGAGTTTCTTGTTGCCGTGACAGGGCATAAAACATGGTTGTTTAGCCATGGTTTTCGTAATTGGTAAATGTTAAAAACATTTTTATTACATTTTTTGTTTTTCTTTTTGCGCTCAAAAAATACTTACCAAAAAAATAAAAACGTGCATTAAAATGTGTGAATGCATTTAACCAGTGGGAATATTGCATAATGTGGGGAAGGGGTGTACAAGGGAGCTGGATGAGCAAGTAGCTCTTTTTGCAGGTCTATCGGGAAGACCTGGACCAAAAAGGAAAAACCTGGCATTACTTGGAGAACGGGGTCCTCTGCGAAAGATGGTTTTTCCAGGTCCAACCTGGAAGAAAAGTGAGTGTTTCTTATGCTGAGTTAAGCTAACCCGAAGTGAAGTATTCGAGAGAGTCTTGGCCAACTTGCCTAGCAGCGCCATCTTGCGTACTAAGCAAGCGCGAAGCAGTGAGTGTGTTCTAGTCGTGCGAGGTAAAAGCACCGATCAACACAGGGAACAGGCACACTAAAATAACCCTGGAAGGCTATAATATTGATGCGTTTGGCTTATTGTTTTTGTTAGTAGCGATTTGAACTGGTTGGATTCATGATTTTTCACAAAGCCACCAGCAGTGCACGAACCGTGTTGTTCCATAGTTCCGATCACTTTTTATCAAACTTAGGCTCTCGCACAGGATTTACTAGGAAGGTACAGATCTGTCTTAGAAAAATGGTAATGTAACAGTCTGCCAATTTAAATAGGGGCCGCTCGAGATATCGCAGCAGCGTATACTACAACCAGTAAGTAATACTGTGGTGGTTCTAAACCAAAAATTTGTTGTTCCAAAAAAATCAACCACGATGAATGTACGCCACTATAATGAATATACAATTTAACAATACAGGATGTAGTAGCAAGCAGGAAATTTCAAATGCAATGCAAGAATGACAAATCTGGAGACGGCGAATGTTCCACGGAGCAATGTAACACGTTTCGGCCTTTTTTTAATTTTTGAACCTCGAGGGGATCGCCACGGGCAAATCGCGGGATCGGGAAAAAACGTAAATGATGAAGTGTGTAGTACTCGAGAGCACTACTTGCATACCACTCATTCGAAACAGTGAAAACCCTAGGAGCTCGATGCCCAATTTTATTGATTTTTTTTGACCATTTTCTAGTTCGGACCTGTGACCTTGCCTTGGACGAAAATTAAAAAATCGAGCTCCCGTGGGGCTATGCAGGTGGCCATTGGGCTAACCAAATACTGAAACCCCTGCCAGATCGACAAACCCCTCGGAGAAGAATGTAACTGAAACCGCTACCTCCTAAAAACACATGTTTTTTTGGGCAGTGGCCTCCGCCGCAATAATGGGCCGCAGCACGCCCATTCTCAGGAAAAACACAACTAGATGCATGTATAAACCTCTGCACCCTAATTTTATCAAGAATCGGGATCAAACACGGAGCTCTGATCAGAGCACATACCAGACACACACACCAGACACAACTGACAGACAGACAAACCACACACACCATAACGAATGTAGTGGTCACTTACTGACTCGTGAACCAAAGAGAAGGAGAAAATGAATGATCAGAACATTTTGAGCCAAATACATTGCATTTAACTCGCAAAGTCGGAGCCGTGCCTGCATCCAACGAGTTTTCTACAGTTGGTTTATAACGATATCAAGTCGCGATACACATTCAAACTGAATCATACATGGAAGACGATGCTTTCTCTCAAAATTATCGAAAAAACGTCATGCAAATTTTTTTCAATTTTGTGATGAAGAGTCACATTGCGATACTTTCGCTGCCGGAGTTCTCCCTTCGTGGCAACCACGTTCGCTCTTTGCAATTGCCTTCTTGCCCTTAGAAGCAAAAAAATTTACAGTCAAAGAGTGAAAAATTTTGCAAGCAGTTTTAATTTTTGAATATTGATTGAATGGGGATACTGATGTCTGAAAACTAAAGATTGTCAAAAGAACCTTGTCATGATTGGGACCTGTGCATTATTCCAGCTTTGCCCTGGTCGAACAGAGCAGCCCCCTGCCACACAGCAATACCCTTTAATTCCACCAAAGTCGAGCAAATCTTTGTATACATCCACCAGAACACTTGCTTATAGGCAATGGCTCCATGGATACCCCGTGGTGGTGGATTTTGACAATCCCACAGCTGATTGCTCCTGTACGAGCAGAACAAGTGGAATGGCCAAGACTCCAATATATGGCACTGAGCAAACCAGTGGTGCCAAATTGCTCGTTGTTACCATGCCAATTCAACCCACAGCGCCCCCCAAAAAAAATGAATGTTCTTGTTTTGCTGAAATCAGATTCCCAGATCGAAAATTTGGAACTAGAGTTTTGTGTTGTGAAACAAGGCAAAGTTCTATTTGAACAATGTGTTTTTTGGGTCTTTAATTCTTTGGATACTTGCATTGACATATGCCATAATGTTTACCTGAACTCGCTCCATTCATTGGTGAAATGTTTTTTTGCACTACGGGATATTTGTCTTAAATTAACAGATATACAGGTTACATCAAATGATTCAAGTTCTGGAGATAAAGGTTTGACAACAAATATTTAGGAGACCTGTTTGGAGAATAGTCTGGTTGTTGGCCTTAGCGGTTAAGGTGCTGGCTTAGACTTAAGGTCCCGTGAAAGTTGAAATCCACTGACTTTTGAAAATTAATTATAGGTGAGTTTGACTCTGCTGTAATCCTTCTGAGGTTGGCAAAATGAGTAACCCAGCCCTTTGCTGGGATGATTGAGCCCACTCGAGTATCCTGTGGTGGAGTTGGTGATCTGTCCAGGATTGTGCCCAAATAGCCCAGGGGGACTGCTTTGGCGCACCAATGCTCTGTTCAAAGTGACGGAATGGATGGCCCTGGACCCATGAGCTAAATCAGTTGAAGCTAAAGGTGTTATGGGTATTAAAGCCACCTTCTCTTTGTAAAGAAGACGTGCTGCTCTGGTGCATACCTCCCCATATCCTGCCCATACCTGACATTTGGTTTGTAAAAATTAATCCCTGTGCTGGAAAGCTTGAAAGCACAGATTGTGGCCTATGTTACATCAATAAAGAAGTAAATGAAAGAGATGCAGTAGTTTTTTTGTGAGTAACAGGTCTTAAGAGACGATAAACAACATCCAAGGTATGGAATGAGATTGAAAAACATGGGGGTCCACAGCCTCATGTCATGTTGTTAAGAATTGAACACCAATCCAGCTGACTGCAACATGGTTGGTTTGTCAGAATGGATTTTAAAAGTTTTGTGGAATCTTTTTTTTTACGGTGTGTATTTGTCTTTGTGTGCCAGGTGTAGAGGGTGAATCCCCCTGGTCTACCTTCGACTCAGGTATCCCGTGGAATATCAAGGACCGAAGGGAGCAATGGGTGGAAATGGGTCTTCCCAGGTAAGTTCAAGTTTTGTCACAGAACATTAATTTGTACTGGAATATTGGAGCATGGATCATTAACCAGGTGTCTCCCCATTTCTTAAAAAAAAATAATCCTTATTCATACGAAAGCCGATCTAAAGGATGTGAAGCAAGGGCAAGCTGAGGATTTAAATATTCCAATTAACAATTCTTCAGCTTCCACCTATATGCATTGGTCCTTTACATGGAATGTGGCTTTTCATTGAAGGGCATAATGTTGGACTGCATTTCTTTTAAAGAAAATAAACTTGCTCATAGCCAAACTTTTACCTTAATATTTCTGTGCTGTCTCCAAAAATAAACCACCAGGAAACATTTTTTTTTCATGAGGTGGAAATTTTGTAGGATTAAATCTGATGAGCAAAGAAGTCAATCCATGTTGTTTGTTTCAACGCTTTTTGGGCTCACTGGTTGTGGCTGTTCTAGATTCAACGTGATTCGATTGAAATGGGCCACAGCGAACTTCATCCTTTAAGAAAATCAGGTTCATCTTATCCTTTATTTTAAGGGCCATAAGGTTTGTGGAATTGGTTGGGGCTACAGCCAACAGATAGAGCCAGGAAGACTCCTTGTGAAGCAAGGGGTGGTGACTCCAATTCTCTTCGCATTTGCTACCCATTTATAACCTTCTGTTTGACACCTGATGGTAAAACTCATAATCGAACAAAAACACGATGTGGTGTTTTGTGTGGTTTCTCTATCCCTTCTTTCAGTAAGCCACGATTTGAGTTTCACGTTCAAAGGGCCTATCTTTTAACATTTGATGACTATGTTCACTGTGGGTCAAGTGGAAGCCAAGAACCCGGAGGACCAAAGACCCAAAGTTCTGAGAATCCAAAAGTCCCCAGAAGACTCAAAAAAAGACGCAATACTCAAAAGCATCCCCAAAAGAAAGACTCAAAAAGAACTCAAAGACCCTATGTATAATTCTGTATGCTGTAAAGCCACTTGGTATAATTTAACTCGACCCATCATTTTTTGACGGGCTTTAATACTAGTATTGCAAGATAGACTAAAATAAATAGACCACCTTCAAAGTGTGCATTGAAAGGGGGGAAAAAATACTGTTTCTTCGGAACTGGGGTTGTTTCCATCACTTTCTTAATCACTATCAACTTCCTGGCTAATATTAAAAATGCCCTCAATGCTGTGAAATATGTTCAAGCCCTGGATTTGCAACTGCAAAACTAGAAGGTGCAAAAAGTTTAATCTTGATGGGGTCATTGGCAAATTCAATGCATCACTGAATCTCCTGCTCTGACCTTTGCTTCAACAGATCTTTCAGGTGAAAGTGGGGAATACCAGGTTTGCTGGGCCTCCGAGGGGAAACAGGGAGCCTGGACAGCCGTGGACAGAAGGGAGAAAAGGGAAGGCTGCATTATCAACTTCCTGCCTGCCCTGGATCTCCCTGGGTTTGAAGGTGATCGCAAGAATTATTTGTTATAAATAATCACGTAGGTCACCTGGTTCCGATTGAGTGATCAAATGAATAAGGGGTTGGGTGGTGTGGTGGGCCGAGGGCTCCTTTGAGTCAAAGTTGACTAATGGAAACTTAGGGAGGAAAATGGAGAAACAGCATGCAAAGTCCCCTATGAAGTCACACCCCCCAACTGCAACATTAAAATGGATGTGAAATTTTCCATTTAAAATAACTAGCTAAAATAAATGTGGAATGTAGCGGGTAAATGGTAAGTGTTAACATAAATAAATAAAAATAATTAAGGTGGAATGTGGGGTGGGAGAATGGCAAATTGTTGATTGTATATATAAATCTATAAATTGCAAGGTGATATGTTGGAAGTGGAGATGATAAAGTTTCGATATAAATTAATAAATTTTGAGGGTGTTTTATGTACAGGTTGTAGAATGGTAAAGGTACATAAATAAATAAATAATTCAGGTTTGGTACGTCGGTCCACAGTGATTGTAAAGTGGATATAAAATAATAAGTAATGAAAATGTTGTGTGGTTGTGGAACTGGCAACAGCGTGGCGACCTGTCCATATCTACCCGAGCCAAAGAAAATGCCCTTCGGCGGCCGCCGAAATGTCTTCATTGAAGGACGTTTTTTCCTTCTTCCTTTAAAAAGAATACCTTAAAATGCTTCACTTTTTCTTATTTCTCTGTTCAGAGTACACCAACTTGTTCTCTTTTGCCTCTCTTCTTACTTCTTCTTCTTCTTTCTTTCTACACAAGGCTTGATTTTTACAAAACCTGTCTTCTCACCTAAGTGGTCCTAGTCATAATCTCTCCTCTATTATTCAGTCCCGCACTGGTATTTCTTATTTTGTAACACAAATTGTATTCAGCAAGCTACACAGCTTTCTCTTGCTTCAAATTGGTTTGATTAATTGATTATTTCACCTGATGTAAGTGCATGGTTTGCATACATTTTAAGAGTACTATCATAAACTAGTTTAAATCTAACCTGGAAAAGAGATGGAAGAATGACCTTCTGAAGTATGACCCAACATCCCACCACAAGCAAAGTGTACAGATGATAGGAACAACAGTCTGAAGAATCCTGGATCAACTTCAACTTCAACTCAAGCTCTGTACTCAGTTAAGTGTTTATTGCATTCCCCATTTTCCTCTTTGGATTGACATTGCATGATGTTTGTGTCTCGACAGGGTGAGCGTGGTGTGGGATTGCCTGGTCTCCCTGGATTACATGGCCCACCTGGCCTGGATGGTGTTCCAGGAGAGAAGGGAGAGTCTAGGATTCCAGGGACACCTGGACTTCCTGGGCAGCCAGGGATTGACGGAGTACTTGGTCAAAAAGGTTTGTTTGTTCATCTATTTAAAGAGAAAATACCTGCACAGTAAATAAACTGAGAGTTCGTGGTTCACATGCATTTTAAGAGTCTAAAAGCATCACAATGAGACTTGACATATTGAATCTTTGATATGCAGGTTCTCAAGGATTTCCAGGTCCTCCAGGTCTTCCAGGACTACCAGGACAGCAAGGAAAAGGTCTACCAGGACCACCTGGACCTCGTGGTACTCGTGGACCTCCCGGTTCTGATGGTGAGGCTCATATTATTGTTATTGTTTAACTATATCATTGTATTTTGGTGGAAATCAAGTCAGTCATTCTGGGCAACTTCCCAAGGTTCCCACTTCCCAAAATACATTCTTGCATGCACAATTTTGTGTTTTTTTGTTTTTAATGAAGTAGGGGTTGGAGTGGGTAGTTAAGGGTGGAAGTAGTGTTGCCCTCTGAGTTGGGTTGGCTGGTTCATGTTTACATCTGAACCCCTGGCTCATGATGCATGAGAAGCCAGTTTCAAATGCCCTCTGTCAAAAGTGTTTGTTTGTATGTTGTCTTCTGTTGTCCTCCTCGTTCATGTAAAAATACAATGATTGGTGTATATTGATGTCTTTGCCCTGCAAGTAATTTATGGACAAGTTCCTCGATGAGATACAGACAACTGTGAAAGAAGAAGGAAATTATTTGAGGAAGACTCCACAATGCATTTTATTCTTCGTAATGTCTAAGAAGAATCCATGAGTACAATAGCTTTCTTCTTCCCCTTCTCTTCCCTTTATAAGGGGTATGGTCCAATGGTATCAATCTTGAGCACGATAATTCTCGACTACCCTGTGTCCCCAGGAAGTCAACATTCTCCACTTTCCAGCCACCCCCACCTTATTGATATACCTCCTCACACAGTCTTACAATCTCAACCATGGTCTGCCTATTTTCCTCCTAACTTGCTCCCTCAACCTATATGCTCTCTTTGCCATTCTCACTTCCTCCATCTGCATCAAGTGGCCAACCCACTTCACTGTTTCCACCTAGATACTCAAATTAATGTCCCTGTCTGATCTCCTTCCCCTCTAACCTGATATTCATTAATATTCTCTGCTACCCAATCCAAATCACC
>CM068960.1:100703647-100729721 GCA_035128595.1 Eptatretus atami
TCAGGTCTTCTCCATACCATCTTCAATCCATGCTCCTTCCACTCCCCCAGTATCTACTGCAGCTCTCCACTTTACTCATGCCACAACAGCCATATGGTCCGCATGACATCCTCCAGAATGCCCTTCTTTTTAGCTCGCCTGTTCGAGAACAGAAGAGCTATAGCGATACCCCGGCATGAGCGTGAGCGTCAGCGTGAAAATGTTAAAGTTTTTGAGTGCAAGTTATTTAGAAGCTTGCCATTCATTTATATGTGTACTAGGATGCTGATATTTGGCATGGAGGTTTCCTTTGGGGTATATTATTCGATGTAGTGAAGTTGAAATTAAAAAATAATTTCAAATGTTTTAAATTTTTGACCTGTTTTGAACTTAACTTTTTTGTAGCACATCAACGTAAGTTTTTGGTGAAGTTATTTAGAAGCTTGCCATTCATTTTAATATGTGTACTAGATGCTGATATTTGGCATGGAGGATCCCTTTGGGGTTATACTATTGGTGTAGTGAAGTTGAAATTAAAAAATATTTCAATGTTTTAAATTTTGACTTGTTATTGAACTTAACTTTTTTGTAGCACATCAAACGTTAAAGTTTTTGGTGCAAGTTTTTTTAGAAGCTTGCCATTCATTTGATAAAATGAAATATGAAAAATGAAAAAATAAATGATAAAATAAAATAAAAATGCCATTCATTTGATAAAAATTCATGCGGTTGATAAAAAGTGAACACTTATGTTCAAAACAAAATTTACAATGAATCATGTGGCTTGGTGGTCTTGGGGAATGATTCTTACTTTGGGTGTGGAGAGTTCCTGGGTTTGAATCCTGGC
This sequence comes from Eptatretus atami, assembly GCA_035128595.1. Classification (NCBI taxonomy): domain Eukaryota; kingdom Metazoa; phylum Chordata; class Myxini; order Myxiniformes; family Myxinidae; genus Eptatretus; species Eptatretus atami. The sequence goes on from CM068960.1 coordinate 100,704,474, forward strand.
CAAGCCCAATTAAGCTTTTGGGCTTGTTCTTTAAATAGTGTGACACAGATGACACCAAGGCGACACACTTAACACCTCCCTCAGGAATCATAAAAAGTGGCAACAAAACAGCTGAAAGCTTAACCATTAAGTACAACATGTGCAGAAAGTGTGTGTTTGGGGGGTGTCATACAAAGTCCTTCCTTGGCACAGCTTAACGCCTATCCACATACAAGGCCTTCATCCACAGCTTCATGGAGTACTGCTCTCCCCTCTGGGCTGGTGCCCATGCCTTAAGCCTTGCTCACTTAATGCCAGGCAATCAAGGCCTTCAGGATTATTGGAATCTCCTGTGATGAAGCTGATTCTGTGAGCATACGACTTTTGGGCTTGGGCTTTGGGCTTGGCATACAATTGGGCTTGGCCAGGATTCAAACCCAGGAACTCTCACACCCAAAGTAAGAATCATTCCCCAAGACCACCAAGCCACATGATTCATTGTAAATTTTTGTTTGAACATAAGTGTTCACTTTTTATCAACCGCATTTGTATTTGTGGCAGATCTATATTACAATGACCTTTACCATTCGATTTTGACCTCGAACACAAAAAAAGAAAGAAGTTCATTTTCAACTTTATGGATCCTGTTTAATTTGTAAAATATTACATTCGTTTCATTATGAGGCATAATTTCAAGTGCTATCGATTGGCTAATATTACGAGTTGGCTATAACGGCAAGCAATCAGTGATCTCCATCACAACTTTCTAGTTTTGTGATTGTGATGAAGGTGCTGGAGAGGATTCTGGATGGAGTATGAAGAAGACTGCGGAGATGGAGATTGGAGAAGAGCACAGGGGTTTTTAGAAGGGTAGGGGGACGACACATGGGATGTTTCATACTGGAACATCTGGTGAAGAGAGGTTGGAGGAGCAAGCTGAAATGGCATTGGGATTTGTGACCTGGGAAAGGCCTATGACACTGTCCCAAGAGAGATGGTGATGGCAACACTGAGATGGACAGGAGTGCCAGAAACAGAGATAGGTTGGTGGAAGGGATGTACAAATGGAGCGAAGGGAAGAGTCTTGGTTGGTCCTCGGATGTTGGAAGAGTTCAGCATGAACATCGGTTTTAAGGCAGGGAAGCTCGCTCAGCCCTTCATAAGCTTATCATGGTGATGAAGCTGGTAAGCAGGAGGTAAACCAGAGAGTTGTGTCAAAGCCACCAATGCTCACCTGTTTATACATTTATGCGTTTTAAAAGACTAGTCTAATAATATTTTTTATAAAGCATTGCAGTGAAGTTTGATCCAAATAATTTAAAGCAATATAATGTATTTGTTATTTGTAATCAGTAAACTAGTACATATTAAATGAATGGCAAGCGTCTAGTCTAGAAAACTAAAAACAGGTGAGCATTGGGTTGAGCATCTCAGACAGGTCGATGGCCTCTGTCTTAATACCTCCTTTCTGGTCTTGCACCCTTTGCTTTTCTATGCTTTGTATCCTTCCCCTCCCCCCCCAACCCATCCCAAGGTTTCTGCAGGCAACACAGTCCACCATATCTAGAATCACTGCTCACCTCCACTCATTTGTTCCTCTTTTTTTCTGGCCCATGAACAACTTCCACATTCTCTTCAATCTCATTCTTCTCTCCAGGTCTTCAGACAGCTGCTTACCACCATCTCAGATCGTCCCACTTCAAAGCCATGGTCTTTGAACCCCCGTTAACTCTCCAACATTTGTTGTGTTGTATCCTGATCCGTTCAGTGTTCTTGCTCTTCACAAGCCTTGACTGTATACAATTTTCTGTTTTTTTTTTATCAGCAGCACTGTATGAAGCTAGTAGATCCAATTTGAGCTTGTAACTTCATAATCATTTGCCAATGCCTTTATTCATAATTGACTTTAGCAACCACCAATCAAAACTTTCAAACAAATTTATTTTGTCCCTCAACCCAAGGCCTCCCAGGAAACATTGGGGAAAAGGCAAGCGTGGTCTTCCGGGCATTGGCTTCCTGGACTACCGGGGCCGAAGGGAGTCCAGGGATTTCTTGGGGCACAGGGCAGCTGGAGAACCTGGAGTCTCTGGCAAACCAGGAAGTGATGGGTTACCTGGCATAAACGGTAAGTTAAGTCTGTGTTGAATACTGAACACATCCTGCTTCCACTTGTCTTGTAAACGTATTATTGTGTAACCATAGATGTTAATATTTAAATGTCATTTAATCTTCAATTCTATGAATGATATTTTTTAGGAGAAAAAGGCTCAATGGGGATCATGGGAACACCAGGCCCAAGTGGCCACAAGGTCCTCCTGGGGTTCGTGGCTTGATGGGAATGAAAGGTAAGCCAGCCAGCCTGGTGTGCAAAAGATCAAATAACAGGCTTTTTGTCACTAACATGTCTGAAAATATTGGTGTGCACCATATAAATTTTACGTTTACATTGTTTATTTTGCTATTATTGAGAGGAATTAGAAGTGAAAAGTTTTTTAAAATATATTTTGGTGTTTTCAGGGTGTTTTTTGTGTACAAAGTCGAGACTCATGGAAGAGCTTGAACACAGAATGGACTAAAAAATAACAAAACATGAAGAACATTGTGGAAAGTGGGAAACACACCGACAGACAGGTAGAGTAAAACAACAGAGAAACGCTTGAGGAAGAATGGGAGGATGAGAATTCGATCAAAGGGAGGGGGGGGGAACACAGGGGGTAAACAACCCGGGATTACAAAACAAGCTCAAACACAATAAAAGGAAAACTGGAATGAAACAGGAATGGAACAAAAAAAGAAAAAGAAGAGGGTGAGGAGAGGGGGACACAATAACCTGGAAAGAAAGGGGTGGCTTGGTTGGATTAATGAAGGTAGAAAAGATCACGATATTTATGAGGATTGAAAGACTAATCCAAATGTTAAACCAGCATGTCATTCTATCAAGGTCTGCATAGAGGGAAGAGGCTGCTGCCGGCCTATCTGAAGGGTAGGAGGGGGACTCATCAGCAAAGAGGAGAGGATATTCCAGAGGATCGGAAACATCATTGATTGAGATTAAAGACAGAATGAGGTCCAATACACTGCCTTTAGCACTCCAGTCTTGACAGGAAGAGGAGACGAGAGGATCCCACTCAGAGCTGCTTGCCGACTATGATAGTGAAGGACGTGAAAGTCATCATCTTCTCTGGCTATTCTCAGAGAGCTGCCTCAATGCTGGTTAGTCTGGCAGTTCACTCAGGCAGAATGGCAGGGTCTGCAAGCAGCCATCTCTCTTCAGTGCTGATCTCCCATATGAACTGCCCCTGATGTTAACTCAGCCTTGGAATTCTCCCACATAGACCTGCGCTCTCTCATGCACATATTCATCCCATCTTATTTTCAATTATCCTACCCCTTCTCCTGCCATGGTGCACTGAATGCTGTGGTGAGGCAGTTGCTTGATTCCTGGAAGGCTAATCCGACGAAGGCAATCTTAGTGCAGTCCAAAAATCCGCACAAGTGTGTGTGTCCACTCCTCTGGAGAGCCAGAAAACAACATCTGTCCAACTCAAAATGAACTTTCAAACTTGCCTTCCTCCTCTGAAACCTAGTTATGCCTTGGTAAGGCCTGTCTCTGGAGTATGCTCCCCTTCTATCCCTTCCCCCTCTTCAAATGACACAACAACAGACTCCGCTCGTGAGAAGGCTGAATGTTTCAATTCTGTATTTGCTTCCAAATCTTGTGTCCCCAACCCATCATTTCCTGCCGTGCCAAAATGCTCCTGACTCTGTGTCTTTTGCACCTGAAAAGGTGAGAAGGTTCTTTCAACCCTCAACTCTGACTCTGCTACTGGACTGGACGGCATCAGCTCACGTGCCTAAAATCCTGCTCTACTGCTTTTGCACATCCTCTTTCTGCCCTTTTCACCATGCATTTGTGCTCGGTCATCTTCCATCTGCTTGGAAATCTGCCAACATCAATGTATTACATAAAAAGTGCAAAACTGATCCCTTAATGACAGACCGATCAGCTTACTTCCAATCATCAGCAAGGTCATGGAATCCCTCATCGCAGTTGAAATGAAGTCCTTCCTTTTCTCCAAACAACCTCATCTCAGATCATCAATTGAATTAAACCATTGGATTGCTTCTATTTTTCAATGGATGGAGGCCCTCATGTCAGACATGCGATCAGGGCCATCTTTCTGGACATTTCTTGAGCTTTCAATACAGTTTATGGCACCTTGCCTTACTCCCAAACTCTCTGCCTATGGCAGCCAAGGCCAGCTCCACACATGGCTTAGTACTTCTTTCACTCTTGTAGCCAATGTATGGAACTCAATGGAATCTTTAATCTCCTATCACTGTCAATGCTGGAGTACCCCAAGGCAGTGTTGTGGCCCAGTCTATTCATGATCTTCATAAATGATCCCTCTGAATCGCTGGAAAATCCTCTTTATTTGCTGATGACTCCACCCTCTGCTGTGACATCCCTCATCCTTCAGACAGGAAGACAGTAGCCTCTTCCCTCTCTTCAGACCTTGACTAATCACAAGATGGTCAACACTTGGAATATGTCTTTCAGGCCTGATAAATCTCACACTCTCACTATCTCTCTCCGAAAGGACATCTGGCAAACCCTCCTATCTACTTTCTTAACAATCATCTTGGGAAGTTCAGTCATTCAAACTCTCTCATCTCACTATCAGCCATGATCTTTCTTGGGCAACCACATTCCAAAGTTGGCCTTCAAAGCCAGCCACTGACTGGGCATACTCTGTCGTGCAAGTCCTTCCTTGGCATGCCTGAATCCTATCCACCTACAAGGCCTTCATCTGCAGCTTGATGGGGGAAGTGCTCTCCCCTTAGGCTAGCTCTCCTGCCTCAAACCTTGCTCAGCTTGACACCATGGAAACCAGGCCTTCAAGATTATTGGAATCTCCCTGCGATGAAGTTGAGTCTATGGGTCTATCACTTTGTCATCTCAGAGAAGTTGGTGGTCTCTTTCTCTTCTACTGCCTCCTTTCTGGTCTTGCACCCTCTGTGCTTTGTCACCCCCCCCCCAGGTTTCTGCAGATCTCACATGGTCCACCATCAACCCCCTCTTGGTTAAACTACCTAATCAGGATCACTGCTCACTCTCCACTCATTCATTCCTATTTTCTCCCACCTGTGGAACCAATTTCCACATTCTCTTCAATCTCATTCTTCCTCCAGGTCTTCAAGACAGCTGCTCACCACAATCTCAGATTGCCCCCAATCCACAACTATGATCTTTTCTACCTTCGTTACCCCCTCCCTCACCTTACCTCCCCACCAAGACCCCCTCCTTCCAAATTTCCAGTTTTCCCTCCTGAAGAGTTTCTTCTGTATCCATCTTGTCCACCTGATACATCCTCTCCTGCCGCCCATTCCTTCCCACCCATTGTTTGTCCAAGTCTCCCTCAATCTGGGCCTTCAACTCTGCTACTTTGTCACCCTCCCCCCCCACATCTCTACTGCTCATTTTGCATCCTGTTTGCGTGTTTTGCATCTGTTTTTGTCTGATACATCCTGATGCGTTTAGTATACCAGCCCTTTTATAAGCTTCGACCATGTATACAAAAAAATTACAAATACCTTCTCCCCGAGGGGTTTTTCCTCCTTGGACAAATGCCATGTTAACGTGTATAAATAGCTTATCGTGACGTTCCGTGGAGCACCCTACCAGAATAAAATATTATAAACCACAAACACATATGATTACTTTTTAACAGATTCAACACGAACTGAAAGGGAGGATATGCTTATCCCTACCCCACAGACTAACGGGCCCCTGAGCCTAGATCTACTGTAATCTCTATACCCCAGAGTGGATAATAATGACCCTTCTTGCTGCTCCTGTCGGGAGCAGGTGTACTCGTTAATTAAATGATAAATTAATTCAGGTTAATGTGGATGTTAAGTGTAATTGAAGTAAATTGGATGCATTTGTTAAAGTAAGTTAAATATATCAATGTTGTGCAAAAGTCTTCGACACATTCAGGATTTACAATATTTGGATGTTATGAGCATCACCATTTACTCAAGGCTCCACTCGTGTTTTCTACTATTTATAACAACATTGAGTGTTGTTAATAGAGATTAGTTTCGGTGAGAAGAACCAAGCTTGTCATTTAGTAATCTTTACTCAAAACGATACTTGAGCAGCTAATATGAAGTGTTGTAGCAGGGATTCCATCAGATTTACCAATCAATTCTAATCGATGGCTCATTGCAGGTGTTCCTCTTTCCACATCCATAAAGCTAAAAGCCTGCTTTTCATACTGCAGAATAGAGATATATCAGGAGTTAATGTTAGTTTAAAACAAAATGCTGAAATTTCAGTAAAAAAAAAACTCACCCATGGAATTGTGTTTCTGCATAAAGAAGGAAAACATTGACTGCAATAGCTCACATCACTCCCTTTTTCAAGGTGTGGTATGTGAAGCACAACAAACAAGTACAGTTCAGAAATATATCTGTAATTCACAACCGCAGGTTTGAGATACCCAAAAGGCTGTCAACAAGGATGAGCAATACTTAAAGATAATAGCTTAAGGAATAGAAAAAGAAGACAAGTATCGAATTGACAACGGAACTGGCAGAAGGCTCAGGTGTCGTTGTCATTCCATTAACAGTACAAAGGTAACTTTTGAATAGGACTTAAAGGATGTTTTGCAGTAAGAATAAAAATTAAAAATCTTTGTTAAGAGAATGGAATGACATGAAAAAATATGCAAAAGGACACAGAAATGGACTATGGAACAAAGGTCAAAGGTGCTCTGGACAGACCAGTCAGTTTTTTGGATCCAATCAAAGACAGTATGTGAGACAACAAAAAACTGAAGCTTTAAAGGGCCTTGTTTGACGTCAACAATTAAGCATGGAGGAGGTTCAATTCAAGTTTATGCATGCATATCTAATGGTGTTGGAAAATTGCTGAACTTGATGGTATATTGACTGCTACAAGCAGAAGCAAATGTTAATCCATAATGCTATCCCCAGTGGTGCATACTATTGTTCCAAACTTAAACTCACAAGATAATGATCCAAAACACTCAGCTGGAATATTTAAAACTTATTTACAAAATAGAGGAAGCTGAAGTCCTTCAATGCATGGAATTGTCTCCTCGAAGTCCAGATCTCAATATCATTGAAGTTGTATGGGACTGTTTTCATAAATGTAAAAGTAAAAAGAATCCCCAACAACTTAGATGATCTTTGGAAGATTTGAAAGAGGCAGGGATCATCACTCCAACAGGGTTTGTAACAAAATTATTTGGAAGTGTCTCTCGATGAATTTCAGTGGATTTGAAGGAAGAGGGTGGACATCGACTATTAGTTTATATCAAGGTACATTGTGTATTTATTTGGTTATTTGGAAGAAGGTTTTATTTTTCATAATGTTTCTTTGCATTGAACACAGTTTTAGTTTACTTATGCATCAGAGTAAAAAATGCAAATGTCTAAGACTTGTGTTCAGTGGTGTACGACACATAAGATGAGGATGTGAGACCGATATGATGGGTCGAGTGGCCTCTTCCTTCTACTGCACATCCTTTTTTTAAAGTTAGGGGTTTTTTTATTGGAAAATGGCTGTAAATGGAACATTTGCATATTACTAAATTTCAAATGAATGTAGTCCTGCAACGAGTGAGTCCCTCCATATTTTTCCGGTAGAGTTTTGAATTTCCAATGTGGAAAATGCGAGCCTTGTTCTTTCTTGAGCATATGTGGTAGGAAGCACATGAACATAGACTCCAGTAATATATGTTTGATAAGAGGTTGTCAATGCCAGACTTTGTGGCTTGGCCCACCTCAGCACAGTGCCACTCTCATAATGAGGTGCGAAAATGGCGGTCATCTCAACTTCATCAAGAGATTTAAAGTTTAATTCTATCATATTCTAACATGTCATAATCATTTGAAAGCTTAAAAACAGCTACATTTTACCGAGTAAGTCTTTCAAGTTTGATCGCACATATTTGGTAACATTATATTGCAAATTTTGATACACTGCATCTCCCGAATACTGCACAGTACTGCACAGTACTTGTTCATCTTACATTCGTTGTCCATCCATTGGCTGCAAAATTCATGATTCATCAAGTAGTCACCAGGTGCTTATCATTTTGCTGCTAGGCCAAGTGCAGATCCAGTGGGGGGAGGGGGGTGCATACCCGGCGCAAGCCCCCCCCTCGCCCTCACGTCAATAGCGATTATATCTTTCATATGTATTAAGGTGTATATTGCTGAAGATGTGGTCTCAGAATGTGGATCACCCGATACTCCACAGACCACAGCTGATGTTGCCCGCAGCGTTCACATGGAACTGGTTTGTAGGTCTTCCATTCTGTTTGTTCACATGGTGGATACTTGATGATCAATGAATTACCGGAATCATTCGTCATCAGAGATGTTTCTTTTCCCTAACCATTCATGAACAAGAAGTAGAATGGTATCTCAAGTATCAGATATCCAGAGTCCCGATCATTCTGTTTGAATGCAGCACTCAGTCTGTTTTCAAGACTCAAGAAATGCTTCTTGACTGTGGGGATTCTCCAGGTGCTGGAGAAGAAAGTTTGTTGTAAGTGATTCACATCATCGAGATGATGAAGGCAAATGTTCATCTGATGAAAAACCCTCATCTGAAGACGTCATTCCATGTCAAAACTTGTTCAATACGTCACGTCAGAGACATTGATTTGCTTTCATCATGACGTTAATTGTTTCATTATATGCAATGTCTGCTTTTCATTCAATTGGATTTTTTTGATGAGACAATAATTTAAAAAATGTGGAGTTTTGAGCAAAAGTTTTTTCACGAGAGTACTTCTTTTCAAGTGTATTAGAGCATTCGTGTGTCTATATTTAGAATAGTCTTTAGAATTATAAACAAAAAGAAACACCACAAAAAATATTCCCCTAGCTCTGCTCTGCAACATTATATTTTTCAGTGGAATGTAAAGTTTTTGCACCACCCTCCCTCCCCAACCTAAATCATGGGATCCCGCGCCTGTTAGCGTCTTCGAAATTGGAACCACAGCAACTCACCGGCCCTGTCTAAGCGGTTTTGTCAGCAAAAATTTTCATTGTTGTCGGTATTACACATTCGTTTAAAATTAACTTACATATTAAATTTTAGCAAATTTCACGTACATCATTGTGGGATTTTTTTTATGATTAAATTTGCTTTTATGACTGTGAAATTATGCCTTGGTATATGATGAACCTCAGGCTCTATTATAGAGGCTCTATTGACACTCCATCAAAACCCTAAGATGCTCGATTGGGTCATCTCAACTATCACACTAATTTTGTCTCAAAACGCAGGATTCGTTTCGATATTTTACTGCATTATGACCACTAAATCGTGTTGTGATAAATGTTCTAATAAATCTTTCATTGTCTAACAGAGTTGATAATAGCTGATTTGTGTTTTATGTTCTTAGTGCTGATGATCTTATAATAAGTTTGTGTGGATGTGCTAGTCATCTGACATTGGTGGATTTCCACTTGTTTACACAACAAAATAAATTTGTCGATAATGATTTAATGTAAGATAAAAATGGAAAGGGAGTTGGGGGTTGGTCAGTACATTTCCAAATGTCATTGCTTGATGCCCTATTTCCTAATCTACATAGCAAATGTCAAACTTTGCATAACTTTTGATTAGATTTCTGAGATTAATTTTTAATCTAATAAACTATGAGATGAGTATGGGTAAGGAACTCCTGCTGTGACGCATATAGCTGCGTCCATCCATCCATTGGGACCATACTCCTGTGCAGAGCGTTGGTGCTGGCCTGAGCAGTCTCCTTGGCTTTGGTACAATAGTGGGCGTCGCGCACTCTGACACAGTATAACCAGCATGCTGGCACTCATTTTGGCCTGCATGCTGGCACATATAGCTGCGTGTCATGCATCAAACTACATGTCATGCTAAGGATTAAAAAGCAAGACATCGTTGCACACAACTCTTATTTGTTGGATTAGTTTATCAATAATGCCTTTACCAAATCGTTTAAAGTGCATGATTTTGAAAATTTGTCATCTGTAATCAAAGCCAACTTGAAATGCCAGGGTTTGTCCATTCATAAAACTTTGCTTATCTTAGTATTCAGCATCCAATGAGATGTGGAGCTCGAGCACTGCTTAGAGAGATGTTAGGTATTAAAAGTTCATTTCTGTCCAGATTCTAGGTTTACAGAAGAGCTAAGGTGAGAATGTGACATTTATGAATGAAAAGGGATGTCACAGATGAAAGAAGACATGTACATGTTGCACGATATAGGATGATAAACTATACGCAGCTTCCTGTATCTTTTAAAGTAATCATACAAACATATGAATGTGTGCATTGTCATACAACTGCTTACTCATCACATCTTTTATTGGTGGACAGATGCACAAAGTATTTTACAATGCAAACATTGAACTAAGCATTGTAAAACTTTTAGATTTTTTTTAAATTTGGCTCAACCACAGCGCTCCAAAGTGTTATTTTCACTTCTCCACTGGTGAAATCTCTGTAAGTAAACATCTTTGATGTCTAGTTACCCTCTCCAGAAGAGAGGGTATTGCATTTTTGTCGCGTCGTTTGTTTGTCTGTTTGTTTGACTGTTTGTCCTGACAAACATGAGTATGTATTATTATTACATTAGACCCTATATACGTGTAAGACCTTTTAAGATTCTTAAGACTCTTTAAAACGGCTAAGAACCTCTACCCTAAGACCAATTAAATCGTAAACCCCAATACCTTAAGACCCCTAAGACTCTTTAGAGCCTTTATAAACTTAAGACAGTTTAAGACCCCCAAACAACCCCAGATCATTAGACCCCTAAACCCCTTTTGGACATTTTATCAGGATTTAGACCCAAGACCCTTTAATACCCCTAAGACCCCTATGATCCTGCAGACCCTTTAGACCCTCTAGGCCCTAAGGTCCTTTTTCCCTTTATACCCCTAAGACCCTTCAGACCATAAGATCCCTAAGATTCCTAAGACCCATTTGACCTTTTTAAGACCCCTTAGACACTTCAGAACCTAAGACCCTTTAAAACCCTTAATATCCAAAGAACCCTTAATACCCGCGAAGACCTTAAGACACTTTTAAAACTTTTTAGATGTTTTAAGACCGTTTAGTCCCCTTCAGACAATTCTGAACCATTTACACCTTAAATTACACCCTTTTAGACAACTTTAGACCATTTTGACCCTTTCGACACTATTGAGACTTTCAGACCTTCTCGACCTTTAAACATTTAACAACTTAAGCCATTTGGACCTTATATTTGCAATTAATGGCCTTTCATTTTGTACATACTTTCATTTATTTGTCATGCAAGATACACCACACAAAACAAGTCCTGGTGAGGGTCCGCAATATCTGATTACCCTTTCTGTTACAGTTTTGCTAATTACGAGATCTCATTACAAAGCTCACACACTATCTTGGGAGTGTGCATCTTATCACACTTCAGCTGAGAGCAGGTAAATGGTGCATTTAAAGTTCAGCGCATACGTATGATTATGTAATCGTACACAATATGTTTACTGGCCATTTTCCATGTCACTTGTAAACCGAGGGTAGGTTGAACAAAGAGGAGTGAAGGATTTGATCCCAAATAGCTTTTTGTAAATATGAAGGAGTTGATCCCAATAGGCTTTCGTATATGAAGGAGTTGATCCCAAATAGCTTTTTGTATATGAAAAGATTTTGATCCCAAATAGCTTTTCAATAAATGAAGGATTTGATCCCAAATCAGCTTTTTTGTATATGAAGGATTAGATCCCAAATGCTTTTTGTATATGAAGGATTTGATCCCAAATAAGCTTTTCTATATGAAGGATTTAATCCCAATAGCTTTTTGCATATGAAGGATTTGATCCCAAATAACTTTTTGCATATGAATGATTTTGATCCCAAATAACTTTTTGTATATGAAGGAGTTTGATCCCAAATAGCTTTTTGTATATGAAAGGATTTGATCGCAAGTAGCTTTTGCATATGAAGGAATTTGATTCCAAATAGCTTTTTGTATATGAAGGATTTGATCCCAAGTAGCTTTTTGCATAATGAAGGATTTGATCCCAATAGCTTTTTGTATCTGAAGGATTTGATCCCAAATAGCTTTTGTATATGAAGGATGTGCATCCCAAATAGCTTTTTGTATATGAAGGATTTGATCCAAATAGCTTTTTGGTATATGAAGGATTTGATCCAAGTAGCTTTTCGTATATGAAGATTTGATCCAAATAGCTTTTTGTAAATGAAGGAGTTGATCCCAATAGCTTTTTGTATATGAATGATTTGATCCAAATAGCTTTTTGTAAATGAAGGAGTTGATCCCAAATAGCTTTTTGTATATGAAGGATTTTGATCCCAAATAGCTTTTTGTTAAATGAATATGTAGAATTTTCTTGTTTATTTATTAACATAGGCTTTTTCTTAAATTATCAACTCATGTCTGATTGTTCTTTGCAAGGTGATAAAGGATTGTGGGGCCAGCAGGCCCTCTCGGGCCAATTGGACCGCTTGGTGAAAAAGGCAATCCTGGCTTGCCTGGTCTTCCAGGCCACAATACACCCATCATTGCTCCAGAAGGAGAGAAGGGAAACCGGGGTGAAATGGTATGAGGATGTTTGAGCAGGAATACTTTTTTAGGATTGTAATGGCAGTTGTTTGTTTTCATGATTAAGTACATTGAAAGTAGTGGGGTAATCGAATTGTAGAACAGGAGAATACAAGGAAAGTTATAAACATAAGCAGATGTACCAAGTTTGTAGTTGGTAAATCTCCATTTTTGTATCAAAATTCATTAATATTTTTAAATGTAAAATAACCACAAATTCATACGCATGCCATGAACTCCTTGTATGTGTACACTTACATCCTGTTTTTGGCTTCCTCATTGTCCTCTTCCATCGTTCCTCAAACCCCACCCATCACTGCTTGGTCCTCTCTGCACTGATCCAATGCATGCCTTATGCCTTCTGGATCCCTACCTTCTCCCATCTACCTCCTAGCTTCATTTATCAAAGCTTAATATGAAAGCTTTATTTCTCGATTGCAGTAGTTCTGTTTCTGCTGCTTTTTAAATACTTTACCATTTTTCAACCTTTCATGTGGTACTTAAAACCATTATGATTGCCTAACTGTCCCTTTTTCAATATTTGGCCCCATCTTCTTTACCACTAGTTTTGTTCTCCTCCCTGTTGCCCCACGCAACTACTCTCCTCCTCCATCTTATCGAACTTTATCTTTCATTCAGCATCCTCTTGTCGGCGCCATCATAGCAAAGGCCATTCTTGTCTGAATTTTGGTGTTCCTCAACATGTAACGATTTACAGGATTGTGCTAAAGTTTGGTTATTTTCCTTGGTGGTGCTATTCCCCATTTAACATTTGTGGAAGTTAGTTAATTGTGCAATATAGTAGATAAATTATTCAAATTTCTGTGAAAATATATTAAATCAATAAGGAAATTGAAAATGTATTATTTTGCTACACATATTATATTATCATGTGCCAGTAATATATCTTACCACAAATACAGTATGCAGGAAACAGTTTATGCATTTTCTGCACTAAATAATAATTATATTGAAGTAATCAACAGCAGTTACATTAATATGATTACGAGAAAATACATTAAAGTTACAAATTAGTGAATATGTGAAATTCGTTTTCATCAACTTGTTCCCATTGCTTGGAAGTTCTGAGTGGGTTCAGAATGGCACCAAGGAGAAACTTTCAACAGAACAGCATGTGAAGATCCAAAGCCGAAGATTTTTTAGCCGAAGCCGAAGATTTAGATCTCCTAATGTCTTTGTTCCCCACTGTTTTTGTCCTTCCCTCTCCCGCCCCTCTTGTCTCATGCCCCCTTGCTGTGCGTTGTGTGTTAGCTCTCATACGAGCATCAGCAATGTATCGCACAAAAAAGAAGGTTATCAGCAATATTAAAAAACATAATAAACACCAGTTCATACACTGAATATCTGGAGAATGTTACCACACACAATGTTTGCAGCCTACTGTTAAACACGGGAAGGATCTGTAACTGTCTGGGTTGTATCTCAGCTATGAGTGGAGGAAAACTTATGAAAATAAATTGCTTGTCAACACAAGTGAAGTACAAGCAGATACTGCAGCACCATGCAGTTTCTCGTGGAAATCGTTAATGCGGAAGGTGATTCATTTTCAACAAAGATGATGATCCAAAAAATTCCAATGCAGTAAACAGTATTTGGAGAACAGGTTACAGCTGGTGTGCCCCAAGTATTAGAATAGCTACCCCATACTCCGGAAATGATCCATCGCGGCCATATGGGATACCTGGAAACAGAGAAGAACAAGAGGAACCCAACTAACCTTAAGAACTGTGGAATGTGCTGAAGGATATTTGGTACAATATTCTGTAGAGTGCTTCAGTCGTACACAGGAAGCAATGAGTAAAAGATTGATGCACCAAAGAAGCAAAGGCAGAGCACAGAATTATTGACTCGTATACTATAAAATGACACTGTTCTTGTTATTACTGAAGCAGTTTGCTTCATGTGCATTTATAAAGCCTGTTAATTTACAGCAATAAACGCATACGACTGTTGTCACTGATAATAATTTGATTAATTTACCATAAAAGTATGAAATATCATTGGAGTAACCCAAACTTTTGCACAGTACTGTAACTGAGCCTCTTCCTTTATTATAAATAAATTATTACCAGCGTCGTGGCCATGGCACTTGTTTGCTATTCTATTTCGCTCGATTGTTCATTCCACGTGTTTGATCATATTCACACTTTTCCGTTTCCTCCTCTGTCTTCAAACTAAACACTCTGGTGTAAATAGGCTGTTTTAAGTTAACATGGTCAATTAGCACTGGAAAACATGGTCATAACCCGTATGCTTCTGTGAATGAATGAACAACAATCCCCATACTGTTGGCATCGCAATGGGGAGGAGGAAATTCCTCCTGAGGAAATGCCACCCCTAACCAGTGAGAAAGGTGGCACCATTTGTTGTGACATCGGTGCTACGCATAGTGACCCCCGCCGGGAATTGATGGCACTTTCAGCTTTGTGTGTGGTGTGTGTGTGTGTGTTGTGTGGTGTGTTGTGTGTGTTGTGTGTGTGTGTGTTGTGTGTTGTGTGTGTGTGCTTGTGCTTCCCGACGTCGCTTAAATGCTGTTTATAAAAATAAAGAACTTGTATATGAAATACCTTGTTTGAATGAATATTGCTTTCACTAAATGTACCGTACCATGAGCTGCTGATATTGCTTTGATGGTTGACGTTGATTCCAGCAACCATACCCTAAGGGTCATGCAGAGAAATTGCTCTGATGCTTATAATTTGGTTTCACATGAATTCATGATCTGAATTTGAGTGAGCAAATACACAAGTTCTGTCTTGTACATCTTTTGACATACCTCGACCACATAAACTACAGCACCTTTTAATGTAAAAGAATTAAATGCTTATCTCCAGAAACAACAAAACATATTCATGTTTTTTAAAGCACAATATTACCTTCTGACATGTTTCTGTTTGGGCGAGAAGATAGCCAGATGTGTGCACATCGCCTCTGAGCTTCTCTCTGCGTTTGAATGTTGGCCCAGTGATTAAACTGTAATCCCGGTGGTTTTTCCAGGCGGACAAGGTATCGATGTGTGTGCCCTGCTTCAGATGGATTTAAACTGAAGTCTTGTCTGCTGGCATAGTTGGTGGATGTTTAAACATACCAGGGTGTCTCGTGTGAAGAATAGTCTATTTATCACTGGTATGCCTGAAAAAACTCAATTAGCTCGACTTCAGTTGAGTATCCTGCATCGGAGTGGAAATCCTCCAGGATTTGCAACCTTTTGTAAATGACTGCCTATGGAGAACTGACGCTGTGGTGTGGTTATGTGTGGTGCGAGCGTGCGTGCATGCACGATGCACAAAGTGTGTCCTCTGTCAACATTCACAGATAAATCTGAATATTGCTGATCTCCATGTTCCTGTTATAAAAAAACCGATAATATTTTTGTGTCTTGTTATTGTGAGTTTCTTGTTGCCGTGACAGGGCATAAAACATGGTTGTTTAGCCATGGTTTTCGTAATTGGTAAATGTTAAAAACATTTTTATTACATTTTTTGTTTTTCTTTTTGCGCTCAAAAAATACTTACCAAAAAAATAAAAACGTGCATTAAAATGTGTGAATGCATTTAACCAGTGGGAATATTGCATAATGTGGGGAAGGGGTGTACAAGGGAGCTGGATGAGCAAGTAGCTCTTTTTGCAGGTCTATCGGGAAGACCTGGACCAAAAAGGAAAAACCTGGCATTACTTGGAGAACGGGGTCCTCTGCGAAAGATGGTTTTTCCAGGTCCAACCTGGAAGAAAAGTGAGTGTTTCTTATGCTGAGTTAAGCTAACCCGAAGTGAAGTATTCGAGAGAGTCTTGGCCAACTTGCCTAGCAGCGCCATCTTGCGTACTAAGCAAGCGCGAAGCAGTGAGTGTGTTCTAGTCGTGCGAGGTAAAAGCACCGATCAACACAGGGAACAGGCACACTAAAATAACCCTGGAAGGCTATAATATTGATGCGTTTGGCTTATTGTTTTTGTTAGTAGCGATTTGAACTGGTTGGATTCATGATTTTTCACAAAGCCACCAGCAGTGCACGAACCGTGTTGTTCCATAGTTCCGATCACTTTTTATCAAACTTAGGCTCTCGCACAGGATTTACTAGGAAGGTACAGATCTGTCTTAGAAAAATGGTAATGTAACAGTCTGCCAATTTAAATAGGGGCCGCTCGAGATATCGCAGCAGCGTATACTACAACCAGTAAGTAATACTGTGGTGGTTCTAAACCAAAAATTTGTTGTTCCAAAAAAATCAACCACGATGAATGTACGCCACTATAATGAATATACAATTTAACAATACAGGATGTAGTAGCAAGCAGGAAATTTCAAATGCAATGCAAGAATGACAAATCTGGAGACGGCGAATGTTCCACGGAGCAATGTAACACGTTTCGGCCTTTTTTTAATTTTTGAACCTCGAGGGGATCGCCACGGGCAAATCGCGGGATCGGGAAAAAACGTAAATGATGAAGTGTGTAGTACTCGAGAGCACTACTTGCATACCACTCATTCGAAACAGTGAAAACCCTAGGAGCTCGATGCCCAATTTTATTGATTTTTTTTGACCATTTTCTAGTTCGGACCTGTGACCTTGCCTTGGACGAAAATTAAAAAATCGAGCTCCCGTGGGGCTATGCAGGTGGCCATTGGGCTAACCAAATACTGAAACCCCTGCCAGATCGACAAACCCCTCGGAGAAGAATGTAACTGAAACCGCTACCTCCTAAAAACACATGTTTTTTTGGGCAGTGGCCTCCGCCGCAATAATGGGCCGCAGCACGCCCATTCTCAGGAAAAACACAACTAGATGCATGTATAAACCTCTGCACCCTAATTTTATCAAGAATCGGGATCAAACACGGAGCTCTGATCAGAGCACATACCAGACACACACACCAGACACAACTGACAGACAGACAAACCACACACACCATAACGAATGTAGTGGTCACTTACTGACTCGTGAACCAAAGAGAAGGAGAAAATGAATGATCAGAACATTTTGAGCCAAATACATTGCATTTAACTCGCAAAGTCGGAGCCGTGCCTGCATCCAACGAGTTTTCTACAGTTGGTTTATAACGATATCAAGTCGCGATACACATTCAAACTGAATCATACATGGAAGACGATGCTTTCTCTCAAAATTATCGAAAAAACGTCATGCAAATTTTTTTCAATTTTGTGATGAAGAGTCACATTGCGATACTTTCGCTGCCGGAGTTCTCCCTTCGTGGCAACCACGTTCGCTCTTTGCAATTGCCTTCTTGCCCTTAGAAGCAAAAAAATTTACAGTCAAAGAGTGAAAAATTTTGCAAGCAGTTTTAATTTTTGAATATTGATTGAATGGGGATACTGATGTCTGAAAACTAAAGATTGTCAAAAGAACCTTGTCATGATTGGGACCTGTGCATTATTCCAGCTTTGCCCTGGTCGAACAGAGCAGCCCCCTGCCACACAGCAATACCCTTTAATTCCACCAAAGTCGAGCAAATCTTTGTATACATCCACCAGAACACTTGCTTATAGGCAATGGCTCCATGGATACCCCGTGGTGGTGGATTTTGACAATCCCACAGCTGATTGCTCCTGTACGAGCAGAACAAGTGGAATGGCCAAGACTCCAATATATGGCACTGAGCAAACCAGTGGTGCCAAATTGCTCGTTGTTACCATGCCAATTCAACCCACAGCGCCCCCCAAAAAAAATGAATGTTCTTGTTTTGCTGAAATCAGATTCCCAGATCGAAAATTTGGAACTAGAGTTTTGTGTTGTGAAACAAGGCAAAGTTCTATTTGAACAATGTGTTTTTTGGGTCTTTAATTCTTTGGATACTTGCATTGACATATGCCATAATGTTTACCTGAACTCGCTCCATTCATTGGTGAAATGTTTTTTTGCACTACGGGATATTTGTCTTAAATTAACAGATATACAGGTTACATCAAATGATTCAAGTTCTGGAGATAAAGGTTTGACAACAAATATTTAGGAGACCTGTTTGGAGAATAGTCTGGTTGTTGGCCTTAGCGGTTAAGGTGCTGGCTTAGACTTAAGGTCCCGTGAAAGTTGAAATCCACTGACTTTTGAAAATTAATTATAGGTGAGTTTGACTCTGCTGTAATCCTTCTGAGGTTGGCAAAATGAGTAACCCAGCCCTTTGCTGGGATGATTGAGCCCACTCGAGTATCCTGTGGTGGAGTTGGTGATCTGTCCAGGATTGTGCCCAAATAGCCCAGGGGGACTGCTTTGGCGCACCAATGCTCTGTTCAAAGTGACGGAATGGATGGCCCTGGACCCATGAGCTAAATCAGTTGAAGCTAAAGGTGTTATGGGTATTAAAGCCACCTTCTCTTTGTAAAGAAGACGTGCTGCTCTGGTGCATACCTCCCCATATCCTGCCCATACCTGACATTTGGTTTGTAAAAATTAATCCCTGTGCTGGAAAGCTTGAAAGCACAGATTGTGGCCTATGTTACATCAATAAAGAAGTAAATGAAAGAGATGCAGTAGTTTTTTTGTGAGTAACAGGTCTTAAGAGACGATAAACAACATCCAAGGTATGGAATGAGATTGAAAAACATGGGGGTCCACAGCCTCATGTCATGTTGTTAAGAATTGAACACCAATCCAGCTGACTGCAACATGGTTGGTTTGTCAGAATGGATTTTAAAAGTTTTGTGGAATCTTTTTTTTTACGGTGTGTATTTGTCTTTGTGTGCCAGGTGTAGAGGGTGAATCCCCCTGGTCTACCTTCGACTCAGGTATCCCGTGGAATATCAAGGACCGAAGGGAGCAATGGGTGGAAATGGGTCTTCCCAGGTAAGTTCAAGTTTTGTCACAGAACATTAATTTGTACTGGAATATTGGAGCATGGATCATTAACCAGGTGTCTCCCCATTTCTTAAAAAAAAATAATCCTTATTCATACGAAAGCCGATCTAAAGGATGTGAAGCAAGGGCAAGCTGAGGATTTAAATATTCCAATTAACAATTCTTCAGCTTCCACCTATATGCATTGGTCCTTTACATGGAATGTGGCTTTTCATTGAAGGGCATAATGTTGGACTGCATTTCTTTTAAAGAAAATAAACTTGCTCATAGCCAAACTTTTACCTTAATATTTCTGTGCTGTCTCCAAAAATAAACCACCAGGAAACATTTTTTTTTCATGAGGTGGAAATTTTGTAGGATTAAATCTGATGAGCAAAGAAGTCAATCCATGTTGTTTGTTTCAACGCTTTTTGGGCTCACTGGTTGTGGCTGTTCTAGATTCAACGTGATTCGATTGAAATGGGCCACAGCGAACTTCATCCTTTAAGAAAATCAGGTTCATCTTATCCTTTATTTTAAGGGCCATAAGGTTTGTGGAATTGGTTGGGGCTACAGCCAACAGATAGAGCCAGGAAGACTCCTTGTGAAGCAAGGGGTGGTGACTCCAATTCTCTTCGCATTTGCTACCCATTTATAACCTTCTGTTTGACACCTGATGGTAAAACTCATAATCGAACAAAAACACGATGTGGTGTTTTGTGTGGTTTCTCTATCCCTTCTTTCAGTAAGCCACGATTTGAGTTTCACGTTCAAAGGGCCTATCTTTTAACATTTGATGACTATGTTCACTGTGGGTCAAGTGGAAGCCAAGAACCCGGAGGACCAAAGACCCAAAGTTCTGAGAATCCAAAAGTCCCCAGAAGACTCAAAAAAAGACGCAATACTCAAAAGCATCCCCAAAAGAAAGACTCAAAAAGAACTCAAAGACCCTATGTATAATTCTGTATGCTGTAAAGCCACTTGGTATAATTTAACTCGACCCATCATTTTTTGACGGGCTTTAATACTAGTATTGCAAGATAGACTAAAATAAATAGACCACCTTCAAAGTGTGCATTGAAAGGGGGGAAAAAATACTGTTTCTTCGGAACTGGGGTTGTTTCCATCACTTTCTTAATCACTATCAACTTCCTGGCTAATATTAAAAATGCCCTCAATGCTGTGAAATATGTTCAAGCCCTGGATTTGCAACTGCAAAACTAGAAGGTGCAAAAAGTTTAATCTTGATGGGGTCATTGGCAAATTCAATGCATCACTGAATCTCCTGCTCTGACCTTTGCTTCAACAGATCTTTCAGGTGAAAGTGGGGAATACCAGGTTTGCTGGGCCTCCGAGGGGAAACAGGGAGCCTGGACAGCCGTGGACAGAAGGGAGAAAAGGGAAGGCTGCATTATCAACTTCCTGCCTGCCCTGGATCTCCCTGGGTTTGAAGGTGATCGCAAGAATTATTTGTTATAAATAATCACGTAGGTCACCTGGTTCCGATTGAGTGATCAAATGAATAAGGGGTTGGGTGGTGTGGTGGGCCGAGGGCTCCTTTGAGTCAAAGTTGACTAATGGAAACTTAGGGAGGAAAATGGAGAAACAGCATGCAAAGTCCCCTATGAAGTCACACCCCCCAACTGCAACATTAAAATGGATGTGAAATTTTCCATTTAAAATAACTAGCTAAAATAAATGTGGAATGTAGCGGGTAAATGGTAAGTGTTAACATAAATAAATAAAAATAATTAAGGTGGAATGTGGGGTGGGAGAATGGCAAATTGTTGATTGTATATATAAATCTATAAATTGCAAGGTGATATGTTGGAAGTGGAGATGATAAAGTTTCGATATAAATTAATAAATTTTGAGGGTGTTTTATGTACAGGTTGTAGAATGGTAAAGGTACATAAATAAATAAATAATTCAGGTTTGGTACGTCGGTCCACAGTGATTGTAAAGTGGATATAAAATAATAAGTAATGAAAATGTTGTGTGGTTGTGGAACTGGCAACAGCGTGGCGACCTGTCCATATCTACCCGAGCCAAAGAAAATGCCCTTCGGCGGCCGCCGAAATGTCTTCATTGAAGGACGTTTTTTCCTTCTTCCTTTAAAAAGAATACCTTAAAATGCTTCACTTTTTCTTATTTCTCTGTTCAGAGTACACCAACTTGTTCTCTTTTGCCTCTCTTCTTACTTCTTCTTCTTCTTTCTTTCTACACAAGGCTTGATTTTTACAAAACCTGTCTTCTCACCTAAGTGGTCCTAGTCATAATCTCTCCTCTGTACTAGGATGCTGATATTTGGCATGGAGGATCCTTTGGGGTATACTATTGGTGTAGTGAAGTTGAAATTAAAAAATATTTTCAAATGTTTTAAATTTAACCTAAGATGGTGTCAAAGCCACCAATGCTCACCTGTTTTTAGTTTTCTAGACGCTTGCCATTCATTTAATATGTGTACTAGTTTACTGATTACAATATACAAATACATATATTGCTTTAAAATTATTTGGATCAGACTTCACTGCAATGCTTTATAAAAATATTATTAGACTAGTCTTTTAAAAACGATAAATGTATAAACAGGTGAGCATTGGTGGCTTTGACACCAACTCTCTGGTTACCCCTGCTTACCAGCTTCATCACCATGATAAGCTTATGAATGGGCTTTGAGAGAGCTTCCCTGCCTAAAACCGATGTTCATGCTGAACTCTTCCAACATCCGAGGACCAACCAAGACTCTTCCCTTCGCTCCATTGTACATCCCTTCCACCAACCTATCTTCTGTTTCTGGCACTCCTGTCCATCTCAGTGTTGCCATCACCATCTCTCTTGGGACAGTGTCATAGGCCTTCTCCAGGTCCACAAATCCATGCCATTTCAGCTTGCTCCTCCAACCTCTTCTTCACCAGATTGTCTCAGTATGAACTTCCATGTGTCGTCCCCCTACCCTTTCTAAAAACCCCTGTTGCTCTTCTCCAATCTCCATCTCCGCAGTCTTCTTCATACTCCCATCCAGAATCCTCTCCAGCACCTTCATCACAATCACAAAACTAGAAAGTTGTGATTGGAGATCACTGATGCTTGCCGTTATAGCCAACTCGTAATATTAGCCAATCGATAGCACTTGAAATTATGCCTCATAATGAAACGAATGTAATATTTTACAATTAAACAGGATCCATAAGTGAAAATGAACTTCTTCTTTTTTTCTGTGTTCGAGGTCAAAATCGAATGGTAAAGGTCATTGTAATATAGATCTGCCACAAATTACAAATGCGGTTGATAAAAAGTGAACACTTATGTTCAAACAAAAATTTACAATGAATCATGTGGCTTGGTGGTCAAGAGAGAGATAAATTAAGTCCCTGTCTGATCTCCTTCCCCTCTAACCTGATATTCATTAATATTCTCTGCTACCAATCCAAATCACCTCAGTCTTCTCCATACTCATCTTCATCCATGCTTCCTTCCACTCCCCAGTATCTACTGCATCTCCACTTACTCATGCACAACAGCCATAATGGTCCGCATGCAACATCCTCCCAGAATGCCCTTCCTTTTTAGCTCGCCTGTTCGAGAACAGAGAGCTATAGCGATACCCCCGGCATGAGCGTGAGCGTCAGCGTGAAAATGTTAAAGTTTTTGGTGCAAGTTATTTAGAAGCTTGCCATTCATTTAATATGTGTCTAAGGATGCTGATATTTGGCATGGAGGTTCCTTTGGGTATATTATTGAGTAGTGAAGTTGAAATTAAAAATAATTTCAAATTTTTAAATTTTTGACCTGTTTTGAACTTAACTTTTTGTAGCACATCAACGTTAAAGTTTTGGTGCAAGTTATTTAGAAGCTTGCCATTCATTTAATATGTGTACTAGATGCTGATATTTGGCATGGAGGATCCTTTGGGGTAACTATTGGTGTAGTGAAGTTGAAATTAAAAAATATTTTCAAATGTTTTAATTTTTGACTTGTTTGAACTTAACTTTTTTGTAGCACATCAACGTTAAAGTTTTTGTGCAATTTTTTTTAGAAGCTTGCCATTCATTTGATAAAATGAAATATGAAAAATGAAAAATAAATGATAAATAAATAAAAAATGCCATTCATTTGATAAAAATTCATGCGGTTGATAAAAAGTGAACACTTATGTTCAAACAAAAATTTACAATGAATCATGTGGCTTGGTGGTCTTGGGGAATGATTCTTACTTGGGGTGTGAGAGTTCCTGGTTTGAATCCTGGCCAAGCCCAATTAAGCTTTTTGGGCTTGTTCTTTAAATAGTGTGACACAGATGACACCAAGGCGACACACTTAACACTCCCTCCAGAATCATAAAAGTGCAACAAAACAGCCTGAAAGCTTAACCATAAGTACAAACTGTGCAGAAAGTGTGTGTTGGGGGGTGTCATACAAAGTCCTTCCTTGGCACAGCTTAACGCCTATCCACATACAAGGCCTTCATCCACAGCTTCATGGAGTACTGCTCTCCTCTGGGCTGGTGCCCATGCCTTAAGCCTTGCTCACTTAATGCCATGGCAATCAAGGCCTTCAGGATTATTGGAATCTCTGTGATGAAGCTGATTCTGTGAGCATACCATTTTGGGCTTGGGCTTTTGGCTTTGGGCATACAATTGGGCTTGGCCAGATTCAAACCCAGGAACTCTCACACCCAAAGTAAGAATCATTCCCCAAGACCACCAAGCCACATGATTCATTGTAAATTTTTGTTTGAACATAAGTGTTCACTTTTTATCAACCGCATTTGTAATTTGTGGCAGATCTATATTACAATGACCTTTACCATTCGATTTTGACCTCGACACAAGAAAAAAGAAGAAGTTCATTTTCACTTATGGATCCTGTTTAATTGTAAAATATTACATTCGTTTCATTATGAGGCATAATTTCAAGTGCTATCGATTGGCTAATATTACGAGTTGGCTATAACGGCAAGCATCAGTGATCTCCAATCACAACTTTCTAGTTTTGTGATTGTGATGAAGGTGCTGGAGAGGATTCTGGATGGGAGTATGAAGAAGACTGCGGAGATGGAGATTGGAGAAGAGCAACAGGGGTTTTTAGAAAGGGTAGGGGACGACACATGGGTGTTCATACTGAGACATCTGGTGAAGAAGAGTTGGAGGAGCAGCTGAAATGGCATTGGGATTTGTGGACCTGGAGAAGCCTATGACACTGTCCCAAGAGAGATGGTGATGGCAACACTGAGATGGACAGGAGTGCCAGAAACAGAAGAAAGGTTGGTGGAAGGGATGTACAATGGAGCGAAGGGAAAGATCTTGGTTGGTCTCGATGTTGGAAGAGTTCAGCATGAACATCGGTTTTAGGCAGGGAAGCTCGCTCAGCCCATTCATAAGCTTATCATGGTGATGAAGCTGGTAAGCAGGAGGGTAAACCAGAGAGTTGGTGTCAAAGCCACCAATGCTCACCTGTTTATACATTTATCGTTTTTAAAAGACTAGTCTAATAATATTTTTTATAAAGCATTGCAGTGAAGTCTGATCCAAATAATTTTAAGCAATATATGTATTTGTATATTGTAATCAGTAACTAGTACACATATTAAATGAATGGCAAGCGTCTATCTAGAAAACTAAAAACAGGTGAGCATTGGGTGAGCATCTCAGACAGGTCGATGGCCTCTGTCTTATACCTCCTTTCTGGTCTTGCACCCTTTGCTCTTTCTATGCTTTGTATCCTTCCCTCCCCCCCCCCCAACCCCATCCCAAGGTTTCTGCAGGCATACACAGTCCACCATATCTAGAATCACTGCTACCTCCACTCATTTGTTCCTCT
>CM068960.1:100730163-100742363 GCA_035128595.1 Eptatretus atami
AGCAGCACTGTATGAAGGCTAGTAGATCCAATTTGAGCTTGTAACTTCATAATCATTTGCCCAATGCCTTTATTCATAATTGACTTTAGCAAACCACCATCAAAAACTTTCAAACAAATTTATTTTGTCCCTCAACCCCAAGGCCTCCCAGGAAACATTGGGGAAAAAGGCAAGCGTGGTCTTCCGGGCATTGGCCTTCCTGGACTACCGGGGCCGAAGGGAGTCCAGGGATTTCTTGGGGCACAGGGGCAGCTGGGAGAACCTGGAGTCTCTGGCAAACCAGGAAGTGATGGGTTACCTGGCATAAACGGTAAGTTAAGTCTGTGTTGAATACTGAAACACATCCTGCTTCCACTTGTCTTGTAAACGTATTATTGTGTAACCATAGATGTTAATATTTAAATGTCATTTAATCTTCAATTCTATGAATGATATTTTTTAGGAGAAAAAGGCTCAATGGGGATCATGGGAACACCAGGCCCAAGTGGGCCACAAGGTCCTCCTGGGGTTCGTGGCTTGATGGGAATGAAAGGTAAGCCAGCCAGCCTGGTGTGCAAAAGATCAAATAACAGGCTTTTTGTCACTAACATGTCTGAAAATATTGGTGTGCACCATATAAATTTTACGTTTACATTGTTTATTTTGCTATTATTGAGAGGAATTAGAAGTGAAAAGTTTTTTTAAAATATATTTTGGTGTTTTCAGGTGTTTTTTGTGTACAAAGTCGAGACTCATGGAAGAGCTTGAACACAGAATGGACTAAAAAATAACAAAACATGAAGAACATTGTGGAAAGGTGGGAAACACACCGACAGACAGGTAGAGTAAAACAACAGAGAAACGCTTGGAGGAAGAATGGGGAGGATGAAGAATTCGATCAAAGGGAGGGGGAGGGGAACACAGGGGGTAAACAACCCGGGATTACAAAACAAGCTCAAACACAATAAAAGGAAAAACTGGGAATGAAACAGGAATGGAACAAAAAAAAAGAAAAAAGAAGAGGGTGAGGGAGAGGGGGACACAATAACCTGGAAAGAAAGGGGTGGGCTTGGGTTGGATTAATGAAGGTAGAAAAGATCACGATATTTATGAGGATTGAAAGACATAAATCCAAATGTTAAACCAGCATGTCATTCTATCAAGGTCTGCATAGAGGGAAGAGGCTGCTGCCGGCCTATCTGAAGGGTAGGAGGGGGACTCATCAGCAAAGAGGTAAAGAGGATATTCCAGAGGATCGGAAACATCATTGATTGAGATTAAGAACAGAATGAGGTCCAATACACTGCCTTTTAGCACTCCAGTCTTGACAGGAAGAGGAGACGAGAGGATCCCACTCAGAGCTGCTTGCCGACTATGATAGTGGAGGACGTGAAAGTCATCATCTCTCTGGCTATTCTCAGAGAGCTGCCTCAATGCTGGTTAGTCTGGCAGTTCACTCAGGCAGAATGGCAGGGTCTGCAAGCAGCCATCTCTCTTCAGTGCTGATCTCCCATATGAACTGCCCCTGATGTTAACTCAGCCTTGGAATTCTCCCACATAGACCTGCGCTCTCTCATGCACATATTCATCCCATCTTATTTTCAATTATCCTACCCTTCTTCCTGCCCATGGTGCACTGAATGCTGTGGTGAGGCAGTTGCTTGATTCCTGGAAGGCTAATCCGACCGAAGGCAATCTTAGTGCAGTCCAAAAAGTCCGCAACAAGTGTGTGTGTCCACTCTCTGGAGAGCCAGAAAACAACATCTGTCCAACCTCAAAAATGAACTTTCAAACTTGCCTTCCTCCTCTGAAACCTAGTTATGCCTTGGTAAGGCCTGTCTCTGGAGTATGCTCCCCTTCTATCCCTTCCCCCTCTTCAAATGACACAACAACAGACTCCGCTCGTGAGAAGGCTGAATGTTTCAATTCTGTATTTGCTTCCAAATCTTGTGTCCCCAACCCATCATTTCCTGCCGTGCCAAAATGCTCCTGGACTCTGTGTCTTTTGCACCTGAAAAGGTGGAGAAGGTTCTTTCAACCCTCAACTCTGACTCTGCTACTGGACTGGACGGCATCAGCTCACGTGCCTAAAATCCTGCTCTACTGCTTTTGCACATCCTCTTTCTGCCCTTTTCACCATGCCATTTGTGCTCGGTCATCTTCCATCTGCTTGGAAATCTGCCAACATCAATGTATTACATAAAAAAGTGCAAAAACTGATCCCCTTAATGACAGACCGATCAGCTTACTTCCAATCATCAGCAAGGTCATGGAATCCCTCATCGCAGTTGAAATGAAGTCCTTCCTTTTCTCCAACAACCTCATCTCAGATCATCAATTTGAATTGAAACACATTTGGATTGCTTCTATTTTTCAATGGATGGAGGCCCTCAATGTCAGACATGCGATCAGGGCCATCTTTCTGGACATTTCTTGAGCTTTCAATACAGTTTATGGCACCTTGCCTTACTCCCCAAACTCTCTGCCTATGGCAGCCAAGGCCAGCTCCACACATGGCTTACGTACTTCTTTCACTCTTGTAGCCAATGTATGGAACTCAATGGAATCCTTTAATCTCCTATCACTGTCAATGCTGGAGTACCCCCAAGGCAGTGTTCTGGGCCCAGTCCTATTCCTGATCTTCATAAATGATCCCTCTGAATCGCTGGAAAATCCTCTTTATTTGCTGATGACTCCACCCTCTGCTGTGACATCCCTCATCCTTCAGACAGGAAGACAGTAGCCTCTTCCCTCTCTTCAGACCTTGACTAAATCACAAGATGGTCAAACACTTGGAATATGTCTTTCAGGCCTGATAAATCTCACACTCTCACTATCTCTCTCCGAAAGGACCATCTGGCAAACCCTCCTATCTACTTTCTTAACAATCATCTTGGGGAAGTTCAGTCATTCAAACTCTCTCATCTCACTATCAGCCATGATCTTTCTTGGGCAAACCACATTCCAAAGTTGGCCTTCAAAGCCAGCCACTGACTGGGCATACTCTGTCGTGCAAAGTCCTTCCTTGGCATGCCTGAACTCCTATCCACCTACAAGGCCTTCATCTGCAGCTTGATGGGGGAAGTGCTCTCCCCTTAGGGCTAGCTCTCCTGCCTCAAACCTTGCTCAGCTTGACACCATGGAAACCAAGGCCTTCAAGATTATTGGAATCTCCTGCGATGAAGTTGAGTCTATGGGTCTATCACTTTGTCATCTCAGAGAAGTTGGTGGTCTCTTTCTCTTCTACTGCCTCCTTTCTGGTCTTGCACCCTCTGTGCTTTGTCACCCCCCCCCCCCAGGTTTCTGCAGATCTCACATGGTCCACCATCAACCCCCTCTTGGTTAAACTACCTAATCCAGGATCACTGCTCACCTCCACTCATTCATTCCTATTTTCTCCCACCTGTGGAACCAATTTCCACATTCTCTTCAATCTCATTCTTCCCTCCAGGTCTTCAAGACAGCTGCTCACCACAATCTCAGATTGCCCCCAATCCACAACTATGATCTTTTCTACCTTCGTTACCCCCCCTCCCTCACCTTACCTCCCCCACCCAAGACCCCCTCCTTCCAAATTTCCAGTTTTCCCTCCTGAGAGTTTCCTTCTGTATCCATCTTGTCCACCTGATACATCCTCTCCTGCCGCCCATTCCTTCCCACACCCATTGTTTGTCCAAGTCTCCCTCAATCTTGGCCTTCAACTCTGCTACTGTTGTCACCCTCCCCCCCCCCACATCTCTACTGCTCATTTTGCATCCTGTTTGCGTGTTTTGCATCCTGTTTTTGTCTGATACATCCTGATGCGTTTAGTATACCAGCCCTTTTATAAGCTTCGACCATGTATACAAAAAAATTACAAATATCCCTTCTCCCCGAGGGGTTTTTCCTCCTTGGACAAATGCCATGTTAACGTGTATAAATCGCTTATCGTGACGTTCCGTGGAGCACCCCTACCAGAAGTAAAAAAATATTATAAACCACAAACACATATGATTACCTTTTTAAACAGATTCAACACGAAACTGAAAGGGAGGATATGCTTATCCCCTACCCCACAGACTAACGGGCCCCTGAGCCTAGATCTACTGTAATCTCTATACCCCCAGAGTGGATAATAATGACCCTTCCTGCTGCTCCTGTCGGGAGCAGGTGTACTCGTTAATTAAATGATAAATTTAATTCAGGTTAATGTGGATGTTAAGTGTAATTGAAGTAAATTGGATGCATTTGTTAAAGTAAGTAAATATATGCAATGTTGTGCAAAAGTCTTCGACACATTCAGGATTTACAATATTTGGATGTTATGAGCATCACCAATTTACTCAAAGGCTCCACTCGTGTTTTCTACTATTATAACAACATTGAGTGTTGTTAATAGAGATTAGTTTCGGTGAGAAGAAACCAAGCTTGTCATTTAGTAATCTTTACTCAAAACGATACTTGAGCAGCTAATATGAAGTGTTGTAGCAGGGATTCCATCAGATTTACCAATCAATTCTAATCGATGGCTCATTGTCAGGTGTTCCTCTTTCCACATCCATAAAGCTAAAAGCCTGCTTTTCATACTGCAGAATAGAGATATATCAGGAGTTAATGTTAGTTTAAAACAAAATTGCTGAAATTTCAGTAAAAAAAAAACTCACCATGGAATTGTGTTTCTGCATAAAGAAGGAAAACATTGACTGCAATAGCTCACATCACTCCCTTTTTCAAGGTGTGGTATGTGAAGCACAACAAACAAGTACAGTTCAGAGAAATATCATCTGTAATTCACAAGCCCAGGTTTGAGATACCCAAAAGGCTGTCCAACAAGGATGAGCAATACTTAAAGATAATATGCTTAAGGAATAGAAAGAAGACAAGTATCGAATTGACAACGGAACTGGCAGAAGGCTCAGGTGTCGTTGTCCATCCATTAACAGTACAAAGGTAACTTTTGAAATAAGGACTTAAAGGATGTTTTGCAGTAAGAATAAAAATTAAAAATCTTTGTTAAGAGAATGGAATGACATGAAAAAATATGCAAAAGGACACAGAAATTGGACTATGGAACAAAGGTCAAAGGTGCTCTGGACAGACCAGTCAGTTTTTTGGATCCAATCAAAGACAGTATGTGAGACAACAAAAAACTGAAGCTTTTAAAGGGCCTTGTTTGACGTCAACAATTAAGCATGGAGGAGGTTCAATTCAAGTTTATGCATGCATATCTAATGGTGTTGGAAAATTGCTGAAACTTGATGGTATATTGACTGCTACAAAGCAGAAGCAAATGTTAATCCATAATGCTATCCCCAGTGGTGCCATACCTATTGTTCCAAACTTAAACTCACAAGATAATGATCCAAAACACTCAGCTGGAATAATTAAAACTTATTTACAAAATAAAGAGGAAGCTGAAGTCCTTCAATGCATGGAATTGTCTCCTCGAAGTCCAGATCTCAATATCATTGAAGTTGTATGGGACTGTTTTCATAAAGTAAAAGTAAAAAAGAATCCCAACAACTTAGATGATCTTTGGAAGATCTTGAAAGAAGCAGGGATCATCACTCCACAAGGGTTTGTAACAAAATTATTTGGAAGTGTCTCTCGATGAATTTCAGTGGATTTGAAGGAAGAGGGTGGACATCGACTATTAGTTTATATCAAGGTACATTGTGTATTTATTTGGTTATTTGGAAGAAGGTTTTATTTTTCATAAATGTTTCTTTGCATTGAACACAGTTTTAGTTTACTTATGCATCAGAGTAGAAAAATGCAAAATGTCTAAGACTTGTGTTCAGTGGTGTACGACACATAAGATGAGGATGTGAGACCGATATGATGGGTCGAGTGGCCTCTTCCTTCTACTGCACATCCTTTTTTTAAAGTTAGGGGTTTTTTTATTTGGAAAATGGCTGTTAAATGGAACATTTGCATATTACTAAATTTCAAATGAATGTAGTCCTGCAACGAGTGAGTCCTCCATATTTTTCCGGTAGAGTTTTGAATTTCCAATGTGGAAAATGCGAGCCTTGTTCTTTCTTTGAGCCATATGTGGTAGGAAGCACATGAACATAGACTCCAGTAATATATGTTTGATACAGAGGTTGTCAATGCCAGACTTTGTGGCTTGGCCCACCTCAGCACAGTGCCCACCTCATAATGAGGTGCGAAAATGGCGGTCATCTCAACTTCATCAAGAGATTTAAAAGTTTAATTCTAATCATATTCTAACATGTCATAATCATTTGAAAGCTTAAAACAGCTACATTTTACCGAGTAAGTCTTTCAAGTTTGCATCGCACATATTTGGTAACATTATATTGCAAATTTTGATACACTGCATCTCCCGAAATACTGCACAGTACTGCACAGTACTTGTTCATCTTACATTCGTTGTCCATCCATTGGCTGCAAAAATTCATGATTCATCAAGTAGTCACCAGGTGCTTATCATTTTGCTGCTAGGCCAAGTGCAGATCCAGTGGGGGGAGGGGGGTGCATACCCGGCGCAAGCCCCCCCCCTCGCCCTCACGTCAATAGCGATTATATCTTTCATATGTATTAAGGTGTATATTGCTGAAGATGTGGTCTCAGAATGTGGGATCACCCGATACTCCACAGACCACAGCTGATGTTGCCCGCAGCGTTCAACATGGAACTGGTTTGTAGGTCCTTCCATTCTGTTTGTTCACATGGTGGATACTTGATGATCAATGAATTACCGGAATCATTCGTCATCAGAGATGTTTCTTTTCTCCTAACCATTCATGAACCAAGAAGTAGAATGGTATCTCAAGTATCAGATAATCCAGAGTCCCGATCATTCTGTTTGAATGCAGCACTCAGTCTGTGTTTTCAAGACTCAAGAACATGCTTCTTGACTGTGGGGAATTCTCCAGGTGCTGGAGAAGAAAGTTTTGTTGTAAGTGATTCACATCATCGAGATGATGAAGGCAAATGTTCATCTGATGGAAAAACCCTCATTCTGAAGACGTCACTTCCATGTCAAAACTTGTTCAATACGTCACGTCAGAGACATTGATTTGCTTTCATCATGACGTTAATTGTTTCATTATATGCAATGTCTGCTTTTCATTCAATTGGATTTTTTTGATGAGACAATAATTTAAATAAATGTGGAGTTTTGAGCAAAAGTTTTTTCACGAGAGTACTTCTTTTCAAGTGTATTAGAGCATTCGTTGTCTATATTTAGAATAGTCTTTAGAATTTATAACAAAAAGAAACACCCACAAAAAATATTCCCCTAGCTCTGCTCTGCAACATTATATTTTTCAGTGGAATGTAAAGTTTTTGCACCACCCTCCCCTCCCCAACCTAAAATCATGGATCCGCGCCTGTAGGCGTCTTCGAAATTGGAACCACAGCAACTCACCGGCCTGTCTAAGCGGTTTGTCAGCAAAAAAATTTTCATTGTTGCTCGGTAATTACACATTCGTTTAAAATTAACTTACATATTTAAATTTTAGCAAATTTCACGTACATCATTGTGGGATTTTTTTATGATTAAATTTGCTTTTATGACTGTGAAATTATGCCTTGGTATATGATGAACCATCAGGCTCTATTATAGAGGCTCTATTGACACTCCATCAAAACCCTAAGATGCTCGATTGGCGGTCATCTCAACTATCACACTAAATTTGTCTCAAACAGCAGGATTCGTTTCGATATTTACTGCATTATGACCACTCAAATCGTGTTGTGATAAATGTTCTAAATAAATCTTTCATTGTCTAACAGAGTTGATAATAGCTGATTTGTGTTTTATGTTTCTTAGTGCTGAATGATCCTTATAATAAGTTTGTGTGGATGTGCTAGTCATCTGACATTTGGTGGATTTCCACTTGTTTTACACAAAATAAATTTGTCGATAATGATCTTATGTAAGATAAAAATGGAAAGGGAGTTGGGGGTTGGTCAGTCATTTCCAAATGTCATTGCTTGATGCCCTATTTCCTAATCTACATAGCAAATGTCAAACTTTGCATAACTTTTGATTAGATTTCTGAGATTAATTTTTAATCTAATAAACTATGAAGATGAGTATGGGTAAGGAACTCCTGCTGTGACGCATATAGCTGCGTCCATCCATCCATTGGGACCATACTCTGTGCAGAGCGTTGGTGCTGCCTGAGCAGTCTCCTTGGCTATTGGGTACAATAGTGGACGGGTCGCCACTCTGACACAGTATACCAGCATGCTGGCACTCATTTTGCCTGCATGCTGGCACATATAGCTGCGTGTCATGCATCAAACTACATGTCATGCTGAAGGATTAAAAAGCAAGACATCGTTGCACACACACTCTTAATTTGTTGGATTTAGTTTATCAATAATGCCTTTACCAAATCGTTTAAAGTCATGATTTTGAAAATTTGTCATCTGTAATCAAAGCCAGACTTGAAATGCCAGGGTTTGTCCATTCATAAAACTTTGCTTATCTTAGTATTCAGCATCCAATGAGATGTGGAGCTCGAGCACTGCTTAGAGAGATGTACGGTATTAAAAAAGTTCATTTCTGTCCAGATTTCTAGGTTTACAGAAGAGCTAAAGGATGCAGAATGTGACATTAATGTAATGAAAAAGGGACACAGGATGAAAGAGACAACAAATGTTGAGAAAAATAAATAAATAGCAGCTTCCCCTGTATCTTTAAAGTAATCATTAACAAACATAGATGTGTGCATTGTCATACAACTGCTTACTCATCACATCTTTTATTGGTGGACAGATGCACAAAGTATTTTACAATTGCAAACATGAACATAAGCATTGTAAAACTTTTAGATTTTTTTAAATTTGGCTCAACCACAGCGCTCCAAAGTGTTATTTTCACTTCTCCACTGGTGAAATCTCTGTAAGTAAACATCTTTGATGTCTAGTTACCCTCTCCAGAAGAGAGGGTATTGCATTTTTGTCCGTCCGTTTGTTTGTCTGTTTGTTTGACTGTTTGTCCTGACAAAACATGAGTATGTATATTAATTACATTAGACCCCTATATACGTGTAAGACCTTTTAAGATTCTTAAGACTCTTTAAAACGGCTAAGAACCTCTAAACCCTAAGACCAATTAAAATCAGTAAAACCCCCAATACCCTTAAGACCCCTAAGACTCTTTAGAGCCTTTATAAACTTAAGACAGTTTAAGACCCCCAAACAACCCCAAGATCATTTAAGACCCCTAAACCCCTTTTGACATTTTAGGCAATTTAGACCCCAAAGACCCTTTAATACCCCTAAGACCCCTATGATCCTGCAGACCCTTTAGACCCTCTAGGCCCCTAAGGTCCTTTGTTCCCTTTATACCCCTAAGACCCTTCAGACCCATAAGATCCCTAAGATTCCTAAGACCCATTTGACCTTTTAAGACCCCTTAGACACTTCAGAACCCTAAGACCCTTTAAAACCCTTAATATCCCAAAGAACCCTTAATACCCCGAAGACCCTTAAGACACTTTTAAAACCTTTTTAGATGTTTTAAGACCGTTTAGTCCCCTTCAGACAATTCTGACCATTTACACCTTAAATTACACCCTTTAGACAACTTTAGACCATTTTGACCCTTTCGACCTATTGAGACCTTTTCAGACCTTTCGACCTTTAAACATTTACAACTTAAGCCATTTGGACCTTATATTTGCAATTAATGGCCTTTCATTTTGTACATACTTTCATTTATTTGTCATGCAAGATACACCACACAAAACAAGTCCTGGTGAGGGTCCGCAATATCTGATTACCCTTTCTTGTTACAGTTTTGTAATTACGAGATCTCATTACAAAAGCTCACACACTATCTTGGAGTGTGCATCTTATCACACTTTCAGCTGAGAGAGGTAAATGGTGCATTTAAAGTTCAGCGCATACGTATGATTATGTAATCGTACACAATATGTTTACTGGCCATTTCCATGTCACTTGTAAACCGAGGGTAGGTTGACAAAAGAGGAGTGAAGGATTTGATCCCAAATAGCTTTTTGTATATGAAGGAGTTGATCCCAAATAGCTTTTCGTATATGAAGGAGTTGATCCCAAATAGCTTTTTGTATATGAAAGATTTGATCCCAAATAGCTTTTCATAAATGAAGGATTTGATCCCAAATAGCTTTTTGTATATGAAGGATTTGATCCCAAATAGCTTTTTGTATATGAAGGATTTGATCCCAAATAGCTTTTCATATATGAAGGATTTAATCCCAAATAGCTTTTTGCATATGAAGGATTTGATCCCAAATAACTTTTTGCATATGAATGATTTGATCCCAAATAACTTTTTGTATATGAAGGAGTTGATCCCAAATAGCTTTTTGTATATGAAGGATTTGATCGCAAGTAGCTTTTTGCATATGAAGGATTTGATCCCAAATAGCTTTTTGTATATGAAGGATTTGATCCCAAGTAGCTTTTTGCATATGAAGGATTTGATCCCAAATAGCTTTTTGTATCTGAAGGATATGATCCCAAATAGCTTTTTGTATATGAAGGATTTGATCCCAAATAGCTTTTTGTATATGAAGGATTTGATCCCAAATAGCTTTTTGTATATGAAGGATTTGATCCCAAGTAGCTTTTCGTATATGAAAGATTTGATCCCAAATAGCTTTTTGTAAATGAAGGAGTTGATCCCAAATAGCTTTTTGTATATGAATGATTTGATCCCAAATAGCTTTTTGTAAATGAAGGAGTTGATCCCAAATAGCTTTTTGTATATGAAGGATTTGATCCCAAATAGCTTTTTGTTAATGTAATATGTAGAATTTCCTTTGTTTTATTTATTAACATAGGCTTTTTTCCTTAAATTATCACTCATGTCTGATTGTTCTTTGCAGGTGATAAAGGATTTGTGGGGCCAGCAGGCCCTCTCGGGCCAATTGGACCGCTTGGTGAAAAAGGCAATCCTGGCTTGCCTGGTTCTCCAGGCACAATACACCCATCATTGCTCCAGAAGGGAGAGAAGGGAAACCGGGGTGAAAATGGTATGAGGATGTTTGAGCAGGAATACTTTTTTAGGATTGTAATGGCAGTTGTATTGTTTTCATGGATTAAGTACATTGAAAGTAGTGGGGTAATCGAATTGTAGAACAGGAGAATACAAGGAAAGTTATAAACATAAGCAGATGTACCAAGTTTGTGTTGGTAAATCTCCCATTTTTGTATCAAAATTCATTAATATTTTAAATGTAAAAATAACCACAAATTCATACGCATGCCATGAACTCTTGTATGTGTACACTTACATCCTGTTTTTGGCTTCCTCATTGTCCTCTTCCATCGTGTTCCTCAAACCCCACCCCATCACTGCTTGGTCTCTCTGCACTGATCCAATGACATGCCTTGATGCCTTCTGGATCCCCTACCTCTCCCAATCTACCTCCTAGCCTTCATTTATCAACAGCTTAATATGAAGCTTTATTTCTCGATTGCAGTAGTTCTGTTTCTGCTGCTTTTTAAATACTTTACCATTTTTCAACCTTTTCATGTGGTTACTTAAAACCATTATGATTGCCTAACTGTCCCTTTTTCAATATTTGGCCCCCATCTCTTTACCACTAGTTTTGTTCTCTGCCCCCCACGTCCAACTACTCTCCTACCTCCATCTATCGACTTTATCTTTCATTCAGCATCCTTTGTCGGCGCCATCATAGCAAAGGCCATTCTTGTCTGAATTATTGGTGTTCCTCAACATGTACCGATTTACAGGATTGTGCTAAAGTTTGGGTTATTTTCACTTTGGTGGTGCTATTCCCCATTTAACATTTGTGGGAAGTTAGTAATTGTGCAATATAGGTAGATAATTATTCAAATTTCTGTGAAAATATATTAAATCAATAAGGAAATTGAAAATGTATTATTTTGCTACACATATTATATTATCATGTGCCAGTAATATATACTTACCACAAATACAGTATGCAGGAAACAGTTTATGCATTTTTCTGCACTAAATAATAAATTATATTGAAGTAATCAACAGCAGTTACATTAATATGAATTACGAGAAAATACATTAAAAGTTACAAATTAGTGAATATGTGAAATTAGTTTTCATCAACTTGTTCCCTTGCTTGGAAGTCTGAGTGGGTTCAGAATGGCACCAAGGAAGAAACTTTCAACAGAACAGCATGTGAAGATCCAAAGCCGAAGATTTTTTAGCCGAAGCCGAAGATTTAGATCTCCTAATGTCTTTGTTCCCCACTGTTTTGTCCTTCCCTCTCCCG
>CM068960.1:100742373-100754680 GCA_035128595.1 Eptatretus atami
CTCATGCCCCCCTTGCTGTGCGTTGTGTGTTAGCTCTCATACGAGCCTCAGCAATGTATCCACAAAAAAAGAAGGTTATCAG
Organism: Eptatretus atami; assembly: GCA_035128595.1. Lineage (NCBI taxonomy): Eukaryota > Metazoa > Chordata > Myxini > Myxiniformes > Myxinidae > Eptatretus > Eptatretus atami. Next base: position 100,742,456 of record CM068960.1, read on the forward strand.
CAATATTAAAAAAATAATAAACACCAGTTCATACACTGAATATCTGGAGAATGTTACCACACACAATGTTTGCAGCCTACTGTTAAACACAGGGAAGGATCTGTAACTGTCTGGGGTTGTATCTCAGCTATGAGTGGAGGAAAACTTATGAAAATAAATTGCTTGTCAACACAAGTGAAGTACAAGCAGATACTGCAGCACCATGCAGTTTCTCGTGGAAATCGTTTAATCGGAAGGTGATTCATTTTCCAACAAGATGATGATCCAAAAAAACTTCCAATGCAGTAAACAGTATTTGGAGAACAAGGTTACAGCTGGTGTGCCCCAAGTATTAGAATAGCTACCCCATACTCCGGAAATGAGTCCCATCGCGGCCATATGGGAATACCTGGAAACAGAGAAGAACAAGAGGAACCCAACTAACCTTAAAGAACTGTGGAATGTGCTGAAGGATATTTGGTACAATATTCCTGTAAGAGTGCTTCAGTCGTACACAGGAAGCATGAGTAAAAGATTGATGCCACTCAAGAAGGCAAAGGGCAGACACAGAAATTATTGACTGATACTATAAAATGACACTGTTCTTGTTATTTACTGAAGCAGTTTGCTTCATGTGCATTTATAAAGCCTGTTAATTTACAGCAATAAACGCATACGACTGTTGTCACTGATAATAATTTGATTAATTTACCATAAAGTATGAATATCATTGGAGTAACCCAAACTTTTGCACAGTACTGTAAACTTGAGCTCTCTTCCTTTATTATAAATAACTATTACCAGCGTCGTGGCCATGGGCACTGTTTGCTATTCTATTTCGCTCGATTGTTCATTCCAATGTTGATCATATTCACACTTTTCCGTTTCCTCCTCTGTCTTCAACTAAACACTCTGGTGTAAATATGGCTGTTTTAAGTACATGGTCAATTAGCACTGGAAAACATGGTCATAACCCGTATGCTCTGTGAAATGATGAACAACAATCCCCATATGTTGGCATCCATGGGGAGGAGGAAATTCCTCCTGAGGAAATGCCACCCTAACCCAGTGAGAAAGGTGGCACCATTGTTGTGACATCGGTGCTACGCATAGTGCCCCGCCCGGGAATTGATGGCACTTTCAAGCTTTTGTGTGTGTTGTGTGTGTGTGTGTGTGTGTGTGTGTTTGTGTGTGTGTGTTGTGTGTGTGTGTGTGTGTGTGTGTGTTGTGCTTGCTTCCCGACGTCCCTTAAATGCTGTTTATAAAAAAATAAGAACTTGTATATGAAATACCTTGTTTGAATGAATATTGCCTTTCACTAAATGATACCGTACCATTACTGCTGCAGATATTGCTTTGATGGTTGACGTTGATTCACAAGCACATACCTAAGGGTCATAGCAGAGAAATTGCTTGTGCTTATAATTTGGTTCACATGAATTCATGAATCATGAATTTGGTGAGCAATAACAAGGTCTGTCCTTGTACATCTTTTGAATACCTCGACCACATAACTACAGCACCTTTAATGTAAAAAATTAAATGCTTATCTCCAGAACAACAAAACATAATTCCATGTTTTTTAAGCACAATAATTACCTTCTGACATGTCTTCTGTTTGGGCCGAGAAGATAGCCAAGATGTGTGCACACTCGCCTCTGAGCTGTCTATCCTGCGTTTGAATGTTGGCCCAGTGATAAACTGTAATCCCGGTGTTTTCCAGGCCGGACAAGGTATCGATGTGTGTGCCCTCCTTCAGATGGATGTTAAACTGAACGTCTTGTCTGCTGGCATTAGTTGGTGGATGTTAAACATACCAGGGTGTCTCGTGTGAAGAATAGTCTATTTATCACTGGTATGCTGAAAAAACTACAAATTACTCGACCTTCAGTTGAGTATCCTGCATCGGAGTGGAAACTCCTCCAGGATTTGCAACCTTTGGTAAATGACTGCTATGGCAGAACTGACGCTGTGGTGTGTATGTGTGTGCGAGCGTGCGTGCATGCACATGCACAAGTGTGTCCTCTGTCAACATTCACAGATAATCTGATATTGCTTGATCTCCATGTTCCTGTTATAAAAAAAAACCTCGATAAATATTTTGTTCTTGTTATTGTGATGTTTTCTCGTTGCTGTGACAGCATAGAACATGGTTGTTTAGCCATGGTTTCGTAATTGGTAAATGTTAAAACATTTTTTATTATCATTTTTGTTTTTCTTTTTTGCGCTTCAAAAAATACTATACCAAAAAAATAAAAACGTGCATTAAAATGTGTGAATGCATTAACCAGTGAATATTGCATAATGTGGGGCAAGGGGTGTACAAGGGATGCTGAGATGAGCAAGTAGCTCTTTGCAGGTCTATCGGGAAGACCTGGACCAAAAGGAAACCCTGGCTTACTTGGAGAAACGGGGTCCTCTGCGAAAGATGGTTTTCCAGGTCCACCTGGAAGAAAAGGTGAGTGTTCTTATCTGAGTACTAAGCTAACCCAGTGCAGTATATCGAGAGAGTCTGGCCAACTTGCTAGCAGGCGCCATCTTGCGTACTAAGCAAGCGCGAGCAGTGAGTGTGTTCTAGTCGTGCGAGGTAAGCACCGATCAACACAGGCACACTAAATAACTCCTGGAAGGCTATAATATTGATCGTTTGGCTGTTAGTACGATTTGAACCTGGTTGGATTATGATTTTTCACAAAGCCCAGCAGTTGCACGAACCGCTGTTGTTCCATAGTTCCGATCACTTTTATCAAACTTAGCTCTCCAACAGGATTACTAGGAGGTACAAATCTGTCTTAGAAAGGGTAATGTACAGTCTGCAATTTAATAATGGGCCGCTCGAGATATTCGCACAGCGATATAACTAACACCAGTAAGTAATCTGTGGTGGTTCTACACCAAATTTGGTGTTCCAAACAAATCAACCAACGATGATGTACGCCACTATAATGAATATTACATTTAACAATACAGGATGTAGTACAAGCAGGAAATTTCAAATGCAATGCAAGAATGACAAATCTGGAGACGGCGATTGTTCACGAGCAATGTACACGGTTCGCCTTTTTTATTTTTTGACCTCTCGAGGGACGCCACGGGCAAACTCGCGGGAATCGGAAAAACGTAAATGATGAAAGTTGTAGTACTCGAAGAGCACTACTTGCATACCAACTTTCATTCGAAACAGTTGAAAACCCTAGGAGCTCGATGCCCAATTTATTGATTTTTTTGACATTTTCTAAGTTCGTGACCTTGTGACCTTGACCTTGGACGAAAATTAAAAAATCGAGCTCCGTGGGGCTATGCAGGTGGCCATTGGGCTAACCAAATACTGAAACCCCTGCCAGATTCGACAAACCCCCTCGGAGAAGATGTAACTTGAAACCGGCTACCTCCTAAAAACACATGTTTTTTGGGCGTGGCTCGCCCATAATGGGCGCAGCACGCCCATTCTCAGGAAAACACAACTAGATCATGATATAAACCTCGCACCCTAATTTTATCAAGATCGGATCAAAACCCACGGAGCTCTGCTCAGACACATACCAGACACACACACCAGACACACATGACAGACAGACAAACACACACCCATAACGAATGTAGTGGTCACTTACTGACTCGTGAACCAAAAGAAGGAGAAAATGAATGATCAGAACATTTGAGCCAAATACATTGCATTTAACTCGCAAAAGTCGGAGCCGTGCCTGCATCCAACGAGTTTTTCTACAGTTGGTTTATAACGATATCAAGTCGCGATACAACATTCAAACTGATCATAAAACATGGAAGAACGATGCTTTCTCTCAAAAATATCGAAAAAACGTCTATGCAATTTTTTTTTCAATTTTGTGATGAAGAGTCACATTGCGATACTTTCGCTGCCGAGTTCTCCCTTCGTGGCACCACGTTCGCTCTTGCAATTGCTTTCTTGCCCTTGAGCAAAAATTTACAGTCAAAGAGTGAAAAATTTTGCAAGCAGTTTATTTTTGATATTTTGATGAATGGGGATACTGATGTCTGAAACTAGATTGTCAAAAACCTTGTCATGATGGGACCTGTGCATTATTCAGCTTTGCCCTGGTCGAACAGAGCAGCCCCCTGCCACACAGCATACCTTAATTCCACCAAAGTCGAGCAAAATCTTGTATACAATGCCACCCAGAAACAACTTGCTTAGTAGGCAAAATGGCTCCATGGATACCCCGTGGTGTGGATTGACCAATCCCACAGCTGGATTGCTCTGTACGAGCAGAACAGTGGATGGCAAGACTCCATATATGGCACTGAGCAAACCAGGTGGTGCAAATTGCTCTGTTGTACCAATGCCATTCAACCCCACAGCCCCCCAAAAAATGAATGTTCTTGTTTGCTGAAATCAGATTCCCCAGATCGAAAATGTGGAACTAGGAGTTTGTGTTGTGAACAAGGCAAAGTTCTATTTGACAATGTGTTTTGTCTTTAATTTCTTTGGATCACTGCCATTGACATATGCCCATATGTTTACCTGAACTCGCTCCATTCATTGGTGAAAGTTTTTTTTGCACTACGGGATAATTGGTCTTAAATTAACAGAATATACAGGTACATCAAATGATTCAAGTTCTGGAGATAAAGGTTGACAACAAATATTTAGGAGACTGTTGGAGGATAGTCTGGTGTTGGCTTAGCGGTTAAGGTGGCTGGCTTGGGACTTAAGGGTCGTGAGTTGAAATCCCACTTGACTGTTGAATTAATACTAGGTGGAGTTGACTCTGCCTGTAATCCTTCTGAGGTTGGCAAAATGAGTACCAGCTTGCTGGGATGATTGAGCCACTCGAGTATCCTGTGTTGGAGTGGTGATCTGTCCAGGATTGTGCCCAATAGCCCAGGGGACTGCTTTGGCAGCACCAATGCTCTGTTCAAAGTGACGGATGGATGGCTGGACCCATGAGCTCAAATCAGTTGACAGCTAAGGTGTATGGGTATTAAAGCACCTTCTTCTTTGTAAAGAAGACGTGCTGCTCTGGTGCATACTCCCATACCTGCCCATACCTGACATTGTTTGTAAAAATTAATCCACTGTGCATGGAAGCTGAAAGCACAGATTGTGCCTATGTTACATCAATAAGAAGTAAATTGAAAGAGATCAGTAGTTTTTGTGAGTAACAAGGTCTTAAAGAGACGATAAACACATCCAAGTATGGACATGAGATTGAAACATGGGGTCACAGCCTCATGTCATGTGTTAAGATTGCAACACCAATCCAGCTGACTGCAACATGGTTTGTTTGTCAGAATGGATTTTAAGTTTTGTGGATCTTTTTTTTAACGTGTGTATTTGTCTTTGTGTGCCAGGTGTAAAGGGTGATCCTGGTCTACCTTCGACTCCAGGTATCCGTGGAAATCAAGGACCGAAGGGAGCAATGGGTGAAATGGGTCTCCCAGGTAAGTTCAAGTTGTCACAACATTACTTTGTACTGGATATTGAGCATGGATCATTAAACCAGGTGTCTCCCCATTCTTAAAAAAAATAATCCTTCATTCATACCGAAAGCGATCTAAGGATGTGAGCAAGGGCAGCTGAGATTTAAATATTCCAATTAACACATTCTTCAGCTTCACCTATAATGCAATTGTCTTTACATGGGATGTGCTTCATTGAAGGGCATAATGTGGACTGCATTTCTTTAAAGAAAATAAACTTGCTCATAGCCACTTTTACCTTATATTCTGTGCTTCTCCCAAAAATAAACCACCAGGAAACATTTTTTTTCATGAGGTGGAAATTTGTAGGATGTAATCTGATGAGCAAAGAAGTCATCCAATGTTTGTTGTTTCACGCTTTTGGGCTCACCTGCTTGTGGCTGGTTCTAGATCAACGTGATCTCGATTAAATGGGCCACAGCGAACTTCATCCTTTAAGAAAATCAGGTTCATCTTATCTTTATTTTAAGGGCCATAAGTTTTGTGGAATTGTGGGGCTACAGCAACAGATAGAGCCCAGGAAGACTCCTTGTGAAGCAAGGGTGGTGACTCCAATTCTCTTCGGCATTGCTACCCATTATAACCTTCTGTTGACACTGATGGTAAAACTCATAATCGAACAAAAACACGATGTGTGTTTGTGTGTTTCTCTATCCCTCTTCATAAGCACGATTTGAGTCACGTTTCAAAGGGCCTATCTTTTAACATTTGATGACTATGTTCACTGTGGTCAAGTGAGCCAAAAGACCCGGAGGACCCAAAAGACCCAAAAGTTTCTGAGAATCCAAAAGTCCCCAAAGACTCAAAAGACCCAAAATACTCAAAAGACCCAAAAGAAAGACTCAAAAGAACTCAAAGACCTATGTATAATTCTGTATCTGTAAAAGCCACTTGGTTTAATAAATTTAACTCCAACCCATCATTTTTGACGGGCTTTATACTAGTATTGCAAGATAGACTAAAAATAATAGACCACCTTCCAAGTGTGCATTGAAGGGGGGAAAAAAAACTGTTTTCTTCGGAACTGGGGTTGTTTCCATCACTTTCTTAATCACTACAACTTCCTGGCTAATATTAAAATCCCTCAATGCTGTGAATATGTTCAAGCCTGATTTGCAACTGCAAAACTAGAAGGTGCAAAAGTTTAATCTGATGGGGGTCATTTGGCATTCATGCATCACTGACTCTGCTCTGACCTTTGCTTCACAGGATCTTCAGGTGAAGTGGGGAATACAGGTTTGCTGGGCCTCCGAGGGGAACCAGGGCAGCCTGGACAGCGTGGACAGAAGGGAGACAAAGGGAAGGCTGCATTATCACTTCCTGGCCTGCCTGGATCTCCTGGGTTGAAGGTGATCGCAAGAATATTTGTATATAAATAATCACGTAAGGTCACCTGGTTTCCGATTGAGTGATCAAATGAATAAGGGGTTGGGTGGTGTGGGTGGGGCGAGGGCTCCTTTGAAGTCAAAGTTGACTAATGGAAACTAAGGGGGAGGATATGAGAAACAAGCATGCAAGTCCCCTATCGAAGTCACACACCCCAACTGCACCTTAAAATTGGATGTGAACATTTTCCATTTAAATAACTAGCTAAATAAATGTGGATGTAGCGGTAATGGTAAAGTGTACATAAATAAATAAAAATAATTAAAGGTGGAATGTGGGTGGGAGAATGGCAATGATATGTATATATAAATCTATAATTCAAGGTGATATGTTGGAAGTGGAGATGATAAAGTCGATATAAATTAATAAATATTTGAGGGTGTTATGTACAGGTTGTAGAATGGTAAAGGTACATAAATAAATAAATAATTCAGGTTGTACGTCGGTCACAGTGATTGTAAAGTGGATATAAATAAATAAGTAATAAAATGTTGTGTGTTGTGGACTGCAACAGCGTGGCGACCTGTCCATAATTCTAACCCGAGCCAAGAAAATGCTTCGGCGGCCCCGAATGTCTTCATTGAAGGAAACGTTTCTTCCTTCTTCCTTTAAAAAAATACCTTAAAATGCTTCACTTTTCTTATTTCTCTGTCATGAGTACACCACTTGTTCTTCTTTTGCTTCTTCTTCTTCTTCTTCTTCTTCTTCTTCTACACAAGGCTGATTTTACAAACCTGTCTCTCACCTAAGTGTCTAGTCCATAATCTCTCCTCCTATACCTACAGCACCAACTTTCTCCGTGCCTTCAAGAAAAATGCCTTCCACCCAAGCCATGATCTTTTCTCCGTATGTCCATTTTGGGAATCTTGAGAAGTACAGTTTGCAGAGGTTGTCTGCTCACGACAATCAAACCCCATTCACCTTAGTTTATGGTGTCAAACCCCCTCTATGCCAGTACAAAGCCCACAACAGGTGTGTGTCCACTCTCAGGAGAGGCAGAAAACAACATCTGTCCAATCTCAAGATTGAACTTTCAAACTTTTCTTCCTCTAGGACATGGGGGCACCTCTAGTGTATGCTCCCCCAACCCCATCCCTTCCCTCTCTTCAAATGGCACCACAGCTGACACCACTCGTGAGAAGAACAAATGCCTCAATTCTGTGTTTACTTCCAAATATTGTGTCCTCTCTGTGCCCACAGCACTCAGTAGTAGCCAACTGCTCATGGACTCTGTGTCCTTTGCACCTAAGAAGGTGGAGAAGTTTTTGGCAACCCTCGACTGATTCTGCAACTGGACCAGACGGCATCAGCTCACGTGTCCTAAAATCCTGCTCTGCTGCTCTTGCCCATCCTTCCTCTACACTCTTGACCCTATCATTTGCCTTAGTTCATCTTCTATCTGCTTGGAAATCAGCCAGTGTCACTGATTTACATAAAAAGTTGCAAAAACTGATCCCCTTAACAACAAACCTGTAGCTTACTTCCAATTATCAGCAAGGCCATGGAATCCATCATCGCAGTTGATATGAAATCCTTCTTTTTCTCAAACAACCTCATCTCAGATCACCAATTCGGATTGAGACCAGGTCTCTCTACCTTGGGCATGCTGCTTCACCTCACCCAACAATGGATCCATCCATCCATCCATCAGGACCATACTCTGTGCAGAGAGTTGGTGCTGCCTAAGCAGTCTCCTTGGCTATTGGGTACAATACTGGACGGGTCGCCACTCCAACACAGGATACTAGCAAGCTGGCACTCGTTTTGCCGACCTCAGGATGACAGGCAGAGTCAACCCCACCTAGTATTAATTCAACAGCCAAGTGGGATTTAGAACTCAGGATCCGAGGATCCCAAGCCCGCCACCCTAACCACTAAGCCAACACCAGGCATAACAATGGATGTAGACACTCAATATCAGACATGAGTTCAGGGTTGCCTCTATCGACAATTCTCGAGGTCTCAATACAGTCTGGCACCCTGCCTTGCTCTCTGAACTCTCTGCCTATGGCATCCAAGGCCAATTCCACACATGGCTCATTGACCTCCTCTACTGTCTTAGCAAACGTGTGGCACTCAACGGAATCCTTTCATCCCCTCTCCCCATTAAAGCTGGAGTGCCCCAAGGCAGTGTTCTAGGCCCAGTTCTATTCCTAATCTTTATCAACGATCTCTCTCACAATCTGGAAAATCCCATTTATGTATTTGCTGACGACTACATCCTCTGCCGTGACATCCTTCATCCTTAAGGTCAGAAGCTGGCAGCAGCCTCTTCCCTCTCTTCAGACCTTGACAAAATCACAAGCTGTTCAAAGACTTGGAATATGCCTTTCAAACCAGACAATCTCACACTCTCACTATCTCTCTTGGCAGCTCACTCCCCCCCCCCCCCCCCCCCCCCCCCTCCGCCCCCCCATCTACTTTCTTAACAATCCTAATGAGGAAGCTCAGTTTCTCAAACTCATGGGTCTTTCATGATCTTTCATGATTCTCATGATTCTATTTCATGATTCTCCTATCAGCCATGGTCTTTAATGGGCAAACCACATTTCAAAGTTGGCCAACAAAGGTAGTCACCAGCTTCACATCCTCCATCGTATAAACCACCTGAACTCCTATCCACCTACAAAGCCTTCATCCACAGTTTGCTAATGTACTGCTCTCCCTTCTGGGCTGATAGCCCCTGCCTCACACCTTGCTTCGCTTGACGCCGTGGAAACCAAATCCTTAAAAATCATTGGAATCTCCCATGATGAAACTGAGTCTATCTATGGGCCTATCACTTTCCCATCGCAGACATGTCGGTGTTCTCTCTGTCTTATGCCACCTCCTTTATGGTCTTGCACCGACTGCTCTTTCTGTTCTTTGTCCCCCTCCCCCTCCTCCCCCTCCTCCACCCCCAGGGTCCTGCAGGGCCCACACAATCCACCATCAATCCCCTTCTGATGAAACTCCCAAAATCCAGGATCACTGCTCACCTCCACTCATTCGTTTCCTCTTCCCCCCGTGGAATCAACTTCCCCATTCTCTTCAATCTCATTCTTCCCTCAATGTCATCAAGACCAATGTTCACCACCATCTCGAATCATCCCCCATCCAAAGCCATGATATCTTCTGCCCCGTTCAGTGTTCAGGCTGATGGCATCGCATGGAGATAAATGCACATAAATAAGCAAGAGGACTCTCAGCTGAAACAGGAACCAGTCGCACATTAGCGTGACGAATGGTGAAGGAAGACATTGGCCTTTTTCCTTTCAAAGTTCAGATTTTCCAGAAACTTAATGAAAGTGATCGCAGAAGACGGGATGGATTTTGTAACCACTTTTCTGAAGCACTGGAAAATGAAGACCTTGATATCGCTGACATATCTCTGATGAGTTGATATTTAACCTCTGCCATCGAAGATGGACGGAGGTTACTGTTTTCACCCCTGTCTGTTTGTTTGTTTGTTGTTGTTTTGAACAGTATTACGGAAAAGCTCCTGGACGGATTTCGACGAAACTTGGTGGGGATTAGGTATGTCCAAGGATCATGCCATTAGATTTTGGACTTGGTCAAAGTCCAATATGGCCGCTATGGCGGCCATTTTGAAAAAATATTTGAATTTTTGTTTTTGCATTTCTACATGTTTTAAGTGATTTCCAACCCCCCCCCCCCAAAAAAAAAATTTTGTTAGAGAAAAAAAAAACAAATTTTGCAACTTTTTTCAAAGAAATTTCGATTTTATTTTTGGCATTTCTACATGCGCGTTGATCTAGTTTAGTTTATTCAATTGTGGTTCAGTAGAGTCTGATCCGTTTTGACCTACAATGAATAGGATATCAGGTTCACTTAAGTGACCCAGCAGTATTGGCGGCGGAGGTTTTGCACTCTACCGAGTGCTCCCCCTCTAGTTATATTAATGGGATTATGAATAAAAAGAATTGCAGATTTGGGAGATTGAAAAAGCCACTCGTTTTCACTCTTTGATAATCACCGTCTGTTTTGGATCGAGCAAGTTTGTCACAAATCTATGTTCCCCAATTGTTTTTTTTAGGACCCTTATAACGAAATGCCAGTAACTGTGACGTCAGATCATTATCTTTACATACTGAAGACGTACTGATGGAACAGGGTGAGAAATAATGAGAATTTGTGGTTTCAACAAGATGGAGCCACATTCCACCTCTCGAATGAATTCCTCGCTTGGTTGAGGGGGGGGGGGGGGGGAATCCGAATCACCTTACCAGTTAAAGAATTGAATTATCTTGGTCTCCCAATCATCTGACACAATGCTGATTTGAAAGATGCAGAACTTAAGTTTTCAGATTATGTCGGGAGTTACATAAGACACCCTTCACGAAGTGATGCATAACCTGTTGCTGCATAAAAGAAAATGTATTGAACAGATGGGAGATCGTATTGAACAGTCGCTTTAAGTTGTGAAACTTGAGGATTGTCGAAATATTTCATAATATTAAAAAATTTCCTTCATATCTGTCACTGGTGTCGTTATGATTTCTTGGTTTTAATTTACCATTTTTGTGGCCCACCCTCTAGAATTGTCCCTCATCCACCACTTTTTCATGTATGTGTGAGCCAGGGAGAAGCTGGGTGGCCAGGAAAACCAGGATTGCAGGGCCCAAAGGGAAATACTGGAAGCCATGGGTTAGATGGTATGGCAGGAGGTGTTGGTAAAAAAGGAGAGCCTGGACTTCCTGGTTTCCAAGGTATGATCGATCCCATATCTCTCCTTTCCTCTTCTCTCTGTCCTTTATCCAGATAATTGCAAACATTGTGAGAAATGCTAATGCAATGTAAGAACATCCTATTTTTATCTTTAAATTGTATTTGAGCAACTGATACAAGTTTGAATTTTTCTAATGGGATTGAGCCCATTATTTTCGTACCAAATTGCAGTGAGCTTGGATCCAACTGTTTTGTTAGGGTCTATTTTCCTGGCATGATGACACTTCAAAGAAGGACCATTGGGTGGGGTACGGATGAGGGGAGGTGGGGGGAGGTCATGGGAAGATGTTGGATCTAATGGCAGAAATGTTCACCCAAATTGCTGAGGAACCTTTGGACTCTCTTGTTGCTTGATTTACACCACAGTTATAACAATGATATGCACAGCATTTCTAATAATGTATGTGTAGGCACTCCTGGACAAAGAGGAGAAAAAGGCAGCCCAGGCTTACAAGGAAGTTCAGGAGTTTTGGGAAGTCCTGGTCCCAAAGGTAAGAACATGTGCTCTTGTGGTTCATTAATTGTGCACTTGGTGAAGGCCAGGCCATTCATTGTTTGGTGGTGCACAGATACCATAATCTTCATAACCAGAGAAGTTATTTTCATGTCATTCAAAACATCATCTCTAATATTTAATTATTGATTGCTTTTTTCCCCAAGGTCTTCCAC
>CM068960.1:100756470-100772920 GCA_035128595.1 Eptatretus atami
TATATAAATGAAGGCCATTAACATTTTTTTTTTAAGTTTTCCAAAAAAACGATTTTTAATTATAATTAATTTTGACGAGCAATAATTATTGGGACACAGTAGTGACAAACGTTGCACATCAGGGGCAGATATACACTGTCTTCCAGAAAATGGTCAAATTTTGGAACTCAAGCAAACATCAAATTACATGATTTTTTTTTTGTTGCCCATTTCATATAAAAAAAATTTAAATACTGAAATTTCATTGTTTTGAAAATTTATCAATGCTTTGTAATTAAGTCAGAAATAAAATCAAAATCGAATTTGTTAGTCAAAAATATAAAATAAAAAACTAGAAAGCATCTGAAAATGTAAAGCCTGTCTGCATTGGCTTTGTATTCAGACTTCTTTTTTCTTCCATATGCGAAACATGATGTAAACAGCTAAAAAAAAAATTCCGAAAAATTGACTATTTTAGGTGACCTTGATCTTTTGAGCTCAAAATAAAAAGCCTCAGTGACCCAATGTGCATCCAATCCGCTTCTAACCTTTGATTGGTGAACCATTTTAGTGACCAAATATGCAATTTTTTTTATTATTTTCAGATCAATTGGATGAAAATTGATGATTTTATCTGACGTTTGCCTTTGACCTTTTGACCAAATTATTAATTTGTTTCTCTATATTCTCATAATAGAGCTTTGTTAAAAAAACTGATGACAAAAGCTTAAATGATAATTAAAATTTCATGGTCAATTGGATGAAAATTGACGATTTTATGTGATGCGTCTTTGACCTTGTAACCTTTTGACCAAAATATTAACTTGACTTCTGCATATTCTCATAATAAAGCTTTGCTGAAAATTTGATAACAAAAGTTCAAATTGTAAAAAAATGCTACGGAAACAGACACAGACAGACAAACACACAGACTCTCAAACCCCCTGTTCTACAGCCCACAAGGCATTGGTGGCTCCTGGTAGCCTAAAGTGCGGCTCCTGATGTGTGGCCGACAATATAAAAATGTGAAAACACCCCATAATAATCTGCAATAAATGCTATCAAACTGAACCAATGGTTTCAAATGTGTTCCAATGCGAAGCATAAAAGTTACCTAACTCCATAATATGGTTGCAGGAAACAACCAATTCTGCTTGCGGCCCAGTTAACCACAACGCAGAAGAGTATGTGGAGGCGTGGCCGAATAGCAGCCATTATGGAGCCCTGCAAGTGGTGTGGCAGCTCTCACACTGATGCCTTATTGGCAAAAGTGCCCCCCCCCTCCCAAAAATAGCGAAGATCATGCTTAAAACCACTAACACACTGCCAGGTGGGTAGAGGACGATAGGTCACCACATTCACCCAGAATTTGGATGCAGGTCGGTGGTTTAAGAACCACATGCCCATTGGTGAATCTGCTGACAGTGAACAGCAGACCGGAGCTCCTCTTTCTCATGGCGCTTTAAATGCGACGATTCCCAATCGACCCATCTTCGGACTTATTCTGCCAAATCTATCACGCGCTTGGAGTTGCGTGTTCCCCAATGTCCAAGACACAGGTTCGCATTTACAAAGGATTCATGAAAAATAAATAAATATGGGTTGGGGAGAAGGGAAGAACGAGAAAAACATGGCCGCTGGGATGATCACGTAACTAACTGTGCAATAAATAAAAGGAACCCCTCTCAACCACGGTTTCAACATCGGACTTATTTATCGATGACCATCGAAAAACCTTTCGAGTGAGTGATGTTGCTCGTGCTTGATGCAGATCGCTCCCAGACGCGCAGCTTGAAAGGTCCAGTCAACATGCTCATCGATCCAGATACCCAGAGATGTTCCTGTCTCCCCATAATACTTTTTTTTTAATGATCTCATTGAAAGACTTTTATTTTGGTAGAACATCAGCCTTAAAGGCTGGAAACACTCGAGGACATATGACGTGGCAGTGCCCCAAGCAGTTGCAAAGTAACATCTAAGACCAGACTTGCAAGATGGCCCGTGTTGTTATGATGGACGGATGTTACAAATACTAAGCGAAATATCACGAAGCTCAAGCCAAGTTTGAGTTTGTCGCTCTACTCCAAAAACTGAGGACGTTTTCCTTGGTTGATAACCTGCTCATGATCATGTCTGGTGTATTAATCTGTGGTTTTGCATACTTCCTCACTGACTTCCTGATTAATTTGCTGCTGCTAGCTATCTACCATGCTGTATAAGAAGAAACATATCATTGTGAGTTTATCAATACATGTGCCGTCTCTCTGAAGGATGTTAAACTGGACGTCCCATCTGCCGGCATTAGTTGGTGGACGATAAATATCCCACGGTGTCCTTTGCGAAGAATAGGCGAGCTATTACCAGCACTATGAACAAATTCAGAATTCCTCCCCTAACCGACAGAGGGCATCGCATTAGCGGCACAGCCGCACCCTCAGCCAATGATGCCATCACGCAGCCTTGTGCTGCATACCAAATAAGAAGAATTGTGAGCTTACTAAAGTACTACCTTGGTGGTAACACAGAAGTTAATTTGGGATTACATTATTTTAAAATCATAAATTACCTCTCACAGAATTTGACGAGCAACATTTATCCCAGAAGGCTGAGAAGTAAGTGTCTGTGTTGATCCGAAACGTGATTCGTGTGTTGACCTTTTGAACAGGAATTGTTTTAATGAGCAAGCTTCTTTTTAGATTTAATTTATTAATTTGATAAGCTTTAAGGAGGCTGATTTTGAAGAAAAAAATTTGTCTCTAATCCCACCCTCGTCCTCACCTCCCCCCCCCCCCACAACCTTCTTTTTTCCAGGATTAACAATCTCAGGTAGACCAGGTACTTCTGGGCCCCCTGGTCCTCAAGGTAAGATTCATTGTAGACACTTGAAGGCTGGCATTATACAAATGGCATTATGCTCGAGAAAATAGTGTACAGTTACAATTGTAAAAAAAAAAAGAAGTTGTATCAACATGCCTGCTGTTTTTGTAATGTGTTGCACTCGGTGAAGCGATTTACCAGTGGTGCCATAACAAGTTATGACACCACTGTGTTACAAAAGCTGAGCCCTCTCTTTTGCTTCCGAGTGAATTGCAAAGTAAATTTATCAATTCAATAGCCATGCACAGTGATGACAATCCTGTGTTATTATTACAATGGAATGGATGCGTAGTTTGGTGCATCGAATCTATAGACGCATGACCATTGCAAGGCAATCACAAGATTACGTAAAGGTCTCAATATATCTCAGTTCATAGAGTGCTCACCTTTGCGCTTCCTCATTCTGAGTTGATTAAGGCAATATTGATTCCAAATATATTCACCGTTCTAGTTTGAAGTTTAGCAGGGGGTGCTTCATCATGGAGTACAATTGGTTATGGTACTAACTAAAAGGCCAATTATGGAGATGGCAAATCCAAGCATCATGCAGATATTAAAGAAGCATCATGTAGAACGTAGTATGATTGCAGATTGTTGCTTGCGTCATTCTCAAACCACAAATACAACATTGTTCAAAGTTATTTCTTAGTTATCCTGTGTCGGAGTGGCGACCCATCCAGGATTGTGCCCAATAGCCAAGGAGACTGCTTAGGCAGCACCAATGCTCTGCACAGGGTATGGTCCCAATGAATGGATGGATTTCTTGGTAATAGGGAATTCAGTTTGTTTTGCAGCACCTTTTAGATCACCGGTATGTCTGACACAGGAATGAAGGACCTAACGACCTCTTTCTGTATCTATGTCTTTGGTTTAGACCACCATGACATTTTAATGGCTATTTTTGTCTATTTTTAAATGGCTATTTTTAAAGTGAAGCATTATGAGTGTCTGTTGATTGAATATATTTGACCTCCACAGGACCCAAAGGAAAGTCTGGAGTTCCTGGGTCTCCTGGACCACCTGGTCCTTCGGGTTTCAAAGGTGAACTTGGGCCACCTGGAAGTCAGGGAGCCGACGGCCCACCAGGCCGTCCGGGGCTACCAGGCATGGCTTTGCCAGGAGTTAAAGGAGATCCAGGTGTTTTGGGTCAGAGAGGGCTCCCAGGTAACTGAATTTTTATAATGTGTGCTACCTTTACCCAGAATTTAATATTAGTCACCACTTAGTGTATCATTCATGCAATGAAAATGGAATGAGTGTTTTTAATACTGTTGTGTTTTTCTGGGATAAAGAAAGATTCTTGTAAAATCAATGACTGAATGTTAAGTTGCCTATTCATTCTTGTTTATTTAAACACAATGATTGGATTTGATGTATTGTTCAGCGTGAAGGTTGATCATGAATACATTTCACATGGGTCGGTTTCTTGTCCTTATTAAGGTCAAATGGGCCTGATGGGTGAGCCAGGACTTCCTGGGTTTCCTGCACCAAAAGGAGACAAAGGAGTGCCGGGTCTGCCAGGCATGGCAGGCATCCTTGGAGCAAAGGGAAATATTGGCCTTCCGGGTAGAAGGGTAATGCATAATTAAACTACTTGCTTTATATAAGAGTTGTTGGTAATATGCTCACCTCCAAGCTGCCTTGCCCTGCATTCAATTCCTGACAGATCAGACCCTAATAAAACCAATAAACCCATTTTATAGTGTCAGCATGACACAATACATTGTGGAACACACCATCCTTCAGAGTAAAAACATTCAGCTTGCATCTTATATATGGGCCTCAATGTTATTGTGCTACATTTTTCAGGAGTCGGCCATTGAGCAAATACCGTGGACAAATTCCCTGGATATGTGAGTGAAGGGCTAAACAACTTTGCTGCATTTAGTTCCATCCTGATCAAAAACTGCAATGCAGTGCCTATAGAAAGTCTACACCCCCTTTCAAAATTTTTACTTTTTCTTGCCTTATAGCCTGGAATTAGAATGCATTAAATCAGACAGGTTCCACCTTTACTTACACATCGTAACCCACAACTTCCAAGTGAAAAACAAATTCTACAAATTTCAAAAAATTCATTAAAAATACAAAACTAGAACATCTTGGTTGGATAAGTTTCCACCACCCTGAGTTAATACTTGGTGGAAACACCTTTGACAGCAATTACAGCTGATAGTCTGTTGGGATAGGTTTCTACCAACTTTGCACATCTTGATTGGGCAATATTTGCCCATTCTTCTGTACAAAACTGTTCAAGCTCAGTCAAGTTGTGTGGGGAGCATGGATGGACAGCAATCTTCAAGTCATGCCACAGATTTTCGATTGGATTTCGGTCGAGGCTCTGACTGGGCCACTCAAGGACATTTATCTTTTTGTTCTTTCACCACTCCAGTGTAGCTTTGGCTGTGTGCTTTGGGTCATTATCATGCTGAAAGGTGAACTTCCGTACCAATTTCAGCTTTCGTGCAGAGGGCAACAGGTTTTCCTCTTGGATTTTACTGTATTTTGCTCCATCCATTTTCCCTTCTATCCTAATAAGTGTCCCAATCCCTGCTGATGAGAACCATCCCCATAACATGACGCTGCCACCACCATGCTTCACAGTAGGGATGGTGTTCTTTGGATGATGTGCTGTGTTGGGTTTTCACCAAACATAATGTTTTGCATTTTGGCCAAAAGTTTCCATCTTGGTTTCGTCAGACCACAAAACGTTTTGCCACATGGCTTCAGAATCTCAGAAGTGGTTTCATGCATACCTCAAACGGGACTTAACATGGGCTTTTCTGAGTAATGGCTTCCTTCTTTCCGCCCTACTGTACAGGCCAGACTTGTGGAGTGCTTGGGATATTGTTGTCACATGCACACAGTGACCAGTCTTTGACATAAAGGCCTGTAGTTCTTTCAAAGTTGCCATTAGCCCATTAGTGGCCTCTCTGATCAGTCTACTCCTTGCTTGGTCATCCAGTTTGAAGAGACGACCTGATCTCGGCAGGGTCTTGGTGGTACCATATGCCTTCCACTCATTAATGATTGTCTTGACTGTGCTCCAAGGGATATTCAAGGCTGTCAAAATATTTTTATACCCATCCCCTGATGTGTGCCTTTCCACAACTTTATCTTTGAAAGCTTTTGAAATGTCTTTTGAAAGCTCCTTGGTGGTCATGGTTGAGTCTTTGCTGTGAAATGCACTACCCAGCAGAGGAAACCTACAGGAACAGCTTATTTTATCCTTAAATAATCAGAATCACGACAATTTAACACAGGTGGAGGCCAATTAACTTAGTGTGTGAATTTGAAGGTGATTGGTTGCACCTGAGCTCATTTACAATTTCTATTATAAGGCGGGTGGAAACTTATCGAACCAAGATATTCTAGTTTTGTATTTTTAATGAATTTTTTGAAATTTGCAGAATTTGTTTTTCACTTGGAAGTTTTGGGTTACGATGTGTAAATAAAGGTGGAAAAAGTCTGATTTAATGGAATTTAATTCCAGGCTATAAGGCAACAAAAGGTGAAAAATTTGAAAGGGGGTGTAGACTTTATATAGGCACTGCAACTGAATTAATGATGACCCTAAAAATGGAAGATCAGATCAGATTTCTTGAAACCGAACGACAATTGAACTTGATGTTGCAATGGAAATGGATTTTTTTTTTTGAAACACGTTGCATTGATGTACTGTACTTTCTGTTTGTGTTGTTGCCTCGAAGTTCCTCTGGGGAAGTGGGATGAGGTCAATGACTAACAGAGTCCAGATGAGTATGGGATAGCAAGTAATAAAGCAAATAAAGTGGAGGCAAAGGCAAAGACACAAGCTTGCAGAAGAATGTATGATGGTGATTTGGAGACAGAGGAGTGACAGAAGAACATCTGTAGAATTGTGAAAGTCAGAGACAGTGTATCCAAAGATATCTCCTCGATAAAACTGATTAAAAAAAAATGAGGACAACACAATGCTGAGAGATGATGTGGCGATAAATATGAGATGGAAAACATACTTTAAGAAACTGCTAAATGAGGAGAACCCAATAATTCAGGAAGTAGAACCTGCTGCAAACCAAGGGATAAACAAGAACCATCCGGAAAGAAGAGGTCGGGAGAGTGTTAGCGAGAATGAAAAATGGTAAGGTAATTGGGCCAGGTGTGATACCTGTTGAAGTGTGGAAGCTAGTGTTGGGTGAAGAGGGTGTTCACTTCTTGCTACAGCTGTTCAGGAACATTTATGAAAAAGAAGAAATGCTGAGAGGGCAAAGAAAGTATATCAGTCCAGATTTACAAGCATAAAGGAGATGAGCAAGTGTGCAACAACTACATAGGCATTAAACTGATGTCGCACACATTGAAGATCTGAGAGAATATTGAGGGAGGAAGTGGATGGTCTGAGAAGAGCAATTTGGATTTATGCCAGGCAGGAGCACCGTGGACACGATTTTTGCCCTTAGACAGATGGTTGAAAAGTGTAGAGAAGGTCAGAAGGATCTACATTGGGTGTTTATCGATTTGGAAAAGGTCTATGATAGAGTGCTGTGACACGAGTTGTGAAAATGTTTGAGAGAGATCGATGCCAGAGAAGTATGTGAAGCTGATCCAGGATATGTACAATGGGTGCTTTACACAAGTGAGGAGCAGTGTTGGAGTGACGGATAGTTTAATGGTGGAAGTCAATGTACATCAAGGCTCTGCATCGAGGCCATTTTTGTTTCTTATTGTGATGGATGTTCTGACAGCTGACGTGAAAACACAGGCACCATGGAGCATGTTGTTTGCGGATGGCATAGTATTGTGTGCCGAAAATAAGGGAGAGGTCGAATTGAAAGTGGAATTAGTGGAGGAAGGCATTGGAAGATCGGAGCCTGAGAATTACTCGGTCAGAAACAGAGTACATGAAATATGTACAGTGAGTATTGAAGAGGTAGAGGGAAACAGAGTGGTGATGCAAAGGGAAAAGGTCAAGAAGGTGCAGAAGTTCAAGTACCTGGGGTCAGTAGTGTAGCGGGATGGTGCATTAGATAGGGAGATGAGCATCAGGATACAGGCAGGATGGAGTAACTGGAAGAAGGTTTCAGGTGTGCTTTGTGATTGAAAGATGACGATGACACTCAAGGGAAAGATTACAGAATGGTAGTGAGGCCGGCGCTGTTGTATGGCACGGAGACTTGGCCAATGACAATAAATTTGGAGCAAAGATTAGATGTAATTGAGATGAGGATGTTGAGATGGTCGTGTGGTATAACTCATGTGACCATCATGTGAGAAGATCTCACTCATGTGCGAAGAGAAGATCATGTGAAGAACGAATACATAAATGGAACTATGAAAGTTGTTGAAGCATCAAAGAAGGTACAGGGAAGTAGATCGAGATGGATATGGGCATGTGATGAGAAGGGATGAGGAATTGGGTGGGGAGAAGGAATGAGGAGTATGTGAACAGAAAATTGATGACAATGACACCACCCAGAAAGAGACAGCATGGCAGACCGAAGAGAAGGTGGAGTGATTGTGTGCAAGTGGACATAAAGGAGAAAGATGTTGATAAATAATTGGTATAAGACCGACCCAAATGGGAGAGCAAGATCCGTGTCAGAAACTCCACTTATGTTGCGTTGTAGTTTTTAATAATGCTGCAGAATAAGTAGAAGACCAAGAAGAAGATGTGATGATTTGATGTTGAACAAATTAAGATAATTGAGAATCAACATGTGACGAGGTCCTGTTAGTGAGAATGACGGTGCAAGTGTGTTTGAGGGTGAAGGAACCTCCAAAGAAGACAATACCACTTGATACCTGCATTCCAGCCAGGAATTTGGAATTAGGTGCAGGCGATAACGAAGTACACTGTACGATCTTTAATGAACATCCACCAATTAATGTTAGCAGATGGGATGGGACACCAACCCACCAGGTTTGTCTATGCTTTATCCTCTAAATGCTGAGCGTCAAGCAAGGAAGCAACATTTTTAAAGTCTTTGGTATGACTTACCCGGATCAGGATTGAACCGTCATCCTCACCGACTCAGAACAGACACTCCATTACGCCACCGAGAACACATTACTTTATCTTCATTTTAACACAAGGTTCTGATGCCAGTCTTACTTAATTATTACAAGAAACTTTTGGCTGCTCTGATGGTTTTTAGTTTTTTTGTCCTCGGCTTATCTTTTTCTTCTCTGTGTGCTCTACTGTGGGTGATTTTGTAACAATGATTAATGACTGGTGAGAATCTGCCATTTCGGTGATGTTTTAACGATTACAGCAATGCTATGACACTGAATGTATACGTTCATCACAATATTGGAGTCAAAACTTTTTCACTGGTGTAAAGGACAGCATGTAATTGTCGTTCTTAAAGATTATGAAATGTATAAATGTTGGTTATTGATGAGAGTACATTCTAAATGTAGACCATCTGATACGCAGTGCAGCGTTTCATCAACAGGGACTTCATGGAGAGACTGGTGCTGATGGAGTTAAAGGAAAGATGGGAAGATCTGGAATCACTGGAGCACCTGGTAAAGTCACAAGTGTTCTAACACAAGTACAAAGGAAGTGAAAGTTGTTGGGTTTTTTTTGCCAATTTGAGATAAAATAGAGTTTAAGGGTCATCTTTACTCTTATTCACGGACCAGTGTTTGCTTGTGTGTGTTTGTGTGTTTGTTTGTCGTGCTACTCTGACTTTTCTGGGCCGATTACTTCCAGACTTGCTACATAGAATTGGCATTACCCCAATTAGTGTATAGGCATGTTTTTATGTTTGCTGGTGGTTAATGGGGCGGGGGGGGGAAGGGGAGGGAGGGAGAGGCATGATATTATGATAGTATGATCGTACTGTATAGCATGATATTTCAAAAATGTATTGGGCCGATAGTGTTCTCATGGATCAGGCATTACGTGGCGGAGGTATGCGCTCGACTTGGTGCCCTTCTAGTTTTATTTTGTTTTCGGGAGCGAATGAGGCAGCTGTCAGTTGCCAATACACCGCCCAAATATAGGTTTGCATCAGAAGAACGTGTTGCATTCCTGGAACAAGTTCGCCCATCGGGCGGGTACTCTGCTGGTATAAATAATACATACACAAAATATTATTGACTTCCCACCCTTTTCCCAAATACATAGTTTTAAGCATCCCCTCTACTTACTTCTATCTCTTCCCTTCCTTTCTCTTTCCTTCCTTCCCTTATGTTTGAATTCAGTTGGAGGGAAGCTGTTGGAGACGAAGATTAAGGAATGAATAGGGAACCAGTTGAATAATTTCAAACTAATTAAATGTAGTCAGCATGGATGTACTAAAGGGAAATCATGTTTAATAAATGTATTGGACTTCGATGAAGCAGTTTCTGACTGGGTGGATGAGGGAAGTGCGGTGGACAAAGTATATCTAGACTTCCAGAAGGTATTGATAAGGTACCACGTAAGATACCACTATGTCGTGTATCTAGTGTTTCAGAAAGCATTGATAAGGTTGTTTGCTGAGGTGAGGGCTTGTGGAGTGGCTGGTCAGGTAACTAACTGGATTGGAAACTGGCTTCGTGATAAGGAGCAATTTATAATTTAATTAAAGGATTTGGATAGTGGGATGAAAAAGTCACTTTCTAAGTTTGCAGATGACACAGAGCTTGGAGGTAAGGTAGATAGAGAGAGGAGGGTGATCACATTCAGGAAAATCGATATGCTTTTATAAATTTGGCAAAAAATTGGCAGATGTAATGTAACATAAATAAATGTAAGGTGCTGGGGATGGGTAAGAACAATGAAGATGGAGATTATATAATGCAAGGGGTAGTCTTGGAGCGTGTCACACGGGAGGAGGGTTTGAGGCTCGTCATAGATTTGGGGGAGGTGGGGGGGGGGGATAAGCAGACAGCACAGTGCCAGGCAGCCATAGGTAAAGCTAACAGGGTTCTAGGTTGTATTCATGGAGGGATTAATTATCAATTAAAAGAGGTAGTGTTAACACTACAGGAATATATTGAGACCTCATCTAGAATATTGTGTGCAGTTTTGGTTACCACAGCTCAGGGAGGACATCTGCCAGAATAGAGAGGGTTCAGCACAGGGTGAAAAGATTGATTCCGGGCTGAGCTGGACTCAGCTATGAGGAGTGGCTGAAAGAGGCATGGCTTTATTTATAAACTGGAAAGGAGGTGGTTACAAGGGCACATGATAGAGATGTCTAAGAAAATGAAGGGTATCGACAAAATAAGTGCAGAATTATTTTTTTATCACAATAGACAGTGACCGGACCAGGGGCCATCGCCTGAAACTAAAGAAGAGATGAGTTGGACAGTAATAAGGCAAGGGTCTTTTAGTCAGAGAGTAGTTAATACATGAAATGGTTTCCCTGGAAAGATAGTGGCAGCAGAAACAGTCATCTCATCTCATCTATCCTCTTCTGGCCAAGTGGCCCACAAGGCTGCAAATGATTCCACCCTCTGCCGTACCATCTATCATCTCTCAGACCGGCAAGCAGCAGCTTGTTAGCTCTCTGCAGATCTGAACAAAATTACAAACTGGTCCAACATGTGGAACATGTCTTTCAATCCTGACAAATCTCACACTCTCACCATGTCTCTCCAAAAGGACGGTTTAGACTCCCCCATCTACTTTCTCAACAATCCTCTGAAAGAAGTCCCTCCATTCAAGCTTCTGGGTCTCACTATCTGCCATGATCTTTACTGGGAAAGCCACATTTCCAACCTGGCCGAAAAAGAAGTGTAGGGATTTGTTCCAGAGTGGGAAATAAGAGGAATGAAGAGAGGTGAGCATGATTCTTGATTTTGGCAGTTTGCAGCAGAAAGGAAACTTTTTTGGTGGAACCTCATGAGCCTCCTGCGGAAACATAATAGGGTGGACAGAGCACAGACAGAGTAGGGGGGAGGTGGCCGAGAGGAGAAGGAAGAAGCAGAAACACCACTGCCCCCTGCGGTAGAGATGAGGAGACCGAAAGATGCAAAGCTTCATCGCGGGAAGACCAATGATCCAAAAATGTCTTGGTTCTCTACAGCGTGAAGCGAAGTGAGGGGGAGACCAGCCCAAGAGGGAGAAGCAGTACTCCATCAGGCTGCGAGAAGGCTTTGTATGTGGTCAGGAGCTCAGGTGTACAGGAAGGACTTTGCATGATGAGAGCCCAGTCGGCACTGGCTTTGGGGCCATTGGAAATGTGTCTTCCCAGTAAAGATCATGGCAAGAAAACCTAAAGTTGAGAATGGAGGGACTCTTTCGAAGGAATCGTGAGAAAGTAGATGGGTACATCAAAAGCGCTCATGTGTGGAGAGAATGGTGAGAGTAGTGAGAATTAAATGTCAATTGAAAACTCATCATCGTCTTCGTAAATTCAACATTATCATGAAATTATTATTAATCGCGCCCACACTAAAACTTTGCAATGATTGTCAACTTCAAACTCAATAATACGAAATTAAATTAAATCCTACCCCTCATGTGCACTTCCTAGGAACGCGATTCGGGCCTCCAGGTCCCACAGGACGATTGGTTTTCATGGATAGATGGACAAAGAGGCGAGAAAGGAAAAAGAGGCCTCCTCAGGTGCTTCTGGTAAGGTAGTAGCCTCTTTTTACCCTCTCTATTGCAGGAGTAATATGCACCAGACTGTGCAATACAAATCATTACAATAATTAAACAAAATCATTGATTTATTTTGTTTTCGTAATTTCCACCTGCTTCCTTCAATCTCAATGAATCGATAATGTTAGCAAGAGCTAAAGTTTGCTTTCGATGTTAATTTGACCATACAGGTGAGAAATGGCTTGACGGACGTGCAGGAGCTGACCGTACACGCCAGGGGAACGGGGCCATCCTGGTGCCCCTCCATCCCACATGGATTCCTAGTGACCTCCCACAGCCAGACAACATTCATACCACAGTTGTCCACATGGCACAAACAAAAGTGTATGATGAGATATTCGCTCCTCCATGTCAAGGAAACGAGAAGGGCCCACGGGCAGGACTAGGTGAGTGTCATGCTGCGCCTTTTGGCTCTCAGCTCTGTGCATGCATTACTCCTTCTAAAGATATCAAAGTGGGTGGGGTTTCTCTTTTTTAATACAGAATAAAAGCTCAATGTAAGGAGCGAGATGCTAAGTATGTGGAGTTTCAAACCACTGAAATGGAACAAAAGACAGAATGACTGCATTGCCCACAAAGCACAATCAGTAATCGAGACCTGTTGAAGTAACAATTTTTCAGTTTTTCTGTGCCCTTTTCAGTGATCTACTGAACATAATGAATGTATAATTTTCTTCCGCATGGAAACATTTGCTCATCCAAAGCTTCACTTTGCACTTCTGAATTTGACCTCTACTTCGGCCGCAGTTTTGGCTTCCAAATGGCACGACTTGCATTAATTCGTGCGTAACATCTGATTTCCCTAAACCTCTTTGAGCTTGGTCCATAACCTCCCCTAATTTTCATCAATGATTTGCATTAAATGATTGGTAGTCCTTTAAAGGTAGGGGAGGATCTGAAGAAGTGACATTCAACAGAAGAAAAAAACTTGACTGAGAAAATGTGAACAATGTGGAAATTAAAAGTGAAATGAAGAAGTCCAACCTGTCCACACCCAAGTCTCCATCCTCTAAAACGTGGTGGCACCGTTTTCCAATTTTATAGGCCTGAACCCCGCCATGGTGGCGGAGTTTGCACTTAACTCAATTTCTCACTGCCGGTTTTATTGAAATCTTACACATCCCAACCACCAGGAGTAAAACTTTTGGCTGCGACTTTTCCCTTCCGCTTCATAACCACTTGTTCGTCTGTTGCGTGTAACTGTCCTCGATAAACATTGACAACTCCATCTACATCTCTCCAGAACCGGCCAAATGGACCAAACATTTAAACACCACTCTCTCTTCCTCACATGTGGCAATTTCATTGTCACCATGCCAAACTTAACTGGGTGTTGATACCTCCTTCACCAGTATGGCACTTAGCAGGCAACTCGAGCCATGATTCGTGCAACTGGACCGGACTGCGTCGGCTCACATGTTCTATCTGCTGTTTCTTCACATCTTCTTTGTGCCCTTTTCACCCTATTCATTGCCCTAAAGTCATCTTTCCATCTGCTTGGAAAATCAGCCAAACATCCACCCATTATGTAAAAAGGTGCAAAAACTGATCCCTCAACTACACACACTAAATCAGCTTACTTCCAAATCATTAGGAAATTGTTGTGGAATCCACATCACAGTTGCTATGAAATCATTCCCTTTTCCTCCAACACAACCTCTCTCAGTCACCAATTTGGATTCAAAACCCAGGTCACTCTACCTTGGACATACTGCTATCGACTCACCCAAACAATGGATGGGGGCCTTCGAAAACGGCAGAGTGAGATCAGGGCCATCTCTCTAGAACATATCTCAAGCGTTCAATATAGTCCTGGCATCCCACCTGCCTTTCACCGGACTCCAAAGTCCTCCACCTACGGCATCCAGGCCACTCCACCTCTGAATACTGATTCATCAAACTCTCGCTGTGAAATGTTGTGCTCTCAAACGGAATCTTTTCATCTCCTCTGCCCTGTCGGAAGGTGAGTGCCCCGGCAGTGTTCTGGGCCCCAATCCTGTTCCCCTAATCTTCATCAAAATCTCTCCAGTCCTGGGCAAATCCCCCATTGTCTATTTGCTGACGACTACCACCCCCTGCAGTGAACATCCTCATCCTTCAGACAGAGAGGCAGGCAGCAGGGCCTCTTTCTTCTCTTTTAAATCATTGACAAAACCACAAGCTGGTCAAACATTTGGAATGGTGCTTTCAGTCCTAACAAATCTAGAGTAGACTTATCTGCCTCTTTTAACTTGAAATATGCTGATTATTTGCATCCTCTAAAGAGAAATAAACGAGTTGTGATAATGATGCCGATATATCCAGAACATATTTCATTGTATTTAGAGACGGAGGGACAAAGTTCAATTGCTGATGGATGTTGCACACAAGGGACGGCAGGTCTTCGTCGCCTGCCGCACCGGTTTAGCACCATGCCTCTATTCCCTCTCTGATACATCAACAACGTAATGCAAACTTTCTTTCGCAATGAACTACTCTACTGGCTAATCCAACCCTCACCCCAGCCATGAGCATGGCACCTATTCAGCCCCCGAACTCCAGCCCTTACATCAGAGGTAAAGTGTGTTTGGTGAAGTTTGTCTCGGTTTTGGAAGCCAGTCAAACCTGGGCAACAAAGCAATATCCTGTTTGTCAATGAAATGATCAAATGATTGTTTTGATTAATTATTTAAATAAGATTGTTTTTTTAAAATGCAGAAGTCAATTGTCTTTGTATGATAGTTAGTGAGGAGGAGAGGCCAATGCACAACAAATGAGCAGAGGGGATAACACAGGCAGACAGCCCTTAAAGAAAGAGAGACAGGTAAGGTAAAAATAGGGAAACACAGATTTGTAAACACAATTGAGCAAAAAGAGGATGATTGAGTCAGGGGGAAGTGAGCAGGACCACTCAAAGAGAAAAGATTTGTGAAAAGTGATCAATGGAGTGGACAAATAGAACAACTCAAGATGGCAAATGAGTTTCGCACTTTAGCTGGTGAAAAGAGCAAAACCTGTTAAACTCGACCAAGAGGGATGTGGATAAAGGAAAAGAACATAAGCATTGAGATGATTTAGGAAGAGTAATAAGGTAATGGTTTGCTGTTCAGCAAATGCAATCCAGGAGAGAAGCGAAGACAAAGAGCAGAAGGGAAAATTAAATTAACTTTCAGAAACACTTCCCTATTAATATCGCTTAATCTTTGCTTTGTCAATAAATATAAAAACCAACAGGGGATTTAAGTGTCTGAGAATGTACCTCTTCCCTATGCTGTTACACGTGTCACATGATTGTTTACCATGGCAAATGTGTATCCTTGTAGGTGTGCAGTCTGTGAAGCATATGCGATGGTGAAATAAATAAGCCAGTGCACCAGCCAGCCGTGACTCCACCTTGCCCCATGGGGTGGATGTCCTATGGATCGCCTAATTCCTTGTCATGGGTGAGGACCACTTGAGTCGCTGCAAGTGAAGCAAGATCTTATTATGTTTTATTGTATTATGAGGCAAGGTAAGTATTGCAAAGAAAGTGTAGCATATAGATTCTAAGCTGAATAATTGCATGGTGTGCGTACAGCCTTTTGGGAACTAGATCTGTGCGTAAATTAAGTGCGCGACGTAACACCAAATAATTGCACAGCAACTAAAACATAATTTAGTTTGAAGTGAGAGCACCATCAAGTATAACAATCGCCAACGGGGAAGGTTCAGGTATGACATTTTCACCGTTAAGTGGTCTCCCAAAATCTGGGAAGAGGTAGGAAACGTGTGCCTGTTGTTAAATATATTGGGGGAGGGAGGAGGAATGGGGCCCAGGTAAGGATGGAAGGACCAGGGCGTCAGTACAATCATTTCCCACACGGCACTAAACATGCTGATCAACTTTTACCTGGTAAACATCCATCGTTTATCATCGTCCTCGAATGCACAAGAAAATATTCGCTTTGTGAAAATTGATGGCCGATCAATAACAAAATATAGCGCAATGTCTTCTGTGCAGCATGTCCCTGCCCTTCCATCACGTGCCCTGTC
>CM068960.1:100787424-100798400 GCA_035128595.1 Eptatretus atami
TTAAATTCCATCTGCCAATGTTTTGCCCAATCGATGCAAGTATCAATACTTTCCTGAATCTGATCACCACCCCCTGTGCAATCCACTTCACCTCCAAACTTTGTGTCATCTTTAGCCTTTCTTCTTCTTATTTAACAGCCACACTTCTTCCCATGTCCTTGTGGGATTGGCCAGGGGAAACATGGCCCAAGTCTTTCATGAACTGGCTGGCCAGGCCTGACGTTCGACTGAGGTTATAAAGCAGGAATTTGGAATTTGCAAAGGTGCCGGCAATAGCTCACCTACTCTTTGTGAAGAACACCATGGGATCTTTAACGTTCACCAACTAATGCCGGCAGACAAGATGCCCAGTTTAACGTCCACACGAGGGACGGCAAACATTGATGGACCACCTTGTCTGTGAAACAGCGAGATGACAGTTTAAATCTGGGAGGAGAATCAAACCCAGGCTCGATAGCTTAGAGGTGAGTATGCATAACTCTCGATCGTCCTACCATGGTACCTGAGCCCCATTATTTGCTAGCACCCTGATCAAATTACAAATTCCTGTCCAACTAGCTCTACAAAGTCCGTCACTCTCAGTGGGGCTCAGGTAACCCTTCACCCACCATTCGTCCATGACAGAGCTTGAAACATGGCCGGGATAAATAACAACAAATGAAGTACTGAAATACCTAATGGTAATATTATGTTTATGTATACATTTCACGAGCCAAGTTGTCTGAATGAGCACTTCCACACAAATCACTTCTTTAATTGGCTGCTCACTGACTTGTTCTCCAAGTTGGTCAAGGTTTGCAGCTCATGCATTGGAATATATTGTATGTGGTTTGAGAGAGGATTACATGTTTTTTTTGGAAACATTGTCGAGGCTGGTACAAGAGCTAACACACAGAACATATAACAAAGGCAGCAGGAGACAAGAGGGATGGGAGAGGGAAGTACAAAACAGTGGGGAACAGACAATAGGAGATCTGTGGAAGGGAGAGGGATGGGGCGGTTAGATGGACAAACAAGGGGGCAAATACACGGGGCAAACAAGATGGACACTACAGGGACTTTCAGGAAGGAAAACGGGCAATTTGAAGAAGGTGGGTTTGGGGTGGATTAACAGGGGTAGAAAAGATCGAGGTATTGGATGGGGGAAGATAAGAGATGGTGATGAACAGCCGGTTTGAAGACCTGGAGGGAGGAGTGGGATTAAAGAGAGTGTGGGAGTTTGTTCCAGAGGTGGGAAATAAGAGGAATGAAAGAGAGGTGAGCAGTGATTCTTGATTTTGGCAGTTTCAGCAGAAGGAACTTTTTGGTGGACCTCATGAGCCTCCTGCGGAAATATAGGGTGGACAGAGCACAGACAGAGTAGGGGGGGAGGCCAGAGAGGAGACGGAAGAAGACAGAAAAACCACCGACCTGCCTGCAGTGAGAGATTGAGAGACCGAAAGATGCAACTTCATCGCGGGAGATACCAATGATCCTAAATGTCTTGGATTCCACAGCGTGAAGCTGAGCTATTTGTGAGGTGGGAGTACCACCCCAGAGTGGAGAGCAGTACTCCATCAGGCTGCAGATGAAGGCTTTGTATGTGGTCAGGAGCTCAGGTGTACCAAAGAAGGACTTTGCATGACTGAGGATGCCCAGTTGGCAACTGGCTTTGGAGGCCACCTTGGAAATGTGTCTTTCCCAGGAAAGATCATGGCAGAACACCTAAAGTTGAGTAATACCTGTTGAGGAATACCTAAAGATATTACCATCAAAAGAGCCTCATGTGTGGTTGGTTTTGGTGAGAACGTAAATTTAACTGCAATTTAAAACTCATCATCGTCTTCGTAAATTCAACATTTTATCATGAAATTATTATTATCGCCCACACTAAAACTTTGCAATGATGTGCAACTTCAAACTCATAATAGAAATTAAATTAAATCCTACCCCTCTGTGCACTTCCAGGACCGATTGGGCCTCCAGGTCCCACAGGAACGAT
Organism: Eptatretus atami; assembly: GCA_035128595.1. Classification (NCBI taxonomy): domain Eukaryota; kingdom Metazoa; phylum Chordata; class Myxini; order Myxiniformes; family Myxinidae; genus Eptatretus; species Eptatretus atami. The sequence goes on from CM068960.1 coordinate 100,789,406, forward strand.
TGGTTTTCATGGATTAGATGGACAAAGAGGCGAGAAAGGAAAAAGAGGCCTCCTCGGTGCTTCTGGTAAGGTCGTGCCTCTTTTACCTCTCTATGCAGGAGTAATATGCACCAGACTGTGCAATACAAATTCATTACAATAAATTAACAAATCATTTGATTTTTATTTTGTTTTTCGTATTTCCACCTGCTTCCTTCAATCTCATGAATCGATAATGTTAGCAAGGCTAAAGTTGCTTTCGATGTTATTTGACCATACAGGTGAGAAAGGCCTTGACGGGCCTGCAGGAGCTGACGGTAAGCCAGGGGAACGGGGCCCTCCTGGTGCAGCCTCCATCCCACATGGATTCCTAGTGACCCGCCACAGCCAGACAACATTCATACCCAGTTGTCCACATGGCACAACAAAAGTGTATGATGGATATTCGCTCCTCCATGTTCAAGGAAACGAGAGGGCCCACGGGCAGGACCTAGGTGAGTGTCATAGGCTGCGGCTTTTGGCTCTCAGCTCTGTGCATGCATTACTCCTTTCTTAAAGATACTCAAAGTGGTGGGGTTTCTCTTTTTTTAATACAGAATAAAAGCTCATGTAGGAGCGAGATGACTAAGTATGATGGAGTTTCAACCAACTGAAATGGACAAAAGACAGAATACTTGCATTGCCCACATAAGCACAATCAGTAATCGAGACCTGTTGAAAGTACAATTTTCAGTTTTTCTGTGCCCTTTTCAGTGATCTACTGACATAATGATGTAGTAATTTTCTTCGCATGAACATTTGCTCTCCAAAGCTTCACTTTGCCAACTTCTGAATTGACCTCTACTTCGGCGCAGTTTTGCTTCCAATGGCACGACTTGCATTAATTCGTGCTGTAACATCTGATTTCCCTAACCTCTTGAGCTTTGTCCATACCTCCTAATTTCATCATGATTTGCATTAAATGATTGGTAGTCCTTTAAAGGTAGGGAGGTCTGAGAAGTGGACATTCAACAGAGAAAAAAAACTTGACTTGAAGAAAATGTGAACAATGGTGGGAATTAAAAGTGAATGAGAAGTCCAACCTGTCCAACCTCAAGTCTCCATCCTCTAAAACGTGGTGGCACCTTTTCCAATTTTATAGGCCTGAACCCCGCCATGGTGGCGGAGTTGCACTATAACTCAATTTCTCACTGCCGTTTTATTGATCTTACACATCCCAACCACCAGGAGTACTTTTGGCTGCGACTTTCCCTCCGCTCATACCACTTGTTCGTCTGTGCGTTGTACTGTCCTCCAAACATTGACAACTCCATCTACATCTCTCTCAGACGCCATGGACCAACTTTTAACCACTCTCTCTTCCTCACATGTGGCAATTTCAATTGTCACCATGCAACTTAACTGGGTGTTGATACCTCTCTCTCACCAGCTATGGCACTTCAGCAAAGGCAACCCTCGACCATGATTCTGCAACTGGACCGGACTGCGTCGGCTCACATGTTCTATTCTGCTGTTCTTCCACATCTTCTTTGTGCCCTTTTCACCCTATCAATTGCCCTAAGTCATCTTCCATCTGCTTGGAAATCAGCCAACATCACCACATTATGTAAAAAGGTGCAAAAACTGATCCCCTCAACTACACACCTATCAGCTTACTTCCAATCATTAGGAATGTTGTGGAATCCATCATCACAGTTGCTATGAAATCATTCCTTTTCTCCAACAACCTCATCTCAGATCACCAATTTGGATTCAAACCAGGTCACTCTACCTTGGACATACTGCTTCGACTCACCCAACAATGGATGGGGGCCTTCAACGGCAGACGTGAGATCAGGGCCATCTCTCTAGACATATCTCAAGCGTTCAATATAGTCTGGCATCCCACCTTGCTCTCCAAAGTCTCCACCTACGGCATCCAAGGCCAACTCCACTCTTGGAATACTGACTTCATCAACTCTCGCTGTGAATGTGTGGCTCTCAACGGAATCCTTTCATCTCCTCTCCCTGTCGAAGGTTGAGTGCCCCAAGGCAGTGTTCTGGGCCCAATCCTATTCCTAATCTTCATCAACAATCTCTCCAGTTCTCTGGCAAATCCCCATTGTCTATTTGCTGACGACTCCACCCTCTGCAGTGACATCCCTCATCCTTCAGACAGAGAGGCAGGCAGCAGCCTCTTCCTTCTCTTTAAATCTTGACAAAACCACAAGCTGGTCAAACATTTGGAATGTCTTTCAGTCCTAACAAATCTAGAGTAGACTTATCTGCCTCTTTTACTTGTAAATATGCTGATTATTGCATCCTTCTAAGAAAATACGAGTTGTGTATATGATGCCATATATCCAGACATATTTCATTGTATTTAGTAGACTGAGGGACAGAAGTTCAATTGCTGATGGATGTTGCACACAGGGACGGCAGGCTCGTGCCTGCGCCGGTTTAGCACCATGCCCTTCCTCTTCTGTAACATCAACAACGTATGCAACTTTGCTTCTCGCAATGACTACTCTTACTGGCTATCCACCCCTCAACCCATGCCAATGAGCATGGCACCTATTTCAGCCCCCGAACTCCAGCCTTACATCAGCAGGTAAGTGTGTTTGGTGAAGTTTGTCTCGGTTTGGAAGCCAGACTCAACCGGGCAAACAAAGCAATATCTGTTGTCAATGATGATCAAATTGATTGTTTTGATTATTATTTATAAAGATTGTTTTTTTTAATGCAGAAGTCAATGCTTGTATGATAGTTAGTGAGAGAGGAGAGGCCAATGCACTAAATGAGCAGAGGGGATAACACAGGCAGACAGCCTTAAAGAAGAGAGACAGGTAAGGTAAAAATAGGGACACAGATTTGTAACACAATTGAGCAAAGAGGATGATTGGAGTCAGGGGGAAGTGAGGCAGGACCACTCAAAGAGGAAAAGATTTGTGAAAATGTGATCATGGAGTGGACAATAGACACAACTCAAGATGGCAATGAGTTTCCACTTTGAACGACTGGTGAAAAGAGCAACTGCTTAAACTCAGAACACAGAGATGAGAAAATGTGGATAAAGGAAAAGACATAAGCATTGAGATGATTTAGGAAGAGTAACAAGGTATGGTTTGCTGTTTCAGCAAATGCAATCCAGGAGAGAAGCGAAGGACAAAGAGCAGAAGGGGAAAATTAAATTACTTTTCAGAAACACTTCCTATTCAATATCGCTTAACTTGCTTTTGAAATCAACAATAAATATAAACACAGGGGATTTAAGTGTCTGAGAATGTACCTCTTCCTATGCTGTTCACGTTGTCACATGATTGTTACCATGGCATTGTGTATCCTTGTAGGTGTGCAGTCTGTGAAGCATATGCCATGGTGATAGCAGTGCACAGCCAAGCCGTGACAATCCCACCTTGCCCCCATGGGTGGATGTCCCTATGGATCGGCTATTCCTTTGTCATGGTGAGGACCACTTGAGTCAAAAGAACTTGCAGTGAAGCCAAGATCTTATTATGTTTTTATTTGTTTATGAGCAAGGTAGTATTGCAAAGAAAGTGTAGCATATAGATTCTAGCTTGATAATTGCATGGTGTGCCGTACAGCTTTGGGAACTGATCTGTTGCGTAAATTAGTGCGCGACGTAACAAATATTGCACAGCAACTAAAACATTATTAGTTGACAGTGAGAGCACCATCAAGTATAACAATCGCCACGGGGAAGGTTCAGGTATGACATTTTCGACCGTTAAGTGGTCTCCATCTGGGAAGAGGTAGGCACAGTGTGCCTGTTGTTAAATATATTTGGGGGAGGGAGGAGGAATGGGGCCAGGTAGGATGGAAGGACCAGGGACGTCAGTCACAACTCATTTCCCACGGCACTAAACATGCTGATCAACTTTTACCTGGTAAAATCCATCGTTTATCTCGTCTCGAATGCACATAATCTTCGCTTTTGAAATTGATGGCCGATCATAACAAAATATAGCGCAGATGTCTCTGTGCAGCATGTCCCTTGCTCCCATCACGTGCCCTGTCGAGTTCTTGGTAAACAATTGGATGAACGAAAGAATCCCACAAGTCCCCAATGGTGGATCTGTGCCTGCTGTTGACAATTTCGATCACTAGTGGTGGTTTTACTCTCAAGTATGAATTCTCTCAACTACAAGTTGTTATTTTTGCAGGAACTGTGTTTTACCTTGCAAAACAAACATGCAATGAAAGGAAATATTGTTTGTTAACTCTCAACTGTCATTGAGATGAAATTTTTCAAATTTCTGTTTGCAGTCTATGGCATTCACCAAATGTTGAGCCTACGCTCAGTCTTTTCTTAAATTTCATCTGTTGCTTCATTTTTTTAAGCGTCAAGGCGAGTTAACCTGATAATAGCATGACCAATTTTAATTTTCGATAAACATACATGGCATTGCCTCGATTCTGACTTGGGCCCTGACTCCGTTCCCCGTGTCAAGCACACGAGTGCAGGTGCGGAGGGTTCAGGGCAAGCCCTCGCGTCGCCAGGGTCATGTTTGGAGGAGTTTCGTGCTTCACCCTTCATCGAATGTCATGGGCGTGGAACTTGCAACTACTACACCAATTCTTACAGCTATTGGCTTGCGACCGTGGAGAGCTCAAAAATGTTCAAGTGCGTAAGAAATGGTCTGAGGTCGGAATTACGAGTTAATTGGTGTTTGGATTCGACACAGAACCCACCTTAGATGCTGGAGTTGTATATTACCTTGGGTTTGAGTCTGTTTGATTATCATAGTGTATCACATTCGTGTTCCCAATTTATACCTTCTCTCATCTCTGCAGGAAGCCGCAGTCAGAGACACTGAAAGCTGGCAATCTACGCAACAGGATCAGTCGCTGTCAAGTGTGTCAGCGCCAGACATAGCACTTGATAGAATGAAAACGTGGAGGAAAAGGCTACAGATGGTGCTATTGGATGGAAAATTATGATGAAAACAATATCTGAGGGCCAGGGGCTTCCAAAGGCCTCTGATAAGCCTGACTGGGCCCATCATCCTTCTGTGACATTTCTGTATGGTTTGTAATTGCCTTTTTGACCTTTTCATATTTTCTTGGGGGACAGGTCAGACTCATCTCATTCCAGCTGTAGACACACATCATCAGATATAAATTTAGGGTTCGATTAGCTTATTTGAAATGGGTTGAGAGATTTTGGTGTAATTAAAATTATAGAAAATTATTAGGAACGATTATTATATTATTTTCGATTGAGAATTAATAATCATTATGACGTTCAATCTATAATGCAAAAAAGAACGTCTGGATTTTTGTTTTTAATCCATTGGTCTGTACGCCCAGATAGTTTCTCCAAATCCCCGTTCACATCGGGCTTTGATTTATACATCATATCAAGAAAGAATAAATTCGGTCTAAAGAGCATTGTCTATTTAAACACCTTGTGCACACAATCTCGAAATACAGTATATTGAACTTGCGTGATCACAACTCGACGTATTGCGGCTCACTAGAGTCCAAATATTTAAAGCTTGAACTGTGGGTTCTAGCAGAAAGCAAGGGCCTTTTATTTATTACATATGCAAATTTGGCAGAATTTTTAACTCTCCACCTCCTACCCTTCGTTCCATGTGCTCCATCGCACCACTCCTACCTCCTACCAAAACCTGTCCATTCCTCCTTAACCTTCTTTCTCTCAACCATCATGCTCCCTTTTCTTCCTTTCATTCACCTTAATCATCTCCATGTAGTTGTTCCCCCTCACTCACTTCAAACAGGTAGTTTCCCCGAAGTGGTCCAAAAGCTAAGCACATCAATCTACATTGAAGGCCAACGCAAAACAAGTCCCTTCACTTTGACTGGTGCCAACGAGCCAAATATCTGGTGCACTTTTTCACCGCAATTCCCTTGCAGTGGGAATTCAAAGTGAGCCTTGGACAATAGTGTTATTTTGAACAAACTTGTTCAACTCGAGGTGCTATTAATTATTATTGTCCTGTTACTTTTGCCACTTACAATGCACTGTGCGCATCGAAGGCCAAAATAATAAAATATATATTAAGCCATCGCAGTTAAGCCAAGCCTAACACTTTGAGCTTCGTTGATGTAATTAATGTGTGCGATTTACTATTGTTAACGTTTTATGATTGAGCCACACTAACTGTTGTGCATTTCTATAACCTCCATATTTATAAAAAGCTAAATATATATATATATATTAGGGTGGTCCAAAAACAGCAAAAAAATAAAATAAAATTCAGATTGGTGTCTCCACAAGCCTTAAATTATTCCACTATGATTCAATAACGCGCATAAAAATTTTTAAGTTGATCGGAGGTGATTTAGAGGTCGCTCCATATGACGATTTTAGTTTCATGAGTTGGTTAAAATAGGGTAGGTCAGGTACGATTACGGGTACTTCTGGATGTCCGAGGTGGAAATGGAGTGCATTTCGAACTCTATGGGGTCGATTTACTCTAAGAAATGACTGCACCGACATTGAATTCACTACCATTTCGAAAATATGACCTAAAACAAGATTTATCATTACTGGAGTTGAGTAACTAATCCTACTCATTCCGATATTTTCTAATCTATAATTAATTTGTTGTCCGTCTAAACATTTCTTTGAGTAAATCGACCCCACTGAGTTCGAAAATGCAGTCCATTTTCACCTAGGAAGTTCAGAAGTGTACGGATTCGCATCTCACCATACCCTAATTTTTCAATCAATGGAATTACAAACTATTAGAATATTTCGTCTCATTTACCAAATACCACTATCATCTCCGCTCTATTGCTGTCTCCACTCCGCCTGAACTTATTTCTAGCCGGCCCAATCCAGTGTTTTAGATTCAATGATTCACGAAAAATGTGTAGTTATTTATTTATTATTATTATATTAAATTAGGGTATGGTGATATGGAATCCGTACACTTCTGAACTTCCTAGGTGAAAATGGACTGCATTTTTGAACTCAGTGGGGTCGATTACTCAAGAAATGTTTAGACGGACAACAAATTAATTATAGATTAGAAAATATCGAAATGAGTAAGATTAGTTACTCAACTCCAGTTATGATAAATCTTGTTTTAGGTCATATTTTCGAAATGGTAGTGAATTCAATGTCGGTGCAGTCATTTCTTAGAGTAAATCGACCCCATAGAGTTCGAAATGCACTCCATTTCCACCTCGGACATCCCGAAGTACCCGTAATCGTACCTGATCATACCCTAATTTATTCAAGTCATGAGACTAAAAGTCGTCATATGGAGCGACCTCTAAATCACCTCCGATAGCTAAAAAAAATTATGCGCGTTATTGGATCATATTAGAATAATTTTAAGCTTGTGGAGCAACATTCTATTTTTTCGACTTTTTGTACCACCCTAATATATATATATATATATATATATATATATATAGGGCCATATCCTAAAAATATGTTTTATTATTCAACATTTTTATTTTACTTTAATCACTGAATAATCTGGTTTGGATGGCAAAAGCCATTTCATAAATTGTTCGAAGAAAAACAAGTTGTAATTGGAAATATTAAAATCAATATCTGATGTATTGGAGAGAGGTGAGGCGACAAGGTGAACTGACCACATGACTCGGCACATGAACAACATCGTGACTTCACTTCACTCAGTTGCGGCATACTCGGCCTGCACAGTTAGCAATTTCGAAGGCCACAGTTTGTAGCTTAAACTTCCTTCATTAGCTCTGTTCCTGACGCGCTTTTTCCTTTTGAAACGGCATCATCTTCATTCGAAGGCAAAGATACAAAGGCTGAGATCAGAGCAAGTTATCAAGGATGTTTTCCACCTTCAATTAAATATTTAAAAAAATTAGCTGCTTTTCTACAAAGATAGCTACTGTAGTTCCTGTCAATCTCACCACCAAACCACTTCGAGGTTTGTGGGTTAAATACGCTGCTCATTCACTGCCTACAGAAGAACATTGTAGTTAAATAGACCACATTAACCAAATCAAACACAGTATGATCATTCCAGCCTCGTTGGATTGACACTGATTCTATGTTCGATGCAGCGATAAAGCTTTCACTTATAGAACTGGAAAACTCGACATCTTTCGCTTCAAGCAACACTGAAGTCGAACCAAAAATCGGAATACGCACAAAAATCTTTGCTATTTGGTTTTTTTTCAAAGAAGAAAGCTGCTGCAGCCTTGTGTGCACTGCTTTTGCTCCAAAGGATGTGAGAGTGGTACTACAGCATGGTTTGTTAGTAAGAGGAGGGAATTGCGGCGAAGGTGGCTTGGAAGATTTTATTTCAGCAAAGATGGTCCATATTTTAAGATGATTGCCGGTATAATTGACCAAGACACTTTGAATTTGCTTGTCTGCATAAAAAGTTTTTATGATGTGCTCGATTATTTCATGAAAACTCGCATTTTGATCACTGTTATTAAATGTCCAAATATCCATTCGGGGGTACGCGTATTTACACAATGTTCACATTGTATGCGATGGATTTTATCAAATGAAAGTTGATGTCTGCTTGTCGTCGTAAGAAACTGACAGATCTGGCTGCAGATGGAAACGTTGGGCCTTTTTTTGCTCCGACGAAGGGTGAATACTCAACGTCAGCCACATCGCGTTTCCTACGGTAGTTAACAAGCATCCATTTTTATTTGATAAAATGACCTGATCTGGCTAGACGAGTCAAGCTGTATTTTAAGTTTTGGACCTAGACTTTTTGATCATGAGATCAACAGCCAACTGTGATGTCCAGTAGCATTTGCAATTAATTATAATCACTTGTAATCTTGGAAGAAAAAAATAAAATAAACAACTTCGTTTTGGGTAGTGATTAAAACTACTTCCGTATCTCAACAGTTTGACACAATGAGAAAAGATCTTCAAAGCACTTGTGTTGTTCGTGAAAATAACTATCTAATTATGAATATGATGCTGCATTCAAAATTGATAAAACTCAACGGTTTGAAATGGAATACGTTCATCTAAACGATTTCATATCCTGGTTCACACAATAGATGATGCCCTTCTCTGTTTACTGCCTGT
>CM068960.1:100803003-100821118 GCA_035128595.1 Eptatretus atami
AGAGAGAGATGATACGAAATGTCTCGAGTAAAGTCGTTGCACCTGTATGACATTTTCGTCTGGTGCCAAAGTTCAACAATTTTCGTCCGTTGTTGTTCGGTCAGTCTGGTTTTTTGGCGCTTGCTTGGTATCAAAAATAACTTCAGGGTCTCTGCAACAAGAAGAAGCATTAGTGACAAAATTACTGCTTTTTAGGTCAAACGAAGCATTTTAAAAGTTGTATTTTTTTGGGACACCCTATATAGTACAATATCCTCAAAAAGTTGTGGACGGATTGTGACAAAACTTGGTGGATGAGTTGGGTAGGTGACAAGAACAAGCCGATTAGATCTTGGTTTAGGTCAGGATCCAGATCCGGCCTATCAATGGGATACAAAGCTTAAACCATTCAGCTTGGTGGAGGTACGTGCTCGACCGAGTGCTGTTATCGCTGCTATTATCATATGTATGGTGAGCCATGAACTTAGTCAGATGTTAATTTACTCTGCTGGTTAAACCCTTACCTTGAAAAAGTAAACCACACCCACATGTGTCCTCAGAGTGGAGTGGCTTCACATCAGAGCAGGAAAATACACGACAAAAAGGCAACATAGAGCAGCGGGGTTTTTTGTTGTTTTTTTAATGCTCTGAGTAAATGTTGGCACAGAGAAAATGCCTGAATTAAAACACAAAGCCAGCAAGGGGCAATCTGCCTGCCAAGCCCTTTAACTGATTTTTGAATTGAGGGAGAAATATCCGTGGCTGAATGAAAAGAGAGGCAAAGAGGAGCAGAAAGGATTATATACACTGGTTGTAAAACAAAGATTTAACAAAAGAAACTTGCATTAAAAACCTGTATTCACAAACAAGTAGCAAAGCCATTGTGTTGAAAATTACCAATTTCTCCCAGCTAGTATAAGGATGAGCTTATAAGCTGGCTAATATGACTTTTTGTCTCTTCCTTTTATTGTTAAATAGTCCTGACAAGTTGGTGCAGTTATCACACTGACCACTGAACTATCTTGTCTGGGTTTGATTCCCGAGACGATTATAAAAAAATACTGAGAGATTGGTGGTGCTGCTGCATCACAAAGTGAACCGTCCCTCGGATGGATGTTAAGCTGGTGTTCCGTCTGCCAGCATTAGCTGGAGATTAGCCTGGTGTTGGTTCAGTGGTTAGGGTGGCGGCTTGGGATCCTAGGATCCTGAGTTCAAGCCCCGTCGGCCGCTGAATTAATACACCAGGCTGTCTGTCATCAGCCTGTCATCCTTCCGAGGTCGGCGAAATGATAGCTACCCCGGCAGCTAAGCTGCCATACGACCACCACCAGCTGGAGATTGCAGATCTAATGATATTTGACGAAGAGGAGGGGGATTACAGAAATCTGGCATCCTGGCCAAATTACAGAAATCCCTGCCCAAACCTACAGGGGGCACTGCATCGTCTGCACAACCACGCTTCTCACACTGATCCAAACCCACAGCTACGTGCTGCCTAGAAAAGAAGAACATTTTATAAATGTTAATGACACCAGCAGCCACTGTATAGCTCGGTATGATCTGGGTGTATAAGAGTAATAAATAATTAACAAGGACTGGAAACAGCATGTCAGTTTCTGTCATTAGGTACCAGGCACTAGTTATGCTGTCATGGTTTCAGAGGCAGCCTGTTACCACATTATGTCGTGAATACAGTGTCGACAATATGATATACATGGTTATGCACACATACATGTACATTAACACGGGAACAAGAAAGACTATTATAACCATGAAGCCAAAGTCCTGGATGCAAAAAGCCTTGTGGCCATGCACCTCCTGTCCCAGCCACAAAAAACCCAATGCAGAAATAATACACAGGTATCTTGGTGTCACTTCGTTCCCAATATTCCACTCACATTAAAGGAGCTTGCTTAATTAAATAAGACATTTAAGGGTATCAGGTGGTACAGTCGTTTTCCAGAAACAATCCCAGCTTCAAAACCAGCTCGTTTATCTGACCGTTTGCATTCCCAACTGAGTAAACGGAACCCTTGTTGACCAAACAAGGCCCACAAGCATCCAAGTCTTCTTCAGCGGTGGAAAACAAGCCGAGACCTAAAATAAGGAAATGTTCATTTTCCTTCAGAGGACCTTGAAGATACTCCCAAGGAGCCACTTTTCGGCGTATTAGAAAGTTTTAAGTGTTTGGTTTTTTTTTCTTCAGAAAGTTGGAGATCAATGTGTACGAATTGCATATAAAAAAAAAATCATGTCTATCAATAAAAATTCCCATGGATGGTTCATAAACACCTTTTCCAAGTGAAATAAGTAATGCGATCTAAACCCGTGTGCTTTTGATAACACCAAGGCTGCTGAACCGGCCTTTGCTTTAAAACATTTTTTGAGGGGTTAGAGTATGTACAGAATAATTTGACAAAAAGTGAAAAGCTACTTTGTCAGAAGTCAACTGCATATGCCACCAGTCAATGCTCAGTTTTGTGGGTTCGTCTTGCATTAAGAAAAACCTTGGGTCTACTTTGACCATTTTTAACTATTTCCAATCACAGACTTTAGAATAGCTTTGCTATTCGCCGTTTTACACATTACCCCTCCCTTTTGATTAATAAAATATAATTTAACCTCGAGGCATGACGAGACGATTCGGTCGGTGATCATGGATATGCAAACAACTCAAGATTACTCGGTACATATGCGTTGGTGGAAACGGTGTCCGCAGATACATTTCTGACCTGAAAGCTTTTTGAAGGTGTCAAGCACTAAACAAACTCCCTATGTACTCCATTGCGGTCTACATCTCAGTGTCCCAACAGGCCCGGCTGTCCTGGCCCCCTTTGGAGCGGCCACAATGCTTCCATCCGAGTGGCAGGGTGGCTGCATGAGGCCACGCTTCTCCAGGACCAGAATTTCCCGTGCCGCTCTCGTCACACACGCGACGTCTCCATTCTAGTACTTCGGGCAAGGCGGCGCGATCTCGCCACACACTGCTGCCAGCTTGCCCCCGCTGTTCCTGATCCCAGGAAAGGGCAGACATCTTAATCCTAATTGTTTGAACTTTATTATTATTATTATTATTAATAATAATAATATTTATATTATTATCCTAACCGACCTCTTTTTACAGATAGCAAAACAGTCTTGACTTCTATGGTCAAATTAATTTTTTTATCAGGATGTAAAGTTCAAACCCTTAGGTTGCATGAAGCCGACTATGTTATGACTGTCACCTGAGGGCTGGAAGCAGGCTGAGCACCTGGTGGGCTCGGGGTGGAAGCAGATGCCTGCGGAGACTCAACTGCTGCCAGGACCGAAGTATCTCCGGGAGTCACCGGAGTGCCATTCCCATTAAGTCTATCCGTAGCTTCCTCACTTTCTGCATTCGAAATTGTGTAACAGTTAGATATAAAGACAAGAATAAAACAAACAATACCTGCAATCACAAAGCGATTGCCAAGGATAGCCATATTCATTTCGGACCACCATATTACCTTGACCTTCAACATTTAAGGATAGAGTGTAAATTAAGAAAATGTGTCCCCATCTACAATCTATCCATAAAGCTCAACATCATGAAAATGGGAGGAAAACTATTCATTCAGGTTATGATCAAAAATGTCTTTTTAATGAATTCGATTACAATCCGAAAAAAGTAGGTCAAGGATACTAATCAATTATCAGGTGTACAACTTCAGTGCAGGTGGACTATTATGATGCAAGAACATCTTGGAAGGCCAAGTGGGCTTTAAGATTCCACAATGGCAAAATTGAGCGATGACAAAAAACGTTATTTTTTCATACTGCCATCTGACCTTGACCTTTAACCCGGAGGGGTATGATGTAAATCAAACGTAAATGCGGCTTCCGCTAAGCTAACTCAAGAGGGAAATTTCGTTCTGATCAGACAGACCTTCTCCAATGGACTGGTAAGTCGAGTTATGGTGAATAATGTGGAAATGTCCATAATTAGGTCATGACCTTAAAAATTTGGTCAAGCTCAAAAAGATTGTGTTAACCCTACAAACTTTTTATTCCAATTATTAATGCGAAATTTAATACTGAAAGTTCCAGCCTCATCTGAGATACAACTCATTGGCAGACAAGGCAAAATAAGTTTTTAAAAACCCTAAATGGTGGTTTAGTACTCCTTGGGATCTAAGAAACTCTGAGATACCATTAAAATTGGAGGTGCTAATTGTACAAAACAAACCCTATAACAGGTATAAGCCTTCTCCTATCCTATAGGGGGAGGCTTAATTAAACAAGCTCAAATGAGCTAAGATCCTCATCCTCTTAATGATGACGTCATAAAAACGAATATGACATCATTGTGATGTATCAGGTTTGCGATAAATTATCTGTGCTAATGCCCGGCTTGATTCCCGCAAACAAAATTCAAACAGCTTGCCTAGTTTCGGAGATAATGGTATAGGCGATTTCCATTAGCGGCGATATTATGACGTCAACTTTTTTTCTAGGAAGAATTTCCAAAATCGGAGATGGTTACTGCCTGCGCGTGGGCTTTCTGCATATACATGGCAAGTTTCACGAATATCCGATGAAAACTCTGGGTTGTGAAACAAAAAATGTCAAAAAATAGGAATGACGTCATAAAAATTGACATGACGTCATAATGATGTATCATATGTGCGGTAATTCATCTCTGCTAATGCCCTGTTCGATTCCCGCAAACAGAATTCAAAAAGCTTGCCGAGTTTCGGAGATAATTTTTTCAGCGATTTCCATTAGCGGAGATATTTTGACGTCATAATTTTTTTTCTAGGAGGAATTTCCAAAATCGGAGATGGTTACAGTCTGCACAGGGTATTTTTACATATATATGCCAAGTTTCAGGAAGTTTCGATGAAAACTGTAGGCTGTGAAACAAACAAGTTTCACGAAGATCTGATGAAAACTCTGGGTTGTGAAACAACTAGGAAGAATTTCCAAAATCGGAGATGGTTACTGCCTGCGCGTGGGCTTTCTGCATATACATGGCAAGTTTCACGAAGATCCGATGAAAACTCTGGGCTGTGAAACAAAAAGTCAAAAAAATAGGAATGACGTCATAAAATTGATATGACGTCATAGTGATGTATCATATGTGCGGTAATTCATCTCTGCTAATGCCTGTTCGATTCCCGCAAACAGAATTCAAAAAGCTTGCCTAGTTTCAAGTTTGCCTAAAAAGCTTGCCAGTTTCGGAGATAATTTTGTCGGCGATTTCCATTCGCGGAGATATTTTGACGTCATAACTTTTTTCTAGGAGGAATTTTCAAAATCGGAGATCGTTACTGTCTGCGCGTGGGCTTTCTGCATATACATGCAAGTTTCACGAAGATCCGATGAAAACTCTGGGCTGTGAAACAAAAAGTCAAAAAAATAGGAATGACGTCATAAAAATTGATATGACGTCATAGTGATGTATCATATGTGCGGTAATTCATCTCTGCTAATGCCCTGTTCGATTCCCCAAACAGAATTCAAAAAGCTTGCCTAGTTTCAAGTTTGCCTAAAAAGCTTGCCCAGTTTCGGAGATAATTTTGTCGGCGATTTCCATTCGCGGAGATATTTTGACGTCATAACTTTTTTTCTAGGAGGAATTTTCAAAATGGATATCGTTACTGTCTGCGCAGGGTATTTTTTACATATATACGCCAAGTTTCAGAAGTTTCGATGAAAACTGTAGGCTGTGAAACAAAAAAGTCCACAAGAACAACAACGTGAGTAAGACTTAGAGATCCTCTATGAGGATCTAAAAAGTGGGACCATAACCAAAAAATTTGTTCATTCAAAAAGATTAACACGAATCACAGGTCCTTTGCGACAGCTGCTTGATGGTAATTTCACCGACATTATTTGATAACACTGACACTGACGATACACGTCCCTCGTGACCATAATGACGCAAGCCATGATGCCTTTCAATGTCAATGATGAATCAAAAATTAAATTCCATTTCCTGAGGAAAGAGACAAGGATACGTTGGAAAAAGTTATCGGCAATGTAACTCGGATGAATTGAGATGAACAAACGTAAACAAAACAGAAAACGGTGGAAATCAAATGACTGACATCACTATAATTTATAACCATGCTCAATTAACTGTCAAGTGGAGAAGTGAGTAGTTTTGACACAAAAGTGGAAGTTATAACTTGGAAGAGGTTGCAAATTTTAATCAGTCGAAGGAGAATAGTGTTAGGGCACACCTTGGGACTGCCGCATTCGTCGCCCAGCCGATGAGCTGCGCAGTGGCATTCTCCCAGAGCTGAAAAGGCACGCCAACTCATCCAATGGACTGGTAAGCGATCGGCTCCGATTTGGCAGGCTACCACCAGTGCCCCTTACCCCACGCCCACAGTCTGACCGTCCTTTAACATCGCTTCCAGATGTCTGACATGGTCGCGGCTGCGTTCTTCCGCAAGTCTTACGTGTTGGTTCAGATGTGGGGGGCCGGCCAGAAAGGGTCAGCATCCGGGTGGGTTGTCGCTGATGGGAAGCAGCTGGTTGTTGGTGGGTAGGACCTGGTAGCGTACCAGCTTTGGTGTTTAGTTGTGGCCGAGTGTTTGTTGCATTTGCAGGTGGTGACAAGACGCCTGCACTATAACTTGTAGCCGCACTCTCCAACAAAGGCAGTTGTTTCACTTCCAGTGGTGTGAGAGGTGACTCGTCGTTAGACTGTGGTACTGGAGTGGTAGCCGGAGCTGTGGGAAGCACAAGTAGTGGTGGGCGATGGGGAAGGAGATCGGGGAATGGCGGAGGAGGGATGGGACTGCGACCACCTGTTATTGCCATAGTGATAGCTCCATGGCCTAATTTTTCACTGTCATCCCTGTCTAACTCAGAGTCAGACTGGCAGAGCCGTGCAGGGCGCCGGAGCAGCCCTGGAGCTTCTGGAAAGAAATACTTCATTTCTTCATATTCTGACTCACCGAGTTCAAAACCAGGGCTCAATGCAATGGACATCACCACAGCACCTGGCCTGGTTGAACTTGTTGCACCCATTTCAATGTAAACGGGCTCACAGTCATCTCCACAGGCTGCATCAGCTGAGGTCTGGTTCAACAGTCGAGCACCATTAGTACCTGCATTGCCTCTGCGGCCTCCAATCTCTTCGTAAGAACTACTAAGGCGTGTGGCTGGATGGCGTGTCGGTTTCGGAGGTGGAACCTTCTTGGAGTTGCTGAAATCATCACTGTGCGGTCTTGGTTTGGCATCACCTAGGTAGGAAGACGTAAGTAAGATTAGTGTATAAAAATCAACATAATACTCTCGCCTTGCTCATTGAGGGGAATAATCTTTTTCTTCTTTAACAGCCATAATTATTTCCATGTTCTTGCGGCGTTAGTTGGGGGAAGGGTTGGCCCAAGTCTTTACCGAATCGGCTGGTCAGCCCCGATGTTCGATTACGGTTAGGGCAGGAATTTTGAATTTGTTCAGGGTGCTGGCGATAGCTTACCTACTCTTCACGAAGGAAACCATGGGATTTTTAACGTCCACCAACTAATGTCAGCAGACAGGACAACAGTGTAGCATCCATCAGAGGGACGGCACACACATTGATGAATCACTATGCAGTATGCCTGTGAAACACCAGGATGACAGTTTAAAGCTGGGTCGGGATTCAAACCCAGGCTGGAGGGCTTGGAGGCGAGTGTGCGTACCTCTAGATTTTATTTTTTCTCCAATCTCAGATTATTATTATTATTATTAAAATTATCTGCTTCAATGCAGGGATAAAGTGTTGGGTGCAAACATGGATGCACATCTAAAAGTACAGGCCTTAAAAATGAAAAGCATGAGATTTCAAAAAAACAATTACTTAGATCTGATCATTTTGTATTTTTCACTTTACATGATTAGCCACTCATGGATCAGACATGCAAAAACAAAAATTAATTGGGAAAACGTACTGAAGTTATGTCCTGCTTATGGTACCAATCACTGCTCCTCTGTGCCAGTAATGCAAGCACAGATCGGCTGTAAGCCTGTTGTTGTGGGAAGAGATAAATGTTTCCATCTTTATTCTTGTAGGTGAATTTTTTTTTTTTTGAGGCATTACATTATGGTGTATTTATGTACTAAGCTGCGCTGGCAGGATACCTTAGAGGTATACACACTCTCCTTTGAGCAGTCTAGCATGGGTTTGAATCCCGACCCAGCTATAAATTGTCATCCCGGTGTTTCACGGCCAAGGTGATTCATCAATGTGTGCGTCGTCCCTCGGATGGATGTGAAACGAGGCATCCCGTCTTCTGGAATTAGTTGGTGGATGTTAAAGATCCGATGGCATCTTTCACAAAGAGTAGCTGAGCTAGTGCTGGCACCCTGAACAAATTAAAAATTCCTGCCTTGACTGATTGCTGGAAAGGCAATGGCAAACCACCCAGCCTAACCCAAGCCAAGACAATGCTTTGGCAGCACTGACACTCTCTAAAGATAATGGTACATATCATTATCATCACATGAAGAATAAATAAGTGTGGAACTTCAACGCAGGAGGGCATTCGGCCCATCAAAGCCTGCACAATGGTTGTCAACCTATGGTTGCTTGCCTGTGTTTTATCCTTTTTAAATGCTTGCTCCACCTGTTGGTCACACTATCCACCCAACTGCTCCTTCCACCTCAATCATAGTGAAGTTTTTCGAACAGAATCTGTCGCGTTGTTCTGTTATATCTGTGTTCCTATGTTACTGTTTGTTTTTTCATCCAATTTTCCATGTTAAATTCCTCGGATTCCAGCCGATCCCTCGGATAGCCGGCGAGCTAAATCTTTCTCACTTTTGAGGTTGTTTCTCGTTTCACTTCTCACCCCCCCCAAAGTTTTATGCCTCTTCAACGTTATCATATTCCCCTCTTCTTTGCCGTCAAAAAAAAAAATGAAATTTCACTCCAAAACAGGATCTCATTCTGCCTTCGATCTACCTATATATTTCCTATACTTCATTATTTATCTTTCCCTTTTCTCAAAATGTCCAAAATGAATCTTCATTGAAGGAAACACTTCTTCCTTCTTCCTTTCAAAGCTTTTAAAAACGTGTTAAAATGCTTCACTTTCCTTATTTATCTGTCATGAGTACCCCCCCCCCCCTCCTCCAACCTGTTCTTCTTCTTCGTCTTCTTCACAAGGCATAATTTACAAACTTGTCTCTTACCAAAGTAATTGGACCATCAACCATCCTTCCATTCCTGCAGCATCACCTTTCTCCGTGCCTTCAATAAAAATTCCTTCCACCAATCCCATTATCTTGATCTCGTATGTCCAATTTGGGAATCTTGATAAGTCCAGTTTGCAGAGGTTGTCTGCTCACGACAATCAAATCCCCTCCATGTTATTTTAGGGTGTCAAATAACTTCCTGTCAATACCCTCCCCCATCTCCGACAAGCCAGAGTCCTTCCAACCCCTCCCCTTCTATGTGTCCCCCTCTCAGCATCCGTCCACTTCATGTCTCCTCTTTCTCTGCATCTGCCCTCACCTACCCTCTCAAGCTCCCACCTCACCCCATCAACTCAAAGCTTCCACCTCATCCTGCCACCTCAAAGCTTTCCCGTCACCCCACCCACTTCAACTCCCCCCCCCCCTCCGCCTCCATATTTCTTACCCTCCCAGATTCTCCTCTCACTTCCCCTGTGTGGATCTCAAACATCCGAGGTCTCCGCTCCAACCTGACAGATCTCTCAATCCAAACTGCTGCTGATAAACTGGACATTGTCTGTTTAACAGAATCCTCCTCCCACAGGACGTCCCCAACTCCATAGTGTCTCTCCCAGGATATTAGCTTCTCCGACTTGATAGGCTTGAACCCCGCCCTGGCGTCGGGGTTGCACTGCACACCAAGAACTCAATTACTCACTGTCCGTGTGATGGTCTTACACCTCCAAACACACAGGAGTATCTTCGGCTGTGCCTTCCCCCGTCTGCTCTCACCTCTTGTTTGTCTGTGTTGTACCATCCTCCAAACAGTGACAACACCATCTACATCTCTGTCAAACAACATGGACCAACCTTTAACCACTCACTCCAACTCTCTCATCCTCATATGGGGGCAATTTCAATTGTCACCATGTAAATTGGCTGGGTGTTGATACCTCTCTCAGGAGCCATGGCACTTCAGCAAAGGACTTCTGTGACTTCATGTGACCGCCTCAATCTGTAAACTTTCTTACCTGGATTTCTCCCAATGGCAAATCCTCCTTTCTGGTCTTGGAGAAAACCTCAAAATAGTAACTGATCTTACTCTGCCCCAATTTCCTTCATCTCATCATATGCTTATGAGAGTCAAAAACTCTCTGGATAAGCATCCATCTCACTTCAGGACTGGTCTCCTTTATCTAGCACGCTTGATACTAACACAGCCTGGGAATTCTTCCACAGAACAATCCCATCTCATCTTCAATTATCCTACCCTTCTTCTAGCCCATTGTATACTGAATCCTGTGGTGAGATCGTTGCTCTGAAACAACTTGCCTTCTCTTCCTGGAAAGCAAATATGACTGAAGACAATCGAAGACCGGTCCATAAAGGCCACAACTAGTGTGTGTCCACTCTTAGGAGAGCTAGAAAACAACATCTGTCCAACCTCAAGAATGAACTTTCAAACTTGTCTCCCTACTCTAAAACCTGATGGCACCTTGTTAAGTCTGTCTCCAGAGTATGCTCCCCCTTCACTCCTTTCTCTCTTCAAATGGCATCCGACTCCGCTCGTGAGAAGGCCGAATGCCTCAATTCTATGTTTGCCTCAAAATATTGTGTCCCCAACCCCTCACTCTCTGTATCCGTCCTACTCAGTCATACCCAACTGCTCATGGACAATGTGTCTTTTGAACCGGAGAAGGTGGAGAAGTTTCTGGCAACCTTCGACTGATTCTGAAACTGGACAAGATGGCATTAGCTGATGTGTCCTAAAAACCTGCTCAGCTGTCTTGCACATCCTCTCTCTCTCTGCACTTTTCACCGAAATATTTGCTCTCGGTCATCTGCCGTCTCCACTGAACATAAAAATGTGCAAACACCGATCCCCTTAACAACAGACCTATTAGCTTACTTCTGATCATCAGCAAGGTCATGGAATCCATCATCACAGTTGATATGATATCATTCCTTTTCTCCAATGACCTCATCTCAGATCACCAATTCGGATACAGACCAGATCATTGTACCTTGGACATGCTACTTATACTCTCCCAACATTCAATGTCAGACATGAGATCAGGGCCGTCTATCTGGACATATCTCAAGCTTTCGATATAGTCTGGCACCCAGCCTTACTCTCCAAACTCTCCTTCGATGACATAAAAGGCAAACTCCACACATGGCTTACTTCCTCTATTCTTGAAGCCAACATGTGTCTCTCATATTCTTTGTTCATCTGCAGCACAAGGCTGCAGGGTAGCATCATTGGCTGAGAGTGCAGCTGTGCCACTAATGCAATGCCATCTGCTGGTTAGGGCAGGAATTTGGAATTTGGCCAGGGTGCTGGCAATAGCTCGATTACTCTTCGCCAAGGACACCATGGGATCTTTAATATTCATCAACGAATACCGTCAGACAGGATTCCCATTTAAAGTTCATCCGAGGGACAGCACACATTAATGAATCACCCTGCCTGTGAAACACAGGGATGACAGTTTATAGCTGGGTTGGGATTCAAACCCAGACGACACAGCTGAGATGCGAGTACGTGTACCTCCATGACATCCTATCAGCCTGTGTGGTTCTCACCAAAATCCTTTCATTTCCTCTCCCTGTTAAAGCTGGAGTGCCCAAAGGCAATATTCTGGGCCCAGCCCTACTAATCTTCATCAACAATATCTCTGACTGCAAAATCTACTTTATCTCTTTACTGATGCAACCCACCCTCTGTCTTGACATCCCTCATCCTTCAGATACACAGGTAGTGGTCTCTTCTCTATCTTCAGACCTCGACCAAATCACAAGTTGGTCAAACACTCTTTCAATCCAGACATATCTATCTATATCTCTCTCTCTCTCTCTCTCTCTCTCTCTCTCTCTCTCTCTCTCTCTCTCTCTCTCTCTCTCTCGGAAGTTCAGTCATTCAAACACCTGGGTCTCACTATCAACCATGATCTTTCTTGAAGAGAGCTCATTTAAAAGTTGGCCTCCAAAGCCAGCTGCCAACTGGGCATCCTCCGTCGTACAAAGTCCTTCCTTGGCACACCTGAACTCTTATCCACCTACAAGGCCTTCATCCCCAGCTTTATGGAGAACTGCTCTCTCCTCTGGGTGAGTTCCCGGAAGTTTTTCGGAAGTTTCCCGCGTTTTTGACACCACCTTACTTAACACGTTACATTAGTTAATCATGCCTGTTGTTTGTGTCCTTTGTGGCTTCCTTAAAAACAGTGTTTCTTGCTTGGAATGATTTTCAGTTTTGTTTGACTGCTAGACAGGCAGACAGACTAAAATAAATTATCATTCCCCTCTCTCTGCATGCGCGATCAGGACGGATTCAGAGTCAAAGTACTGCTAAACTCCAGGTTCGTTTTCCGCTTTGTGTTCAAAATATGACATTCTATTTAAATTAAGTTGTTCCTCAATCATCGACTGATCTTTGTAGATAGACAAACAGACAGACAGACAAAAAATTGAACCAATTGCTTAGCTCTGCTTTTCGTTTCGCATGTGTGGGATAAAAATTTTCTGCATTTAATATTTTCACAACTAAGTTCACTCAATAATTGGCCAGCTTACTGTAAAGTTAACTTGTACAAAAGAGTGGATTGTTTTTCTGGCTATATTGTCCATTACTGCTGTGACAAACGACGACCCGATTCACATATTCCTAATGAAAAAGATTGCTTCTGCAACGCAAACTCTCCTGTGGTGAGGGATGGCACAATATATTCACGGATCACCTCCAGAAGATCACCGAGAGGGATCCATATGTATGCCAAAGGCTTGCAACTCCAGAGTTATTTTTATTCCGTGTAAAAATGGCGAATTCTCGTGGAATTTGGAGATGTTTTTGCATTTGAATGCGAGATTGGCACTCTTTTACATGCAAGAGAGCCTCAAAAAGAATGGATGTTAAGATGTATGTATATGGGAATAAAATAAACTAATCAGCTTCTTATATAGCACTTTTAATTTTGGAATACAGTCCCAAAGCTCTTCACAGTGCAAGAAAACTTGATAGCATAGTGCCTGCCATATTCAGGAGATATCCTTACTGTTGCAACTATTACATGAAAGGATTGGTATGTTAAACCTGTACATTTCTGATCACCGGTTTCAGATCAAGATCAACATTTTAAAGTGACTGCATCACAACAAACCTGCACCATCTCCCACGGCTGAGTGACCAGATGATGGACGGTAACCGCCTTCATATGAGCGGCTAAGTCTTGTGGTTGGGTTGCGCTTGGGCTTTGGGGGTGGTGGTCGGCGAGGAGACGGAGCCAGTCCACCGGTAGGTTGGCAACAGCAGTGTGTGTACCTTTCACCAGCCAGTTCATAGGCCTTGGCCTCCCTGGACAGTCCACTGAGGTGAGGAAAAGAGACAGATGACAAACAACAGACAACCCTCCAGTATTATGAGATAGGTGAAATAAATGGTTCCATTTAATAATATGAATATGAGTGAATGCATAGGAATTGGGGGTGGAGGGAAATTATGGAAGAGGTGTGTAGGAGATTCTCCATTTAAGATGAATCTTTGGACTGAGAGGCCTGCTGTTGCACGGTCACTGAACAAACCGACATTGGGATTCACCATGCCAACACAACTGTTACAACTCAGCAAAGAATTGTAAATATTGGATTGCCAGGAAACAAGAGCAACGTCTTTCTGTCACATTTAGAACAGTGTACCAAAATCTGAGATCAGGTCTTAATCCCATGTGAATTGGCTCAATTTACTCCCTATCAAACCTGATTCATAACAGATGAATAACACAATGTTATGGAATCTTTAGCCAAGGATATTCAGACATTCAAAGAGAATGATTGGTTGCCACATCTGGTTTACAGCCCCCTTTTATTTTTGCTTCTCTACAGTCTCTAAGGCTTATGGAGAAGCTTATACAGTAACATTCTAGTGCAATACATACATGACGAAACAAATATGATACAACATACAGCAATTATAATGAAGTCACGTCGTAACGATCAATTAAAACCTTAGTACGATACACAGTAAAATAATTACAAAAGAAAGAGCAGCTAAAGGATGTTAAAAAGATCCATAAACCAGTTTGAGTTGGACTCGAGCCTGGGTTTGAACCTCGAATCAGCTATAAATTGTCACCCTTGTGTTTCTCATGCCGAGTGATGAGTCAATCAGAAGGATGGAGGATCCATCAGCCATGAGCACTGGTTGTTGGTCGAGGTTCATGATCCTGCGATGTCTTTCATGAAAAGTAAGTGAGTTATTGCCAGCATCCTGAACAAATTATAAATCCATACAACCTTCACTCGAATGTCAGACCTTTGAACCTGGGATCCCAACCAGCATCCAGAGCTACAGGCTCAGATGGGAATGCGAAACAGACTATTTATTTCCTTAACTTATTTATTAACTTACAAATTAACAATTGGATAACATCTACTGGACATCCCATTTACAAACTAACATATTAAATGTTAACCCTTTGAACGCTGAGCTCCTTGGACTTTTGGCTCCCACCCTGGGCTCCCTGGAGAAAAATCCGGCCGCTCGGGTATATGAAGGTTTGAATCGCGGCCGGTAAAATGGCCACTAGGATTCAAAGGGTTAAAGCAAAAAGAATACACATCATGGTATATCACTAGTTCAGTAGCTGCATAAGCTTTCCGCAACATATTTTTCACCAAGTAGTTCGGAAAATTCTCGATATTAACAATTTATACTCAATCTAGGCCTCATCGGGTTTTGAGTTGAGCTTCGAGTCCCTAAAAACCTTTTTTCTTTAATCTTTAATTTTTTTAAACCTAGATTGTGCAGTGACCACTCTAATAACTTACACTTTAATAATTCCACTTGCAAGCACTGGAATCTGCAGCTACTTCCCTCACTACAGCCGACAGGGGACATATTCAGCTTTCACAAGCAATCCTAATAATGTGGATTGACTTAGTTTGAATTGTATCTTACAACATGAATCTGAATGCTCAACTTCCGAGTCAATCTGAACTGCAAAATTACCTGCCTGATATATGAATAGAAATTTTAAATCAATTCATCAATAAACTTGACTCACGATACAGCGGACTGAAACTTATATCATCAATACAGTGAATTAACTACAATGACGATAGCAGCAGCAAGTAACCCAGGGAATGAAAGCTCCTGCCACATAAATAAGATCAGCATGAACAATACACAAAGTACGGCTTTCGAGTGAGAGCGTGCTTTATCTACCAGAAGTGAAAAAAACATCATCATGAAAACCAAAATCAACAGCAACGAAAACCTACTGGCGAGGTGCGGATGTGTGCCATGCCATAGCGTGGCGACCCCTCGCGCCATCTGTGGCATTCTGTATGGCCACAGCGTTGTAGACCCTTAGCCCTGCGGCTTGCAGACCACCCAGAAAGGCCTCCACCAAAGATACCTGTCGTCGGCGCAGTCTCAGCCGTTGATGTAACCGTTGATGGGCCAGGAAATGACGAACAGCTGTTGTTTGGGAATTGTAAATATAGGGGTTTTAGAATTAGGGACAAACAACACGACAAGTTAAAAGTTATTGATCGAATAGGTCTCATCTGGGTACAAACAAATCCAAAAAAAACCTCACGGTCCAGTGTCATGCACATATCGGTTGGGCATCATGAACAATGTATAGCGATTACGATGTCAAGCTTTATTAAACATGTGTGAAAGCTTTGCAAAAACAAATCCCATGTGGCAACAACGGTTGTGACGGAGCCACAGGTTAGGGCAGCACCTTTTTGGCAAATTACGACCCTGCGATGAAGTTGCTGACAAATTTCCACCAACTGGTCCCCATGCCAGGGTTTCAGCAGAACACGGTTTGGTCCCATCTGAAGAATGAAAACAGAAGTGAAACAATAGATCAGGTAAACAAGCAAACCGCTGTTGTTGTTGATCAAGTTTGGTATATAGAGGTTTGAATCAAGCAAGTTTGGCATTCCAGTCGAACACAACCAACTATCGGCTTATACCATCCACCACAGTTCAAATACAGAAACAAACATCAGTCAATCAATTTTGTTGTGTAGTGCTTTCCATTTAGTTCTAAAATCTCAAAGCACTTCACAAGGAAAGAATGCATATTATTACCACTACGACTTATTTAATGGCCCCAATGAATCCTACCTTCTTGTGGGGTTGGTTGCAGGAGGTAGATTGGCTGAAGTCTTTTACGAATCAGCTAGCCGTGCCTGATATTTAATTGAAGATGGCAGGAATTGGGAATTTCTTCAGAGTGCTCGTGATAACTCATTTATTCCTCATGAAAGACACCATGGGATCCTTAATGTCCTTCAGCTTCTGCTTGCAGGATGAACACCCAGCTTAACGTCCATCAGAGAGACGGTGCACTAGGATGCAACTCCCTTCCCACAAAATACCAATTTGACAGTTTATAGTTCAGTCGAGAATGGCGGCAAGTTCACTACCGCCGCGCCATTCTGCTTGAACAACCAAATAGATAAGAGAAGTAAAAAGATGACACTTTGAGAGGAATAAAAATCACAATTGATGATGATGTGCGACTTTTAAAAGGTAGAGTTCCACAGTTGAGGAGCATATTTTAAGAATGCTTGATGGCCAAGTCTTCATCCCAGTGCAAGAAACTGGCAGGATATATCTGCTGTTTGACTGTCGCGTTCTTGCAAGGGTGCAAGGTGTTGACTGCTTTTTGAAGTTCAGAAATGTAAGAAGGAACCGATTTATGTTTGGGTTTTAAAGGTTTGGATGGATCCTATGGTATCCAAGGTATCCAATGCCATCTCCACCCATGGCTCGCAGACTTCCTCTCCTGTCGCAGTCAACATGTGGCCCTAAATGGAGTTCTTTCATCCCCTCTTCCTGTCCAGGCTGGAGTTCCTCAAGGTAGCGTTCTGGACCCTGTTCTTTTTGTGGTTTTCATCAATGATCTCTCCGACTGGAAAATCCTCTTTATCTATTGCTGATGACTCCACCCCCTCTGTCGTTCAATCTATCATCCCTCAGAGGCACAAGCCACAGCTTCTTCGCTCTCTGCAGATCTGGATAAAATCATAAACTGGTCCAACACGTGGAACATGTCTTTCAATCCAGACAAATCTCACACTCCCACTATGTCCCTCCGAAAGGACCGTTTAGAACCCCACCACCCCACCCCCACCCATCTAATTTCTCAACAATCCCCTTGAAGAAGTCCTTTCATTACACTTCTTGGTCTCACTATCTGCCATGATCTTTCCTGAAAGCCACATTTCCAACCTGGCTGCCAAAGCCAGTCGCCGACTGGGAATCCTCCTTCGTGCAAAGTCCTTCCTCAGCCCACCTGAGCTCCGACCACATACAAAGCTTTTGTCCACAGCCTGATGGAGTATTGCTCTCCCTTCTGGGCTGGTGTTCTGCCTCTCACCTTTCTTGGATTCACGCTGTAGAAACCAAGACATTAGGATCATTGGTATCTCCCACGGTGAGGCTGAGTCTTTGGGCCTCTCACTCTCTCACCGCATGCAGGTCGGTGGTCTTTCTGTGTTCTACCATCTCTCTCCCAGTCTCGCCCCCCCCCCTCCTGCTCTGTCTGAGATATGTCCCCACTATTTCTGCAAGGCACTCAAGGTCCGCCAACAACCCCCTTCTGTATAAACTACCAAAATCAAGAATCACTGCTCACCTTCACTCTTTCATTCCTCTGTTTTCCCGCCTTTGGAATAAACTCCCCACTCTCTTCAATCCCACACCTCCCTCCAGGCCTTCAACAACTGTTCATCACCCACTCTTATCGGCCCCCATCCAAAACCTCGATCTTTTCTAACACCATTAATCCACCCCAAACCCAACCTCCTTCAAATTGCCTGCTTCTCCTTCCTGAAAGTCCCTGTAATGTCCATCTTGTATTCCCCGTGTTCCCTTCCACAATCCCTCTCCCTTCCACAGATCTCCTAATGTCTCTGTTCCCCACTGTCTTGTCCTTCCCTCTCCCACCCCTCTTGTCTCATGCCCCCCTTGCTGTGCATTGTG
>CM068960.1:100822544-100833301 GCA_035128595.1 Eptatretus atami
AATGGTGAAGAATCACTGAAAAAATTCTAGTAGCCGGATACAGATGTGGATCTTCACCAAAATCTAATGAATTCTTCCTTATCACATCCATGTCCACCAAATTTCATCCGGATCAGTCCTGAACTTTTTGAGATATCCTGCACACAGACAGACAGACCGACAGACAAACAGACAAACAAGCAGTCATAGACTGGTACTTACGAAATCGTCAACTTGATCTCTGACCTTGTCTAATAACTTCTCTAGAGAAGGTAGCGACGCAAACCAGAAGTTTCTACGATGATTCTGTACCCAACCATCAAAAATCGTAACGTCGACCGAAGCAAAAATGTCCATTTCTCCACGCAATTATTTAATATTATTTTATCAAAGTCACAAAACCATAATATTCGGCCATCCACCAACAATCTTTACATAATCCGACGGCTTAGCGAGTCAGGCATGCGACAATAACCGTTATTGGGATAAAAAATGACTTTTAAACACCATCTTTATCGAAAACACCATCAGCGCGCACACGCAAAACCTTTACGTGACTCAACGACGCGTCTGCTCGAGCGCGCTGCACCACGTGACGAGCCGTGACACGGTGAGTGAAATATTTTTTATACAATCTTAAAACGTCTCCAAAACATCCGATTTTTACCAGAATTTCGACAACCGAGTGTTAAGCGTCCTAAGCGATCGCAAAAACCGAAGACAAAATTAAAATCGAAGTTAAAACGAACTCGTAACGTCGACCGAAGGAAAAATACTCCATTTCTCCACATGAATTTACGGAATTATATTTGACCTCACTGTGACTTGACCTTTGACCGATTTTGACCAAAATCTAATCAGCGCTAGCCATCACCCTCGAATCACGTGGTGTAATTTGACATTGGGAGCTTCTTCCGTTCTCGAGTTATCGTGCCTACAAACAAACACACAAACACACACACAAACAAACACACAAACAGAGGACGGAAGTCATCAATATACTTACAAAATCTTTAGATTTCGTAAGTAACAAACAAGCATCATAGGGTACTTACGAAATTGTCAACTTGACCTCTGACCTTGTCTAATAAAAGCTGTCTCTAGAGAAGGTAGCGACGCAAACCAGAAGTTTCTACGATGATTCTGTACCAAACCATCAAAAATCGAATGTTTGACCTCACTGTGACCTTGACCTTTGACCGATTTTGACCAAAATCTAATCAGCACTAGCCATCACCGTCCTGAATCACATGGTGTAATTTGACATTGGTAGCTTCTTCAGTTCTCGAGTTATAACTTTTTTTTTGGATGTTTGACCTCACTGTGACCTTGACCTTTGACCGATTTTGACCAAAATCTAATCAGCGCTAGCCACCACCCTCCTGAATCACGTGGTGTAATTTGACATTGGTAGCTTCTTCCGTTCTGAGTTATCGTGCCTACAAACAAACACACACACAAACAAACACACACACAAACAACACACAAACAAACACACAACACACAAACACACAAACAAGCAGTCATAGACTGGTACTTAGGAAAATCGTCAACTTGACCTCTGACCTTGTCTAATAAAAGCTGTCTCTAGAGAAGGTAGCGACGCAAACCAGAAGTTTCTACGATGATTCTGTACAACCATCAAAAATCGAATGTTTGCACCTCACTGTGACCTTGACCTTTGACCGATTTTGACCAAAACTAATCAGCGCTAGCCATCACCCTCCTGAATCACGTGGTGTAATTTGACATTGGTAGCTTTCTTTGTTCTTGAAGTTACTCATGCCTACAAACAAACACACAAACACACACACAAACAGAGGACGGAAGTCATCAATATACTTACGAAATCTAAAACAGATAGACAGAAAGGGGGTGAACACATAACCTCCTTCACCTTCGGTGGCAGAGGTAATAAAGTTGATACATACTGATAGTATTAAAGATTGAAGGAAGTAATTGCAGGTTCAGGTTTGGAAAGGACCATGATCAGTTCACTTCACCATACAGGGCTGATAGGATAGCTGAGAGGTACACACACTCGCCTCTTGGAAGTCATGGGTCATGATGTGTAAATAAAGTTGGAAATAGTCTGATTTAATGCAATTTCATTCCAAGCTACAAGGCAAGAAAAGGTGAAAATTTTGAAAGGGGATGTAGACTTTGTGTCAGCGCGCGCGCGCGCACGCACGCACGCACGCACGCACGCACGCACGCACACACCAGACACGTAGAGTGCATGACTTCACATTTGCAGCTCAGAAGAGATTTCCGCTCTCGCCCGTTCATTGCAATCAGTACTGTTCAACATGTACATGAGATGGTGCTCTACACTCCACTACACACCCCTCCACGCTTAATGAAGAGTAACTTGACAAGTGCAAATTGCACGTGACATGAAAACACCCTGTGAGTATTGGTAAGTAAACATGCATCGTGTTATCATCAAACAGTCTTGGACTTCATTCCGTTTTACTTTTGGTTATTGTTACAGGTTGATAGGTGAAGCTTAACCACCGGTTTCCGATACCGAAGTGGAAATCGTCTTTCTTGCCCAGAACTTTGATTACCTGAAGGAATTGTACTCGTTCTGTGCTGAGCATGAGGAGAATCTCGTTTCTTCTGAAGCTGACTTTGACCTACACTTGCACTCTCAACATCTTCAATCTGTCTGCCTCTCCCACTTGGAGCAGCATTACACGACACACATTTGCATAGAGAATTTGCATCACCCCCACCCACTCCAAAAGAACACAGGCAAAGATAAAAAAAAAATACCCCTATACACTAATTGGGGCCATGTTGATCCGATGTAGCAAGTCTGGATGTAATCGGCCCAGAATTGTAGGAGGAGTAGCGTGACAAACGCACGCATGCACGCACGCACGCACGCACAGAGGTCCATGAATTATAGTCAGGATTCTGACATATTTAAGGACTCACTTCTGGTACAACCAGCACATGACACATTAATTGTAGCAATACTGTCTGATTCATCAGAATGAAGTGATTCACCCCAACATAATCTGCTGTGATTGACAGCTCATCAACAATTCAAAAGTAGAACACATCTTTCCTTTTTACAGTCAACTGTGATGGCAGTCTCAACATCAGAGTTGGCTTCTCTATCCATCTTGTCCACCCAGTGCATCCTCCCTTGCCCCCCATTCCTCCCCACACCTATTGTTTGTCCGGGTCTCTGTTTTTGGCCTTCGGCTCCCCTGTTGGTTACCCCCCTCTCCCCCCCCCCTTCTCTCTCTGCTGTTCCATTTGATCTGTTGGGTCCTGATACGTTCCATGTTCGATCTCTTCCAACGATTTTTGACCTTGTATACAAAAAAAAAAAACTTATTATCTTGGAAATCCGTCGGAAACATATGCTCAAGGTGGACAAACCTAACCTTGTCACGTATTATCTTGACTAAATATGTGTGAGGCCCAGATATTTTAACTATCCTTTCTGGTAACCCCTTCAACCATTTATGGTGATGGGTTTTCACTTTGACCTTCTGGTTTAGCTTTACACTTCGTTCTTTAACTCCTCTCCTATTATGACACTGCTGCTTCAATTGCTTCTGTTCTACAGACTGTGCCAAATTTGGTCTCAACAAGGTAAACATTATCTGCGGCTGCCTTTTTAGAAACAGTTCTGTTTAGAAACAGCCAGTGTTCTCCAAGTCATGGTGTGAGACGTATTTTGAGACATTAGAAAGTTTGCCAACATCTGTTTGATGAGAGCACCTTCGATGTCTTATACTGTGGCTCCATTAGAAGCAGGATGATACTGTCAAGTTTTTGCAACATCTTTTTCCAATTAACTGCAATGGCAGCTGAGACATTGCATCAGCATTACTATGATCAACTGATCATCTATACTCAATATCACAAGTATATGCTGACAGAATTAAAGCTTACCTTTGCATATGGGATGCTGCTAAGGTCAGAATGGGGGACTTCGGGCTAAGAACAACTAACTGTAAGAGGATTATGGTCTGCCACTATGGTGCACTTGTGACCATACAAGTATTTGGGAAACTTCTTTTGCCCAAAATTCAGGGACAATGCCTCTCGTTCTATCTGGGCATTCTTTAATTATTTCACAGTGAGAGTGAGAGATGCAAGTTCAAATCGGTCTCTTCTCTCCGTTATCAAACAAATGAGAATCCACAGCTCCTACCCTATATGCCGAAGCATCACATAGTCACTCAATCTCTCTGTTCACATCATAATGCACAAGCATAGAACTTCCAACCAACATGCCTTTGCACAGTTTGAATGCACTTTCACAATTATCCGTCCATTTCCAAGGAACATCTTTCTTCAAAAGCTCGTTCAGTGGATGTAACATCGTGTCTATGTTTTTGAATGAAGGTAGCACAGTAATTTAAGAGGCCCAAAAATGATCTCAGCTGTGTGATGTTCTTGAAGGCCCTGTCACACCTTGACGATTTAGCCAGCGTATGCCGACGTATGAAAAATTTGTCTAAAACGCTGGCACACGTCGAATACGTTATGGGTAAGTTTTGTATACGTAAAGAGCACGCTGGCATACGTCGTAGTACGCTGGCATACGTCGTAGTTCGCCGAGCTGTTAGACAAATTTTCCATGCTTGAAATTTTTCGACGTATGCCAGCGTATGACTCACATGTTCCGCATAACGCTGGCCATAAGTTATAGGCACGTTACGCGATCGTTGACACACATCGACACACGTTACTTGTAAGTTACTCATAAGTCAAACACGTCGAGGTAATGTTTAGCGTCAGTGTTCCAGACTCCATGTTTGTTTGTTTTTTTTTTGTTTTTTTTTTTTCTTCAGCATGACGGTGATGTTGACACTTCGATTTGTAGTGCGGTTATAATATAATATAATTAATAGGCTGGCGCTCAACGATTTCAATCATAACCGCACTAGAAATCGAAGTGTCACATCACCGTCATACCGAAGGAAAAAAAAAAAAAACGGGAGTCTGGAACACTGACGCTAACCATTACCTCGACGTGTTTCGACTTATGAGTAACTTACAAGTAACGTGTGTCGACGTGTGTCAACGATCGCGTAACGTGCCTACAACTTATGGCCAGCGTATGCGGAACGTGTGTCATACACTGGATACGTCGAAAAATTTTCAACATGCTGAAAATTTGTCGACGTACTACGACATATGCCAGCGTGCTTCAGCGTGCTATTAACGTATACAAAACTTACCCATAACGTATTCAAGAGAGAGATCTATATATCGTTTTTGGCCCCATCTCTCAATGGTGAAGAATCACTGAAAAATTCTAGTAGCCGGATACAGATGTGGATCTTCACCAAAATCTAATGAATTCTTCCTTATCACATCCATGTCCACCAAATTTCATCCGGATCAGTCCTGAACTTTTTTGAGATATCCTGCACACAGACAGACAGACCGACAGACAAACAGACAAACAGCAGTCATAGACTGGTACTTACGAAATCGTCAACTTGATCTCTGACCTTGTCTAATAAAGCTGTCTCTAGAGAAGGTAGCGACGCAAACCAGAAGTTCTACCGATGATTCTGTACCCAACATCAAAAATCGTAACGTCGACCGAACAAAAATGTCCATTTCTCCACGCAATTATTTAATATTATTTATCAAAGTCAAAAAACCATAATATTCGGCCATCCACCAACAATCTTTACATAATCCGACGGCTTAGCGAGTCAGGCATGCGACAATAACCGTTATTGGGATAAAAAATGACTTTTAACACCATCTTTATCGAAAACACCATCAGCGCGCACAACGCAAAACCTTTACGTGACTCAACGACGCGTCTGCTCGAGCGCGCTGCACCACGTGACGAGCCGTGACACGGTGAGTGAAATATTTTTTATACAATCTTAAAACGTCTCCAAAACATCCGATTTTTACCAGAATTTCGACAACCGAGTGTTAAGCGTCCTAAGCGATCGCAAAAACCGAAGACAAAATTAAAATCGAAGTTAAAACGAACTCGTAACGTCGACCGAAGGAAAAATACTCCATTTCTCCACATGAATTTACGAATTATATTTGACCTCACTGTGACCTTGACCTTTGACCGATTTTGACCAAAATCTAATCAGCGCTAGCCATCACCCTCCTGAATCACGTGGTGTAATTTGACATTGGGAGCTTCTTCCGTTCTCGAGTTATCGTGCCTACAAACAAACACACAAACACACACACAAACAAACACACAAACAGAGGACGGAAGTCATCAATATACTTTACGAAAATCTTTAGATTTCGTAAGTAACAAACAAGCAGTCATAGACTGGTACTTACGAAATTGTCAACTTGACCTCTGACTTGTCTAATAAAAGCTGTCTCTAGAGAAGGTAGCGACGGCAAACCAGAAGTTTCTACGATGATTCTGTACCAAACCATCAAAAATCGAATGTTTGACCTCACTGTGACCTTGACCTTTGACCGATTTTGACCAAAATCTAATCAGCACTAGCCATCACCGTCCTGAATCACATGGTGTAATTTGAACATTGGTAGCTTCTTCAGTTCTCGAGTTATAACTTTTTTTTGGATGTTTGACCTCACTGTGACCTTGACCTTTGACCGATTTTGACCAAAATCTAATCAGCGCTAGCCACCACCCTCCTGAATCACGTGGTGTAATTTGACATTGGTAGCTTCTTCCGTTCTCGAGTTATCGTGCCTACAAACAAACACACACACAACAAACACACACCAAACAACACACAAACAAACACACAAACACACAAACACACAAACACACAAAAAGCAGTCATAGACTGGTACTTAGGAAATCGTCAACTTGACCTCTGACCTTGTCTAATAAAAGCTGTCTCTAGAGAAGGTAGCGACGCAAACCAGAAGTTTCTACGATGATTCTGTACCAAACCATCAAAAATCGAATGTTTGACCTCACTGTGACCTTGACCTTTGACCGATTTTGACCAAAATCTAATCAGCGCTAGCCATCACCCTCCTGAATCACGTGGTGTAATTTGACATTGGTAGCTTCTTCTGTTCGAGTTATCATGCTACACAAACAAACACACAAACACACACACAAACAGAGGACGGAAGTCATCAATATACTTACGAAATCTAAAACAGATAGACAGAAAGGGGGTGAACACATAACCTCCTTCACCTTCGGTGGCAGAGGTAATAAAGTTGATACTACTGATAGTATTAAAGATTGAAGGAAGTAATTGCAGGTTCAGGTTTGGAAAGGACCATGATCAGTTCACTTCACCATACAGGGCTGATAGGATAGCTGAGAGGTACACACACTCGCCTCTTGGAGTCATGGGTCATGATGTGTAAATAAAGTTGGAAATAGTCTGATTTAATGCAATTTCATTCCAAGCTACAAGGCAAGAAAAGGTGAAAATTTTGAAAGGGGATGTAGATTTTGTGTCAGCCGCGCGCGCGCGCACGCACGCACGCACGCACGCACGCACGCACACACCAGACACGTAGAGTGCATGACTTCACATTTGCAGCTCAGAAGAGATTTCCGCTCTCGCCGTTCATTGCAATCAGTACTGTTCAACATGTACATGAGATGGTGCTCTACACTCCACTACACACCCCTCCACGCTTAATGAAGAGTAACTTGACAAGTGCAAATTGCACGTGACATGAAAACACCCTGTGAGTATTGGTAAGTAAACATGCATCGTGTTATCATCAAACAGTCTTGGACTTCATTCCGTTTTACTTTTGGTTATTGTTACAGGTTGATAGTGAAGCTTAACCACCGGTTTCCGATACCGAAGTGGAAATCGTCTTTCTTGCCCAGAACTTTGATTACCTGAAGGAATTGTACTCGTTCTGTGCTGAGCATGAGGAGAATCTCGTTTCTTCTGAAGCTGACTTTGACCTACACTTGCACTCTCAACATCTTCAATCTGTCTGCCTCTCCCACTTGGAGCAGCATTACACGACACACATTTGCATAGAGAATTTGCATCACCCACACCACTCCAAAAGAACACAGGCAAAGATAAAAAAAAATACCCCTATACACTAATTGGGGCCATGTTGATCCGATGTGCAAGTCTGGATGTAATCGGCCAGAATTGTAGGAGGAGTAGCGTGACAAACGCACGCATGCACGCACGCACGCACGCACAGAGGTCCATGAATTATAGTCAGGATTCTGACATATTTAAGGACTCACTTCTGGTACAACCAGCACATGAAGACATTAATTGTAGCAATAGTGTCTGATTCATCAGAATGAAGTGATTCACCCCAACATAATCTGCTGTGATTGACAGCTCATCAACAATTCAAAAGTAGAACACATCTTTCCTTTTTACAGTCAACTGTGATGGCAGTCTCAACATCAGAGTTGGCTTCTCTATCCATCTTGTCCACCCAGTGCATCCTCCCTTGCCCCCCATTCCTCCCCACACCTATTGTTTGTCCGGGTCTCTGTTTTTGGCCTTCGGCTCCCCTGTTGGTTACCCCCCTCTCCCCCCCCCTTCTCTCTCTGCTGTTCCATTTGATCTGTTGGGTCCTGATACGTTCCATGTTCGATCTCTTCCAACGATTTTTGACCTTGTATACAAAAAAAAAAACTTATTATCTTGGAAATCCGTCGGAACATATGCTCAAGGTGGACAAACCTAACCTTGTCACGTATTATCTTGACTAAATATGTGTGAGGCCAGATATTTTAACTATCCTTTCTGGTAACCCCTTCAACCATTTATGGTGATGGGTTTTCACTTTGACCTTCTGGTTTAGCTTTACACTTCGTTCTTTAACTCCTCTCCTATTATGACACTGCTGCTTCAATTGCTTCTGTTCTACAGACTGTGCCAAATTTGGTCTCAACAAGGTACAATTATCTGCGGCTGCCTTTTTAGAAACAGTTCTGTTTAGAACAGCCAGTGTTCTCCAAGTCATGGTGTGAGACGTATTTTGAGACATTAGAAAGTTTGCCAACATCTGTTTGATGAGAGCACCTTCGATGTCTTATACTGTGGCTCCATTAGAAGCAGGATGATACTGTCAAGTTTTTGCAACATCTTTTTCCAATAAACTGCAATGGCAGCTGAGACATTGCATCAGCATTACTATGATCACTGATCATCTATACTCAATATCACAAGTATATGCTGACAGAATTAAAGCTTACCTTGCATATGGGATGCTGCTAAGGTCAGAATGGGGGACTTCGGGCTAAGAACAACTAACTGTAAGAGGATTATGGTCTGCCACTATGGTGCACTTGTGACCATACAAGTATTTGGGAAACTTCTTTTGCCAAAATTCAGGGACAATGCCTCTCGTTCTATCTGGGCATTCTTTAATTATTTCACAGTGAGAGTGAGAGATGCAAGTTCAAATCGGTCCTCTCTCTCCGTTATCAAACAAATGAGAATCCACAGCTCCTACCCTATATGCCGAAGCATCACATAGTCACTCAATCTCTCTGTTCAATCATAATGCACAAGCATAGAACTTCCAACCAACATGCCTTTGCACAGTTTGAATGCACTTTCACAATTATCCGTCCATTTCCAAGGAACATCTTTCTTCAAAAGCTCGTTCAGTGGATGTAACATCGTGTCTATGTTTTTGAATGAAGGTAGCACAGTAATTTAAGAGGCCCAAAAATGATCTCAGCTGTGTGATGTTCTTGAAGGCCCTGTCACACCTTGACGATTTAGCCAGCGTATGCCGACGTATGAAAAATTTGTCTAAAACGCGGCACACGTCGAATACGTTATGGGTAAGTTTTGTATACGTAAAGAGCACGCTGGCATACGTCGTAGTACGCTGGCATACGTCGTAGTTCGCCGAGCTGTTAGACAAATTTTCCATGCTTGAAATTTTTCGACGTATGCCAGCGTATGACTCAAATGTTCCGCATAACGCTGGCCATAAGTTATAGGCACGTTACGCGATCGTTGACACACATCGACACACGTTACTTGTAAGTTACTCATAAGTCGAAACCGTCGAGGTAATGTTTAGCGTCAGTGTTCAGACTCCATGTTTGTTTGTTTTTTTTTTTGTTTTTTTTTTTCTTCAGCATGACGGTGATGTTGACACTTCGATTGTGTAGTGCGGTTATAATATAATATAATTAATAGGCTGGCGCTCAACGATTTCAATCATAACCGCACTAGAAATCGAAGTGTCAACATCACCGTCATACCGAAGGAAAAAAAAACCAGGGAGTCTGGAACACTGACGCTAACCATTACCTCGACGTGTTTCGACTTATGAGTAACTTACAAGTAACGTGTGTCGACGTGTGTCAACGATCCGTAACGTGCCTACAACTTATGGCCAGCGTATGCGGAACGTGTGTCATACACTGGATACGTCGAAAAATTTTCAACATGCTGAAAATTTGTCGACGTACTACGACATATGCCAGCGTGCTTCAGCGTGCTTAACGTATACAAAACTTACCCATAACGTATTCGACGTGTGCCAGCGTATTCGGCAAATTTTTCATACGTCGGCATACGCTGGCTAAAACGTCAAGGTGTGACAGTGGCTTGACACTTCGATGTCTAGTGCGGTTATTGATTTGAATCGTCGAGCCGCAGCCTATTAATAGCCTACGCCACGTGATCGTCGGCGATACGCTGCCGCGCGCTATGCATAAGTTAGACTATCGTTGGGCATAGGTTGTGAACGCCGACAACACGCTCAGCATTCGTTGATATAAGTTATCTATATGTTATCGAAACGTTCTGTGTACGTTACTAATACGTTATGCATACGTCCAACTCGTTTGAATACGTCCA
>CM068960.1:100833326-100855759 GCA_035128595.1 Eptatretus atami
AAACTGGAAAAAAAACATCAATAGTTCAGCGTACGCCAGAGTTTTACATACATTTTGATACCTTGCCATATGCTGGCTAAAATGTCAAGGTGTGACAGGGCCCTGAGACTAGGCACATTCTAGATTGCATCCACCTTTATGTTGGAAGGATGTAGACCATCCTTGTCTACTCAATGACCCAAAACCTCTCCAGAATTTTGGAACATTTCACATTTGTGTGCTTTCACTCGTACTCCATGCTTCACTAAACATTGCATCACTGCGTCCAACACATCATCATGCGTTTGTCTATTCGGGGCTGTGATAAGAATATCATCCAGATAGCAGACTACCCCATCCATTCCTTGCAGAATTTGATTCATTACCCATTGAAAATATCCCAGGGGCAGAAGACACTCCAAAAGGCAATCTATTCGACTGAAATATACTCCTGTGTGTATTTACTGTCAAATATGACTTGAACTCTTCATCAAACTTGGTACAGGTTGACATTTGCCAGATGTAACATTGAAAAGATCTGGCCTTCTCTCAAAAAAATTGTGAATAGATCATACACATTTGACAAAGCAATGGGTGGATTCCCCTCTACGACATTGGTTACAGTCACTTTATGATCCACACAAACTCAAACTTAAGTGTCCATCTGATTTTGGTACTACAACCACTGGAGTGGCCCAACTACTTTGAACTACCTTCCTGATCATGTCCTCCATCTCTAATCTACCGAGTTATTTTTCCACCCTTTCCTTCATGGCGTAGGGCATAGGTTGCGGCTTACAATAGATATGTTTGGCATCATCTCGTACCATCACCGTTGCGTTGAACTCGTTATTGGTTTCCCTGTCTTGCTAAACGTGAGGATATTGTCGAA
Source organism: Eptatretus atami (assembly GCA_035128595.1). Lineage (NCBI taxonomy): Eukaryota > Metazoa > Chordata > Myxini > Myxiniformes > Myxinidae > Eptatretus > Eptatretus atami. The sequence goes on from CM068960.1 coordinate 100,834,198, forward strand.
CAAAACCCTCTCGTGAATGATACCTCAGCTCAACGTGGAAAATCTCCTTCCAATCTAGCTTGATGAAGCCTAACCAATCTCTTCCCATTAGAGCTGGCCTCTTCCCAGCCACTATCATCACTGGCAACCTGTAAGACTGATCCTTGTACTGTGAGATTACCAATAACTGGAATACTCTCTCTCCAGCATAACTTCACAACTCCACCTTTGTCTTCTGCTGTGAGTGATCGCTCAAATTTGCGATACAATGCTTAAAGAACCATGCTTGCAGATGCACCCATATAAGTTTCCTTTGGTACTGTCGTTCATGCGATGTCAACGTTGATTACAATTCCACATGGCTCACTCATTGTTGGTGGTCTTGATGATCTACATCTCCAAAATCTCCTTCTCTGTCTCACACTGGTAGCCGGATAACTCTTGGATGGTGTGAACGATCTGTTTTTCCTCGACCTTCGCTTCTGCTGCCCGACGACATCATCTGTTTCTAACGACACGTTTTTGAGATGTGTCCAACCTTCTTGCAGGTATAGCATTAGACCTTCAAATAAGAGAAGGTACAGTAATGATTCTCCCCAAGACAGCAATAACATGCCTGATTCAGGCTACTTTCACTGGTACCCTATAATAGCAACCAAGTGAAGGCTTCAGAGCATACAGCTCGTTTACACTGCAGGCAGCTGCAGACATCATTGGCTCACCACCAACCCCAAGAGTTTTAAACTCTCTCGAGTCTTTGTTGTCTGCCATGTTCCTAGTGACTGCAGTTGGGCATGCTAGTGCAAATGATAACCTTGGTGTGCTTAACAGTTTTCTGCATATGCTCTCTTTTATCAGCCCACACACAAACCAATCTCTCAAAGCTCTGTGAAAAAATTACAATGACTCGATAGTTAAGTGCTGCAATGTACTCACTGATTTCCTTTCCTGGCAATTGGTTGCTGGTACCAAACCTGTGGCTTTCAACAATCTCCAATGGTTCGGGACTTTCCTGCTTCTCGAGCACCATGAGAACCTGTACCGATGGTGTGTCCTTCGGCTTGGCTGGGACCAGTAATGTCATCAAAGTCGCATAGACTTCAGGCCCAACAAGTCAGAAATTTTGAGAATTTCCTTTCTAAAACTACCTGGTGATGGCTTTCATCATCAGGGTTTTCAACGATGCTGTTGGCAGCAAAAAAAAACATTTTGAGTCATTCTTTGTATGCACCGAAAGTCTCCCAGGAACATTTGAATTCGCTCAATTTCCCAATGAATCCCACAGGCGCCTCCATTATATTTTTCTACCGTCACACTTGCGCAACTCATTGAAGAGTTCTGGATTTTTTTTAGCTCAGGCGAAAAGGAAGAACACTGCTTTGTGGGTTGGGAGTAACACTCAACCTATCCTCCGACAAAACACCACGAGCTAGGGAATCTTCAATCCTATCCTCATCGCCATTCTGTGATATCTTTAGGCCACACTCCAGACATGTCACTCGTCAGTGGCTTCAAAGAGACTTCCACTCATGCCTACTTATTACAATCAGTACTGTTCAATATGTACATGAGATGGTGCTATACACTCTGTTACAAGAAAGAAGAAGAGAGGGGGAGGAAGGAGGGTGGAGAGAGAGAGAGAGGAGAGAGAGGGGAGGAAGGAGGGTGGGGAGAGAGAGAGAGAGAGAGAGAGAGAGAGAGAGAGAGAGAGAGAGAGAGAGAGAGAGAGAGAGAGAGAGAGAGAGACAGACAGACAGAGAGAGAGAGAGAGAGACAGACAGACAGAGATAGAGAGATAGATAAAAAAGAGAGAAATAATTGGAATGACCTCCGCAGTGATGGCTTCATTAAGATTTTCTGTAAAAGCTGCAGCATGGGTCAGATGGGAGGTGAAGTGGCAGGGAGGATGGGTCGGACAAAATGCCTTCCCTGGGGCCATTTCATCAGAACATCGTTGACGCATCTCATCAGAACCAAGCGCTTGCTGACAAAGTACTTGCTTCATTTAAGTATAAATCCAGAGATGTGTGTCCCCAATGTCATGATCATAGCCTATTCCCTTTGTCACACTCCCAAGCTGTATTTACATGTGGAAGAAGATGAGGTGTGAATAAAAACAAAGAGGTGGTCAACAGAAAGAAATACCAGGAAAAGTTGGGAAAATAGAAATGTGAATTGAAATACAAAGCAACAAAGAAAATGGAAACATATCTGTAGTACATCTACTCAAAAGGAAATAAAATTGTCTGAAGCACTGGACAGGCAATGTACAAATGTTCTTTAATATGACGACCATTCCCCCCCCTCCAATTCCTTTCTCCCTTTGTGTCAGTGTTCAAGTCAACCAGACAACCGGTCGTACACAGCCATAGAGTCAATGTCTTTAGTTAGAGCCCTTTGGTCACAGTTCAAGACCCACGGCCCTGTATGGGGGTTGATGAAGTCCTGGGATGAGGGGTATAGAGGTTGATGAGGGGTATGTGGGTTGATGATGGTCCAGGATGAGGGGTAGGCAGCTTGATAAGATCTTGAGGTCTGGGAATGAGGAGTATGCGGGGATCCCATGGCAAAAAAGGGATTGCATTGGGAACCAAACAGCACCGTCTGTACCGCACTTCTGTGTGGCATGCTCAAATATCATCCACTCCTCCTATCATGACTAGATTACCAAAATGGGGGTTATAATAGTATACTTCACATCTGTGCTGTTTGGAATAAAGAGCACGGAAGAAGGAGCCACTGCACCCAAACAAGAAGACGTCTCTCAAGCGAGCCACAGCTTTACCCCTATTGTCACTGAAACAGTCCATTAATGGGAGAATACAGACAGAAGAGGGAGGGAATTCCCTGCTTCTCTCCTCTTTTCCTCCTACCTTAATATGAGAGCACCGGCCAATAACAATAAACATTACACTGTGTGCCATTACAAAACAACCAGCTCTCCGCAAATCCTCTCTCATCCTGACATAAAAGGGAAGCACAAAACCCATTTCATTATTTATTTCCATTGTGTACATCATTCCGCTGAAGCGTGTGAGCTTCCTTTTTAAAACACTAACCAAAAACAAGCTCATGCATTTGCCTGCCTGGTACATTATCTCAGTCTATATTACTATTATTTACTGTACTCATGCCATCGGTCACCACTACGAGGAATAAATCAAGTAAACAATGACATAGATGCATGTCGGAAGATATTATGGGGGAAATATAGAATTGACCGTGAGTACGACCTTACCGCTCCCATGGCGTTCCGATTGCTGCACTCCACCACAGACATGTCTCCGACTCTCAATGCGACACGATGGCTGCAGCAGACGGCGTTCCTTCCTCGCTCTGATCACCAACAAGACGTCTGCCCACTGTACCACCCTTCATCCCTCTCGCCCTCGACATTGCCACCCTCCCCCAATCCCAATTCGCTCCAAGCACAGCTCTCCCTCCTACATCTAGTGACTCGATGAATAGTCATCATTCCACCTCAACTCTCCCTCACCCCTCCCTCTTCCACCAACACTAACCTGCCACCACGTCACATTAATCCGAATTTAACAATTCTGCGAGTCAGAAAAGAGCACTACCCTTCCACCATCGCCACCTCCTTATTTTAATGATACATCTTGTGCTGTCAAATCAAATTGCTATACTTCCACATGCACATTCGTTGATAAATTCCATCCATGTAAAGTAGCCATGGCAACAATCTCTGGCATTATAAACACTTTTTAAAAAGGAGATTCAGACATCTTTGAAGATGAGGCAGTTGGATGATGTGACTGTGATTTGATTATGCCGAACTAGTAGCGCTACTGCCTTCCGCTTGCCTCCAAGGTGAGTAATATGAAAAAAGTGCCTTAATGGAGAACATATCACAACATCATTCATATAATCTAAGTGTGGAAGAAGATGTACATTAATAGAAACAGGTTTCAGGATCCCAAGGAAAATTCAATGACATTTTCACGCTGTGAGAACAGCAGGTTGGTGAAATGCCAGTCTTACTTGGAGACAGTATAAAGAAAGCTCTTTTTCCAATGCAATGCACAGGGTTGACTTCATTTCAGAAAGCCTCAATTTCCAGTCTCAAAACAATCAAACAGTCACACGAGAACCCTCAATGTGTTGGTAATGACTTGTAATCAATAATATCAGAACTGCAGGCTTAAACTACCAAGTAATTTCTCAATACGGAATTGATTTATATCATTCATTGCTGTCAAATGGGCTGTCCAATCTGTCAACATTTAAACATGTAGCTACAATATATGAACAACATCGGAAATACATATAAATGCCGTTTTCAATATTTTCTGAGGGAGGGGGGGGGGATTTCAATCTCTCTCTCTCTCTCGTGTGTGTGTGTGTGTGTGTGTGTGTGTGTGTGTGTGTGTGTGTGTGTGTGTGCTAAAGTCTGTCTCTGTGTCTGTCTGTCTGTCTGTCTCTCTCGCCTCCTCTCTCTCTCCTCGCCTCTCTCTCTCCTCGCCCTTCTCTCTCTCCCTCGCCCCTCTCTCTCTGCCCCCCCTCTCTCTCGCCCCCCTCTCTCTCGCCCCCTCTCTCTCTCTCGCCCCCCTCTCTTCTCTCTTCGCCCCCTCTCTCTCTCTTGCCCCCCTCTCTCTCTCTCTCGCCCCCCCTCTCTCTCGCCCCCCCCTCCTCTCTCTCTCGCCCCCCCTCTCTCTCTCTCTCGCCTCTCTCTCTCGCCCTCTCTCTCCTTTCGCCCCCCCTCTCTCTCTTCGCCCCCTCTCTCTCTCGCCCTCCCCTCTCTCTCTCTGCCCCCCCCTCTCTCTCTCTCTCCTCGCCTCTCTCTCTCGCCCTCTCCTCCCTCTCTCTCTCTCGCCCTCCCTCTCTCTCTCTCTCTCTCTCTCTGCTCCTCCCTCTCTCTCTCTCTCGGAATTTTTCTTTATACAATTCAATAAGTCATAATGTACATTTTCTTTTGAATGCTCAGGGTAGGGTTAATACCAGGAAGTTTCTTCAGTTGACAGGGTAAAATCTCATACTCATTTACTATCACCATGACTCCTAAATATTTTAATGTCCCAAATAATCCCACCTTCTTGAAGGGTCGGTCAAGGAACGTTTTTTTACCCAAATCTTTCACGAACCGGCTCGCCAGGCCTGACGTTTGAATGAAGGTGATTTGGGCAGGAATTATATCTTTCTGTTCCAGGCTGCCGGCCAGAACTTGGATAATCTTCTCGTAAGCCACAGAGGTATCTTTCATGTCAACTAACGCCACAATGCTGGCAGATGTATCCTCCACATTCCCGTACATCTTAAGGATAGCGCACACATTCATGTATCGCCTTGTATGTAGAAACATTAGATAATTCTCATCAATCCATATAGCTGGGTTGAGAATCGAACCCAGACTAGAAAGTCTAAGACGTGACCATAACTCCAGGGTATCCTGCAAGCCCAAATCTTACACTCAATATGGAGATGGAATTTGGACTTTGACATGGCCACTGTTTTTTTTGTTTGTTTCTTTTTCTCTACACAAGAACCAAGGCTCATAACGGAGCCACACACACACATCACACACACACACACACACACACACACACACACACACACACACACACAACACACAACACACAGCACCACACACACACACACACACACGAGGCAGGAAACATCACAGGACTGTTGGATGAGACAAACACAGCCACTGAGTTTGAGGGAAGTACCATCACCTCCTGGGATACTCTGGGAACCAGCGACGTCAGAACAATGGTGCCGCTTTTCTCACCCCACTCAGCGGGGCATTTCCTAAGGAAGAATGTCCTCCTACCCATCGATCCCAACTGTTGTACACTTTGTAGACATGCCAATGGAGGTTGGGGAGGAGGGAAGGGGGTTGAATTTTCCAAAATACTCATACCAATCCTGCATCCCAGCTAATTGTTCCGATTTGGCTTCAAAGAAAACACTTCAAATCCAATTTTTAACTTTCGGAATAGAATACATTAACTGGTTGTGTTGTTTTCATATGTCGGGATGTGGGAAAGCCATATGGAGCTGCCAAGTTGTTGTCATTATTCTCGCGAGACAAAATAAAACATGTCACGGGAGTTCTAGTGCAGAACATGGCATCTTGTTGTTGCATGATCACCACATGGTATGTTAGAAGTGTTGAAGCCACAACCCCAGATATAATGTCTAAAAACTCGGAAAAACAGAAATGTTGAAGCCATTGCCGAGTCCTTTATTAAGAGGAATGTGGTGGAGAACCGAAGGCGCTGGGAGCAGCTATTGTGGATGTATCGCACCTCCGCGTAGCTCATTCAAAAGCCTGAAAAAATGAGTCTCCATCTTGCTCCACTGTGCTGGTGCTGAAGCGCAGGATATCACAAGAACTTTATATTTTCTGAGGGGGAGATTCCTGACAATTGGGAAAAGGTACTTCAGAAGTTCTACTCGTACTGTGAGCCCCAGAAGAATGAGGGACAGCATTTGAAAGATACAATTTCTGGCAACATTGTCAGTGCAACGGGGAGACAATTGACAACTGGGTCAATGATTTGTGAATTCAGCTCGACAACTGAGTATGACGACCACAGAGAGAAAAAAATCTCAGGGATAGGATTGTGTTTGGAGCGGTAGATGAACGAGTGAAAGAGGGACTGTTGAGGGAGGCCAAGCTTCAGCACATGGCAAGCGCCCTCTGTTGGGTGAGGCTAGTAAAACTCCGTTCAACCAATGCCATGTCGTCAGCAGTCTGTGCAGGTACATGCTGTGTATAGGCACACTGCAAAGGAAGAGAGGTGGAATCAGGAAGCAGCCACAGAAGAAAGTCAGTGATAGAAGAGCTGTTGGTATCGGCCATAGCCCTAAGCAAGGGGGTTGCTGTGGTAACTGCTCTATGCAACACCCACCATACAGATTCACAGCATATGGCAAGCTCTGTTGTGCCTGCAACAAGCCAAATCACGTTCAGGCAGTGTCGCTCAAAGAAGAGAGTGAAAGCAAAGGGAATAGTCCATGCGGTCGCACAGGTGTCAGAGGGCAATGACCCAAATCTGTTTGTGGCGACAGTAACATCAGCAACAGTTGTGACAACGATGTCCAACTCTGAGGGATAAAGTGACTTGATCATTCCAGTAGTAACAAGTGGATGCCAGGTACTCTTCAAGCTTGATACCGGTGTTGATCCAAACATTATAACTGACAAGAACAATCAGTGTCAGCAGCCCAAGCCACATCTGAGGTGGAGTCCAGTGACCATGAAGGCCTTCAATGGCAAGCCCATACCTAGTCGAGGTATATGTCATGTGCAGCTCAAGAGCAAGGGATGGACCTTCACTACCACTGTGGATGTCGTACCAGATGGCCAATCAGGACTATTGGGGCAATAGGACTGTCTCAGACTGCGTCTTGTAAAGCGGGTGTACTATGTAGCTACAGATACCATTATCTCAGTGTTAAGTGTAACCACACTCAAACAGCAGGTGCAACAGATTCATCCATTGCTGTTCACAGAAGTAGGATGTCTACATGGTGTGCACTCTATCCATCTCTGAGAGAATGGAGTACAAGTCATACATGCACCAATATGCATACCAGTTGCTCACTGGGAGAAGCTCCAAGCAGAGCTTAACAGAAAACAGCAACAAAGATTTATCAAGAAAGCCCGTGAGCCCACGGTGGGTAAACTATCTTGTCATACAAGAGAAGGCAAATGGCTAAATCAGATTATGCATAGACCCCAAAGATCTGAACAATGCAATTCAAAGAGAGCACTTCCAGCTGTCAACCAAGGAGGAAACCTTGTGTGAGCTCCTGGGAGCACAGTTATTTGCAAAGATGGACACTGTGGCTTCATTACATCAGATCAAATTATATAAGTGGTCAGCTTAGCTATCGTGTGTAGCCTGTGGCTGCTGGTTGCAACATTTTCTGGAGGTGTGGCTGTGCCAATGATACAGTGCCCTCTATTACCAGTACACTGGTACTCATTTCACCAACTTCAGAAGGATGACAGGCTGAGTCAATCCTACCTGGTGTTATTTCAAAGGCCAACAGGGACTCAAACTCAAGACCCTAATATCTTAAGCTAGCAACTTTAACCATTAAGCCAACCAACACCAGGCTTACAGCACTTATCCGAATTGACAACAATATACTCCACGTGGGCGATATCATAATCTGTGTTTGCCCATGGGAATCTCATCTGCTCCAGAAGTGTTCACAAGAAACTTAACCAGTTACCGGAGGACTTGCCAAGTTGTAGAGTGTTCATCAAATATTTAATTGTATGGGGGTTCACAGCAAAAAAACATGATACACGGTTGGAGGCAGTACTGGATTGCCTAATCGGTGTAAGATCTTGCCTCAACTTGGACAAGTGGCATTTCTAACAGACAGATACCATGTACTTAGGGGATCGCATAACGGCACAGGGAGTGTATCCAGATTCAGCCAAAGTGAAGGCAATGACCAGGATACCTACACCCAATGACAGTGACACATTGAGAAGAAAGCTCAGGCTGGTAACATATGTCAGTAGGTTCATGCCTAACCTGTCAGCCTATACAACAGCAATCAGGTCATTGTTGGAACAAGTCAGATTGTCAGTGGAACTGTGAACATGATAAAAAGTGGCAGGACATTAAACAGCTACTTTCTAAAGAGACTGTCCTGCACTACAGTACAATGATCCACAAAAGCCAACTAAGGTGTCAATGGATGCCAGTAAGGACGGTCTAGGGGCCGCACTCTTTGGGTTTGACATATTCCACTATTCCGGAAAGCCATATCTACTGGTTATGAACTATGAATCCAACTATCTACGAGTAGTACTGCTAAAGTCAGAGAGAAGCAGTCAGGTTATCATCAACCTCAAGTCTATCTTTGGATGCCAAGGGATTTGAATGCAGCTGGTGAGTGATGAAGGTCCACAATTTGTCAGTGCTGAATTCAAGCAGTTCTCAACTGATTGGAAGTTTGAGCACATCTTGTCAAGCTCATTATTATCCCCAGTCGAATGGATTGTCTGAGAGCCATGTTAGGATCGTGAAGAGACTTTACAAGAAGGTGGGAGAGTGCGGAGAAGATCCCTACTTAGCTATGTTAACCTCCAAGGATGCCCCCATTTGAAAACCAATGCTCACCAGCAGAACTCCTCAGAGGGCAGAAGCTCCAAACCCACCTTCCAACAATAGCTTGGAAGGCAGAGATGCAACACCCAGAGCCAAGAACCATCATAGGCAAGGGGCTGTCACAACTGAAAACACAGCAAACCATCTGTGTGTGAAGCAACAGCCGTTGGAGCGACAGAGGCCAAATAGTGTGCATGGTGGATCCCAGATCATATCAGGTGGAGCTACAAGATGGACAAATCTTTTGGAGTAACAGACAACACATCACCGCTACCAGAAAGCTTCACACCACAGGATATATGGCCCGAGATCATTGATATGCTATGAGCAGCAGGGTAGCCTTGACAGTGACCACCACAATGAGGGCAAGCAGGATCAGATACTCAGCCAGTGCCAGCTCAACATCAGGTGCAGGAACTAGCGCCTTTATCAAGTCCGAGACACAGCACTCGGATCCCAAAGATGCCTGCCAGACTTATTGAAGTGATGTGAAGCTGTCACTCTAGTATACTATGGCAGTGTTAGTCAACACTTACATGACAATGTCAGTCAATCGGATAGTAAGTTAGCCTCAGCGTTGTTTAGTCAACATAATATAATTTGGAATAGGTTAGGAAGCCAAGGTTATAAACAATGGTTAAGAAGCCAGGGTCTACTCATCCAAGTTTTCATGTAGACCTAGTCATTGTGGGTAAGCCATGATTCTCATGTTACTCGTATCTAAAGACTACACACACTAGATCTGGTCACGACTCAGAGATAACATATCTGACCTTCATATTTGTCATTGATGCATCATCTCGGCCCGATTTTCTTCAAGGGGAAGATGTGTTGATATCATGTCAGGATGTGGGCAAGCCATAAGGGGCTGTCAACTTGTCGTGATCTCGTCGTTATTCTCATGAGACTTAATAAAGCAATGTGAGCTTTGATGTGGAACATGGCATTTTGTTGCTGCATGATCACCAAACTAGTGACCACATCAGGACACTTGTCATCTACCTTACATAAACTCCGAGAGCAGCGTTGTATCGTGGTTATCGACAGCCATCGGTCGTTTGTCAAAAAAAAGTACTTTTCATGCAGCACATGACCTTATTGCATGCATTTGATTGGTACTTTCAGAGATTGCAATGTCTATGAAATTGAGAAAGTGTGTTCGATCAATATATTGCCACATTTACAATCCAAGCTTCTTCGATCTGATTTAATTCAATCATATGCATAAATGGGTTAAATTAACGTTGGTCATCTCACTTTATAACTTACACTACATGGCCATAAACTGTGTCAGTTTTACACCAGATTCCTGTTTTTTACTCCGACAGCTTGGCTAAGAGCGATAACGTCCAGGTAGAGAATATCCAAGGCTAAGAACCATATATAATATGACAAGCAATTACATTGAACATATTAATCATAATATCATTAGCCTGCATGCATAAATGTTTTCCAGCTCTAGTGCCCCATGCAGAACAAAAGTAGCAATGCCCATCGACAAATTATGTGAACAGCATATGTATAGACATTATCCTCATCCTAAGAGAATGTATATTGGACTGAGATTCAATGACAAATTCAGTCCGCTGTTACATCATTACTGGGAAGGGCTGTGTTGCTGGAGCAGCCCCCTATTTGGGGATTTGGTGACAATTTTCTACTCATTTTGAAAGATAGTGGGATCTTCAAAGTCCATCAGTTAATGGCTTAAAGCCAACAGAAAAGACAACAAGCTTAAGACAGACTGGACATCTCAAAGGCAATTGCGCTACCTCTCCTCTATTCGGCTGGATGACATTATATGTCGTTGCATGAAGAGATTTGCATAATTATGACGCGTATCAGTGGGCCTTTAAACAACGTCAGCAAACTGCACTTCTCTGAATCAACTATCTCCCAAGGTCAGACGGCTTTCAAGATGCCCTCCATTTTGTTCAATTTCCCTGAAATCCTGCAGCAGCAATTCAGACCTCGAAGTGCCATCGGGAATTTCACTGCACTTGCTCGAGGCCCCAGCCCGCTTGCCTTAATTGAAGCTTTATGGTTTGAGTCATCTGAGTCGCGGGAACTAGCGGTTAGTCACCAACCACCCACCCCCTGCCAATTACCGCCACCGGCCACCATCGTGCTTTCCCTCACATAGCCTAACTGTAGTAGTATTTGTAAAAAAGAATCTTTTTATCATTTACATTTGTTTTGTGTGTCTCTGTGTGTCTCTGTGTGTCTGTGTGTCTCTCCTCCTCTCTCTCTCTCTCTTCCTCTCTCTCTCTCTTCCTCTCTCTCTCTCTCTGTCTCTCTCTCTGTCTCTCTCTCTGTCTCTCTCTGTCTGTTTGTTTGTCCGTCCATCCATCTGCCCCCCCTCTCTCTCACCCTCTCCCCACCCCCCCTCCTCTGTCTCTGTCTCTGTCTCTCACAACGTTCTCCCTTTTTCCCAGCTCTTTGTCCTTTTACATTAGCTGTTTTAAAAGACACGTCCTACCATACTCTTCTTACTTTTCTCTAACCTCACAATCTCTTTTCACAATATTTCTGGAAAGTCTATTTATCAAACCTCTTTCACTCTGTGCTTGCAAACCACTGCGGCTATTGTTTGGACTCACCTTGATGGGAATGATGCATAAGATACTGGATATTTAAAAAATGATTCACAACAACAATCCCCTTGTGGAACACTTCAAATAATAATAGGCATGTACTGTATTTGCAAGGAATGCATCATTTTCATTTACACTGATGACGTTTGACCAACAGTCATTCCATGCACATTTTGTCAGCAATATATTTTTCTTTGTCTGACTTTCTTATGCTTATCTTGTCTGTGTGTGTTCATTGATAAACAACAGCATCCTTTTGCCCTTCAGAAGGTTGTTGATATTGTTAGTCGGGAACAGCGACTCACTCCTCCCACACACTTGTGTGTGTGTGCCTTCAATTCATTCTGCTTCAGTATGTGGCTATGTCTGATCATTGATCCAATTTTTAACCTCTTTTTGACATTATATTTTAAAAAGGATGTTTAAGTCTTTGGAAGCATAATGTGCAGGAAATGTCACCTGCTCAACTTGCACACCTCAACCTTTGCATGTCCTCTGGATATTTCTGTGCATGTTCACAAAATCGATAGTTATTGAGATTTACAAGTTTCCTTAAATGATATCTCAGCAAAATATGCAATTTGTTGTCTGTTTGTTTTCTTGACCGCAATACATTCGGCCGTTACTTATCCAATCACAACCAAACTTGACAGGGGGACTACGGGTCACACGATAGAGGTTGGAGTGAATTAACTTGGCCGTATCCCAAAGGGAGTTTTCTCCTTGCGCGAACTCCATGTTGAGGTGTATATCTGTGTTAAGATAGCTAATCGTGGTGTTTTTCCAAGGCCGCTTCTAATAACAAATCTAATAACACGAATGATAATAGCATAATAATAATAATAATAATAATACAAAACAATATTAATACTAAGAATATCCCTTCTTCCCAAGGGGTTTTTCCTCCTTGAACAAATGCTGCGTTATCGTGCATAAATAGCTTATCATGGTGTTTTGTGGGGCTTGACAATGAGGAAGAAGAGGCCTACCAGAAGTAAATAATATTGTTAACCACAAACACGAATGATTACCTTTTTAAACAGTCACACATACTGCTGTTTAACACTAAACAAAAAAGCAATCTGGAGTAATCCTGACATCCTTGAAGCATTCTCTGCTTATAATGTCCATCACAGAAGAATGTACCCGAGACTAGATCGACTGTAATCTATATACCCCAGAAAGGATAACATGACCCATCCTGTCACTTCAGTTGGGAGTGAGTGTACTAGTCAAATAAATAAACGATTCTCATTGTAAAATTCATCATACTCTTCATGTTTATCCAATGATGTCATCTTGTAGGTTTAGATTGGAAAAAGAGGTTGGAAAAAGGGAGAACATTGTGAGAGACAGAGACAGAGGGAGAGAGAGAGAGCCACCAAAAAAAAGGTCGTACTCACCTAAAACAAACAGCACTATAAAGTCCTCTCACCAGAAGTTAACCTGATATATGTATTATTATTTTGACCTTCAACGTACTATGAATTATTTGCTATATCTTGAGGTTAGTAAGAGTGTAAATCGTTAGTCACACAATTAAAAGCCAAAATGCAAGGTGTGTATGCACAAACTATGGCAAATGGGGAATAAAAAACCCTGAAGCAGAGCTTAGTGCCCAGTGTTGCCTTTGCAGTTAAGGTGGATGGTTTGGGACCTAAGGGTCCTGAGATTGAGCCCCTGTTTACCGTTGAATTAACACCAGGTGGGGTTGACTCAGTGTCATCCTTCTGAGGTCAGCAAAATGAGTACCAGTGTTCTTGGACCCATACTCTTGAACAGAGCATTGGAACTGCCAAAGCAGTTTTTCCTTGGCTATTTGGCAAAATCTTGGACAGATCACCACTCCAACCATTTCTTGGAGCACAGCTGTGCCAATGATGATGTGCCCCTCTACCAGTACATTGGTACTCATTTCACCAACCTCAGGAGGATGACAGGCTGAGTCAACCCCACCTGGTGTTAATTCAGCAGCCAACAGGGCTCAAACTCAGGACTCTAGGATCCCAAGACAGCCACCCTAACCACTCAGCCAACACCAGGCTTGAGTACTAGTGTACTGGGGTAATAATCATTCAGGGTAACCTGGCGGTCAGAGTGGCGGCCCATCCAGGACTGTACTCCTTGCCAATGAAATTGCCTCGGCAGCCTTACAAGCCTTTACAGCACGAAAGGAATGGTATTGTTATGTTTGTGGGGTAGATGGAGGAATTTCATTGCAAAGGTAGGATTGGATAGAGTTGCATGGTCCGTGGATGAGCAGAAGACATCTCGATGTAATTACGGAGGGAAAACAGTCAGCTTAAGATTGTTACTGTGTCGTCCATCTGTATTAATTAGTGCTGTGGGCAGTGCTGTGTTAATTAGGTAGGGTTTAAGGCCAACTTCTCCCAGTATGTGATCACCGCTTGTGACCTTTGCCTATGTTTTTGCATTTACAAAACCGGAAATAAAAGAACCACACTTACAACAGCAACAGCAGCAGCAGCAACAACAGCAACAGCAACAGCAACAATGCTGAACGTTCTGAGCAGGCAAGAAACCCCGCCTTCTCGGTTTCATGCCAACAGGCCATGCCCCGAGGCATACGATTGGTCGGTGGATGTGAGAGGAAGGGGACATGATCAGTGAGGAGATGACGGTTGGAAGAGAAAGGATCGAGTTCGCTGACTTCCCCTCGATACGGTGAAGAAGGCTGCATGATTCTCATGTTCGTGCTGAGGCAAATTTGTTTGCGCGCTGGAGCAAAACGCTAGCCATTCACTGCTCGGCGGAGTCGTGAAGTGTGTACGTTTCTGAGGAGGGAGGAAGAGCATGCCTCGTGGCCTTGCCATGGGGCCTCAGAAATCGTTTTGTCGTATGGTCGAGGAGGAAGGTGGGTGATCGTGGTGAATGAACCTGGTGTAAGAGAAGAACGGTCGGCATATTCACATGTGCAACGGCATTGTGTTTAAGAAAATCGAGAAAGAAATCGAGAAAGAGATCGAGAAAGTACAGAAATCGAGAAAGTACAGAAATCGAGAAAGAAAGGATACAGCAAGTCGATAAATCGAGAAAGAATACAATAAGTAGTCACTATCCGGAAGTCCGGAGGTTAAGTCCTCACTGTCCGGAAGTTCGCATATCGCAGTTACGATTATTCGCAATTTAGTTTTAATTTCCAATTATTCAATTAGCGCCAACGTATTTTGCATTTTTGCAATGTCATCGCAAGGAAAAACAAAGAGAAGAGAAGAGAAAAAAATATACCATCAGAGATGGGGAATCCCCCGCCATTGAATGAAAAAGGTCATACATATTCCAGATAATGAGGGAGGTGAATTGGAAGCAAGACACCATTTGGTCATCATCTCGAAAAAGTTCCCCAGGGGTGAGGAACGGTAACCAAAAATAATTGAAATCAGTAAGCGGTTTTCCATTTATTACAAAAACATTTTTTTCAAGATGGCCGCCCCAGTCGGCCATCTTGGATCCGCCGCGCCCAAAATCAATAGGGTTCTTCCTTTTCGGGTGGTACATGTGTGACCCAAATTTCAAATCGATATGGCGAACAGTCTATGAGTTATCGCACTCAGCAATAAATGTTGACGCCCGACGACGGACGGACGGCGGACAGCCGGACGACCCGGGTGACAACAATATCCCCTTCCGCCACACTGCGGGGGATAAAAAAAACAACAAAAAAAAACGTACGTGCAAAAAAAATAAAAAAAACACTTTCAAACAACCACACAGGCCGTTCCTTCGCTCCGTAAACGACGACTGGATTGGGGCATTGCGTTTATCTATAAATGCGCATAAGAAATCGAGAAATTATTAGAATACAGTAAGTTATCACTATCCGGAAGTGGTGCCTGCCGTACGGAATGTTCACATGCATTCCGCGAATTATCGCTTGCATTGAAGTAACAACTGCTGTGATACTTACACACACAGAGTTAATTAAAATCAAAATCAAGTTTACCTCCCTGTCTTTGCTTGCCATGACATTCGCTGCCATTGACCATTGCCACTCCTTCGCCACGGTAACTAAGGCACCGATCCCCATCGTAACCGGCACGGCACGTGACGTCATCGTCGGCTGGCCGGCAACCGGCCTACACAGCCACGCCTATGTAGCAACGTGTCCTTTCATTGGTTGGTAAATAAATGGCCATAACTTGGGAACCACTTGCCCGATTAATATCAAACCTTGAAAAGCACATCCCCAGGCCCAGCAATATACCTGGCAAGTTTCAATTAGATCGGAGCAGTGGTTGTCGAGAAACAGCGGTCACAGACACCAGGCACAGACAACAGCACAGAACACAGGCACAGGCACAGGCACAGACACAGGCACAGACACAGGCACAGACACAGGCACAGACACAGATTGCTGGAATTATAGATAGACTCGTGCGTGGCCGTACGTGCAAAAAAAACCAAACAAAAAAAACTTTCAAACCGCGAGCCAGAAGCAACCACACAGGCCATTCCTTCGCTCTCGCGTGCCCGTACGGGCATGGTGATTGTGAATATGACATTTCCGAAGATGTCTTAAGCTTACCAAAATGGCGGACGCACAATTTTTTCAGGTTACAATTGTGGGTGGGTCAGGCGAGCTGTCCTACCAATGTGTATAGAGCAGACATACATATTATACAAACACTTGCTCCATTATATATAGAATATCGTCATTTTTCTTTAATGGTCACAATTATTCCCACATTGGTGTGGGGTCGGCCAGGTGAAGCTTGGCCCAAGTCTTTCACAGACTGGCTTGCCAGACCTGATGTTCGACTAAGTTTCGGGAAGGAATTTAGAATTTGGCCAAGGTGCCGGCAAAAGCTTGCCTACTCTTCGTGAAGGACACCGTGGTATCTTTAACATAAACCAACTCATGCCAGCAAATGGGATGCCCAGTTCAATATACATCCGAGATGGACGTTTATCACATTGATGGATCACCCTGTCTGTGAAACACCTGGATAACAGTTTATAGCTGGGTCGGGAATCAAGCCAAGGTGAGACAGCTTAGAGGCGAATGTGCACACTTCAAGGCCATCCTATCAGCCCCCATGTTAATAATGTTATTATTCACATTTATATTGTGCTATTATCATCGGGAAGAATTGACCGATTAATTTGTGGTTATAATAATTTTGATGAAAAATCTAATTTGGATGACAAAGGCTGGAGTCAGGATTGGAGAAAGATGCATCAGCAACCTCAGGTATGTTGATGATACCACTCTATGGGCAGGAAGTAAATAGGACTTGATGAAACTGCTGCGGACAGTGATGAAAGAAAATTAATTTTTTTTGAGCTAGTCTTTATTTAAACCTAAAAAGACTAAAATCTTTTCAACTGAGAAGATTGACGTGTTTGGATTGGGAGACGATCATATGGAAATAGTGAAAATTTTCATCTTCCTGGGTTCTAAGATTGAAATGAGTGGATAATGTGGATGAGAAAATTCATGGACAGTTAGCATTGGGGAGAACTCCAATGTGAGCATTGACAAAGTTCTGGAAAGACAAATATGTAACAATACAAATCAAAAGGAGACTGGTGAATGTTCTGCAATTTCCATTAGCAATGTATGGCTGTGAGTCATGGACAGTGAAAAAAAAAAAGAAAGGAAGAAGGATGACAGTTTTGAAATGTGGTGTTGGGGACGAGTATTGAAAATCTCATGGACTGCAAGAAGAACAAACAAATGCCTCTGCATCCACTTTGTACACCCCATGCATCCTCCCTTACCCCTCATTCCTCCCAACATCCAAGTCTCCCTCTATTTTATCCATCAACCCTGCTGTTGGTGTTTTAACCCCATCCCCCACTTTCTACTCTTCCTTTTGATCTGTTGTACCCTGATTCATTCAGTGTTCTAGCTCTTATACATGCCTTGACTTCGTATACAATATTTTTTTTTTAAAGTAATCGATGCTTGAAGAAATTAGACCACCATTTACAGGTAGTGGACAAAAAAATGGAAACACCTAGGTACATGAGGGACACCAAGTATATCGAAAGCAACAGCTTCCACACAGGTATGGCCCACGTGTTAATAAAGCAAATAACGTCCTAGCATGCTTAGGGTCAGGTAAAAAATGCTGCACAGGCCTGGTTGTCAATAATTATGACTACCATGGCTGCAAAAAAGTAGCTCGCTGAGATGGTTTTTCCTTTTTGAGCTGCTTGTTAGCCTTGTTGCATTTGTTGTGCGTGCTTATATTTCCCCCTCTCCTCTATTTGTTTCTCATACTCTTTTTGTCCTGTTAGTCCTGCGTTTCCGTTCGTCTTTTCCCTTCCTGCTTTTACCTGGCCTTCCTCCTGTCTAGCAGGCATCACCCACCAGGCAGGAAGGGAGCCTCATGTTTCCCTTTGCCACCACCTCCCTCCCTCGACGACCCTCTCATCCCTAATGTTAACCCCACCCTCCCCAGAACCCCGGTATGGTGAACAGGCATCACAATTGCATCCGGTTTCTGTTTGCAAAGGACAGAGCCGTTCCGGCGAGTGAGGTATTTGGTCAGAAGGTGTCACTGGAAATGCTGGGGTTCAAAGCTGCAGATTTTTTTTCTGCCTCATCTTCTTGGCCCGAGGGTTTCTAGTCATGACCTTCTTAGGCCATGACCTTCCAGTCCACTGAAAGGCTTGCCGAGCTCTTGGTACGGTGGACTACTGCTCGGTCAGCTGGGTCTCTAGCTGATTGGGCAGCCAAGGCACTCTCTGATCATGAGAGGGTTGTGATGGTCCGCCTCAACAGTGAGAGCATGTCTGACGATAATGTGAAATTTTGGTTGTCTCGATATGTTGATGTCAAAACTTCACCACAGTTTATTTTTTAGTAAACTTGGTCGAGGCTCATATATGAGCTAACACACCGAAGATATAACAAAGGGAGCAGGAGTCAAGAGAGAAGCAAGAGAGGGGAGAGAGAGGGAAGCACAACAACAGTAGGGAACAGTGACATCAGGAGATCTGTGGAAGAGAGAGGGATGGGGCGGGGTAGACGGAATAAACAAGATGGACACTACAGGGACTTTCAGGAAGGAAAACAGGGAAATTGAAGGAGGTGGGTTTGGAGTGGGTTAACAGCGGTAGAAAAGATCATGGTTTTGGATGGGCGAAGATATGAGATGGTGGTGAACAGCTGGAGGGAAGATCTGGAGGGAAGAGTGGGATTGTGTCACCAGAAGGGGGCTCTGGCAGATCTTGAGCACCCTGCAGAAATATTATGGGGACAAAGCACAGACAAAGCAGGGGGTGCCAGGTCGTAGAGGAGTCTTTAGAAGACAAAGACCACTGACCTGTCTGCAGTGATTGAGTGAAAGACCCAAAGACTCGGCTTCATCGCAGGAGATACCAATGATCTTCAAAGCCTTGGTTTCTACAGCGTAAAGCTTAACCAGGTGTCAAGCAGGCCAGCTTGGAAATGTGGCTTTCCCAGGAAAGATCATGGCAGATAGTGAGACCCAGAAGCTTGAGTGACAGAACTTCTTCAAGAGGGTTGTTGAGAAAGTATATGGGGGGGGGGGGGGTTCAGACAGTCCTTCGGAGAGACAGAGTGAG
The DNA here is from genome assembly GCA_035128595.1 of Eptatretus atami. Taxonomy (NCBI): domain Eukaryota; kingdom Metazoa; phylum Chordata; class Myxini; order Myxiniformes; family Myxinidae; genus Eptatretus; species Eptatretus atami. The sequence goes on from CM068960.1 coordinate 100,853,426, forward strand.
AGTGTGAGATTTGTCAGGATTGAAAGACATGTTCCACATGTTGGACCAGCTTGTGATTTTATCCAAGTCTGCAGAGAGTGAAGAGGTTGCTGCTTGCCGATCTTAGCAATGACAGATGGTACGGCAGAGGGTGGAGTCATCAGCAAAGAGATAGAGAAGATTTTCCAGAGAGTCAGAGAGATCATTGATGAAGAATGGAAAAAGTACAGGGCCCAGAACACTGTCTTGAGGAACTCCAGCCTGGACAGGAAGAGGAGATGAGAGAATTCCATCAAGAGCCACATATTGACAACAACAGGAGAGGAAGTCTACCGGGTCATGAGTGGATATTGCCTTGGATACCATAAGAAGAGAGTTTGGAGAGCAGTGCAGGGGACCAGACCATATTGAAAGCTCACGATACGTCCAGCGAGATGGCTCTGATCTCATGTCTGGCATTGAGGACCTCCATCCATTGTTGGTAAAGCAGAAGCACCCGAATAAAAATCATGCGCTGCCATTACATGAAGCAGCACAGACCGGCAGGCCTAAGGCCTAAGGCCTTAGGCCTGAGTGTTAGTCCATGGCCCAGTGCAATTGGAATGATTCCAGTTATATAGCCACGATGTATTATTTATGCACATAAGCCATACGCATGTTTATGCTTCAGGTATGTACATGGGATTATTTTTATGAAAAAAAATTATACACCGCCCAAGTAAAGGCATGTGTTTACTGGTGTGAAGTCTGGCTAAAACTGAAATTACACACAAAAAAACTTCATTCATGTCACTTTTGTGTGAATATCATAATTAAATCCATCTGTCATCCCTCAGATCGGCAAGCAGTAGCCTCTTCACACTCTGCAGATCTGGATAAAATTGCAAGCTGTTCCAACACATGGAACATGTCTTTTAATCCTGACAAATCTCACACTCTCACTATGTCTCTCCGAAAGAACCGTCTGGAACCCCTCCCCCCCCCCCGTCCTTTCAATCAAGCTTCTGGTCTCACTATCTTCCATGATCTTTCCTGGGAAAGCCACATTTCCAAGCTGGCCTCCAAAACCAGTCACTGACTGGGCATCCTCCATCAAGCAAAGTCCTTTCTTGGCACACCTGAGCTCCTGACCACATACAAAGCTTTCGTCTGCAGCCTGATGGAGTACTGCTCTCCCATCTGGGCTGGTGCTCCCACCTCTCACCTTTCTCTGCTTCACGGTGGAAACAAAGGCATTTAGGATCATGGTATCTCCCACGATGAGGCTGTGTCTTTGGGTCTCTCACTCTCTCACCGCAGGCAGGTCGGTGGTGTTTCCGTCTTCTACCATCTCCTCTCCGCACCCCCCCCCCCCCCCCCCCGTACTCTGTTTGCGATATGTCCCTTGGGCGCTCAAGGTCTGCCAGCAACCCCCTTATTGTAAAACTACCAAAATCAAGAATTCACTGCTCACCTTCACTCTTTCATTCCTCTTTTTCCCACCTTTGGAACAAACTCCCACACTCTGTTCAATCGCACTCTTCCCTCCAGGTCTACAAAACAGCTGTTCACCACCACCACCTCTTTTCTTCCCCCATCCAAAACCATGATCTTTTCTACCCTCGCCAATCCACCACAAACCCACCTCCTTCAAATTCCCTGCTTTCCTTCCTGGAAGCCCCTGTAGTGTCCATCTTGGTTAATCCACGTATACCCTGCCCCATCCCTCTCCCTTCCAAAGATCACCTCATGTCTCTGTTCCCCACTGTTTTGTCCGTACCTCTCCCACCCCTCTCGTCTCCTGCTCCGCTTGTTGTATGTTCTGTGTGTTAGCTCTTATACGAGCTTCGACATTGTATTATTAAAGGGCATCAGCGGATGGCCTACAGTTATGCACACTCACCTCTCTGTCTAGCTGGAGTTCAAATCAAATCCCAATCCAATCATGAACTGTCACCCCAGTCATACGCATGTTTTTGCTTCATGTTTGTACATCGGGTTATTTAAAATATCACATCAGTAGGAGACATGTATTGCAAAGCAATTCTCGCTGTTGTTTAGCATGTCAAAGTACTGTACTGCTAAACGAAAGGGTTTTGAAAGTGTGAAAAAGGTGATTTGTGTTCTCCAGTGTTCAAGTATATTATATCAGTTGAAATAAAATGCAAGTTTTAAAGGTCGTAGAAAAAAAATTCAGACGTTTACCACCACTGATGCAGTGTCTTACCCACCACCTGATCTAACACGTTACATTAGTTATTCATCCTTGTTGTTTGTGTCGTTGACGTCCTTAAAAACAGTTCGTTTCCTGTTTGGAATGATTTTAAATTTTGTTTGACTGCCAGACAGACAGATAGACAGGCAGACAGGCAGACA
>CM068960.1:100859229-100876089 GCA_035128595.1 Eptatretus atami
CATGCACCAAAAACAGGTTTTATCTGCATAATTTCAAATGTAAGCACGATTGCAAACACACATATTTTTATTTTTTACGAGAAAATTACTTTTGTAAGATGGAGGGTTGTGAAGGTCACGCGGTGCACTTCATCTTTAATTATGTAAAAGAGGAGATCATTGCTGTTTACAGAAGTAGGATGTCTACAATGGTGTGCATTATCCATCTCTGGAGAATGGAGTACAAGTATACTGACCAATATGCATACAGTTGCTCATGGAGAAGCTCCACGCAGAGCTTAACAAAAAACAGCAACAAATGATTTATCAAGAAACCGTGAGCCACGGTGGGCTAACTATCTGTACACAAGAGAGGAATTGCTAATAGATTATGCATAGACAAAGATTGAAATGCAATTCAAAGAGGCACATTCAGCTGTCACAAGGAGGAACTTGTGTGAGCTCTGGGAGAAGTTTTTGCAAGAATGGACATGTGGTTCATTACATAGATAAATTATATAGTGGTCGTTAGTATCGTGTGTAGCGTGGCTGTGGTTGCAACATTTCCTGGAGGTGGTGTGCCAATGATACAGTGCGTCTATTACAGTACACTGGTATCATTTCACCAATTAGAAGGATGAAGGCTGAGTCAATCTACTGGTGTTTTTCAAGGCAACGGGGTAAACTAAGACCTAATGATCTAAGCTACGCAAATTTAACCATTAAGAACGAACACAGGCTTACAGCACTTATCCAATTGACAACAATAATACTAAGTGGGCGATATTATCTGTGTTTGCCCATGGGAATCTCAATTGCTCCAGAAGTGGTTACAAGAAATTAACAGTTACGGGAGGACTTGCCAAGTGTAGAGTATTATAAATATTTAATTGTATGGGGGTTCACAGCAAAAATGATTACAACGGTTGGAGGCAGTACTGGATTGTAATGGTTGGTAAGATCTTGCCTCAACTGCAAGTGGTCATTTCTAACAGACAGATACATGTACATTAGGGGAATCGCATAAGGCAAGGGAGTGTATCCAGATTCAGCCTAAAGTGAAGGCAATGACCAGGATAACTACACTGAATGAAGTGAACATTGAGAGAAAGCTCAGTGCTGGTAAATATGTAGTGGTTATGCTAACCTGTCAGCCTATCAAGAATCAGGTCATTGTTGGAAACAGTCAGATGTCAGTGGAACTGTGAACATGATAAAAGTGGCAGGACATTAAACCAGTACTTTCTAAAGAGACTGTCTGCACTACAGTAATGATCAAAAGCCAACTAGGTGTCAATGGACGCAGTAAGGAGGTCTAGGGGCCGCACTCTTTGGGTTTGAACATATCACTAATTCGGAAAGCCAATCTACTGTTATGAACTATGAATCCAACTTCTACGAGTAGTACTGCTAAAGTGCAGAGAGAAGGCAGTCAGGTTTATCATCAACCTAAGTCTATCTTTGGTGCCAAAGGGATTTGATGCAGCTGTGAGTGATGAAGGTCACAATTTGGTCAGTGCTGAATTCAGCCAGTTTCACTGATTGAAGTTTGAGCCATTTGTCAAGCTCAATTATATCCCAGTCGAATGGATTGTCTGAAGAGCCATGTTAGGATCGTGAAGAACTTTACAAGAAGTGGGAGAGTGCGGAGAAGATCCTATTAGCTATGTTAACTCCAAGATGCCCATTTGAAAACAATGTCACAGCAGAATCTCAGAGGGCAGAAGCTCAAACCATTCAACAATAGCTTAGGCAGAGATGAACACCAGAAGCCAAGAACATCATGGCAAGGGGCTGTAAACTGAAAACAGCAAACATACTGTGTGTGAAGAAAGCGTTGGAGCGTACAAGGGCAATAGTGTGCATGGTGGATCCAGATATATCAGGTGGAGCTACAGATGGACATTTTTGGAGTAAGAACAAACATACGTACAGAAAGCTTCACACCACAGGATATATGGCCGAATTCATTGCATTGATATGAGCAGAGGTGCCTTGACAGTGCACACAATGAGGGCAGGCAGGATCAGATACTTCAGCAGTGCAGCTTCACTCAGATGCAGGAACTAGCGGCTTTATCAGTCGAGACCAGCATCGATCCCAGATGCTGAGACTTTTGAGTGATGTGAAGCTGTCATCTAGTATACATGGCAGTGTTAGCAACACTTAATGAAATGTAGTCAAATCGGATAGTAGTTAGCCTCAGGTTTGTGTCAACAAATATATAATTTGGAATAGGTAGGAAGCAGGTTATAAACAATGGTTAAGAAGCAGGGTCTAACTCATCCAAAGTTTTCATGTAGACTAGTCATTGTGGGTATGCCATGATTCTCTAATGTTACTCGTATTAAAGACTACACAACTAGATTGGTACGACTCAGGATAACATATCTGACTTCATATTTGTCTTGATGCATATCTTCGCCGTTTTCTTCAAGGGGAAGATGTGTTATGATATATGTAGGATGTGGGCAAGCATAAGGGCTCGTCAACTTGTCGTGATCTGTGTTATTTCATGAGACTTATACAGAATGTGAGCTTTGATTTGGAAATGGCTTTTGTTGCTGAGAACAATAGTGACAATAGGACACTTTGTCATCTATTAACTAAACTCGCGAGAGAGGTTGTATCGGGTTTCGACAGCAATGTGTTTGTTCAAAAAAAAGTACTTTCATGCGCACTGACTTTTAGCATGCATTTGATTGGTACTTTCAGAGATTGCAATGATCTATGAAATTGAGAAAGTGTGTTCGAATCACAAATTTGCAATTTACAATCGCAGCTTCTTGTCTGATTAATTCAATATATGCATAAATGGGTTAAATTAACGTTGGTCCTCACTTTATAACATTACACTACATGGCATAAACTGTGTCAGTTTTACCAGATCTGTTTTTTACTCGAAAGTGGCTAAGAGGTAAGTACAGGTAGAGAATATCAAGGCTAAGAACATATATTAATATGAAAGAATTACATTGAACATATTAATCATAATATCATTAGCCTGCATGCATAAATGTTTCAGTCTAGTGCCCCATGCAGACAAAAGTAGATGCCATCGACAATTATGTGAACAGCATATGTATAAGACATTATCCTCATCCTAAGAGAATGTTATTGGACTGAGATTCAATGACAAATTCAGTCCGTGTTACATCATTACTGGAAGGGGGGTTGCTGAGCAGCCCTATTTGGGGATTTGGTGACAATTTCTACTCATTTTGAAGATTGGGTATCTTCAAAGTCATCAGTTAATGGTTAACGCCAACAGAAAAAGACAAAAGCTTAAGAAGACTGGCATCTCAAGGCAATTGGCTCTCTTTATTCGGCTGGATGAATTATATGTCGTTGCATGAAAGAGATTTTTGCATAATTTGACGCGTATCAGTGGGTTTAAACACGTACAAACTGATTTTATGAATCAACTTATTCCCCAGGTCAGACGGTTTCAAGATGCCTCCATTTTGTTCAATTCCTGAAATCTGCAGCACAATTAGACCTCGAAGTGCCATCGGGAATTTCAACTGCCTTGCTGAGCCCAGCGCTGCCTTAATTGAAGCTTTATGGTTTGAGTCATCTGATCGCGGGAACTAGGGCTTTTAGTCACCACCCACCCCTGCAATGTTACGCAACGGCAGCATGTGCTTTCCTCACATCTACTGTAGTGTATGTAAAAAGATTTTTTTATCATTTACATTTGTTTTGTGTGTCTTGTGTCTTGTGGTGTCGTGTGTCTTCCTCTCTGTCTCTCTCTTTCCTCTCTCTCTCTTCCTCTCTCTCTTTTGTCTTCTTCTGCTCTCTCTTGTTCTCTGTCGTTTGTTTGTCGTCCATCATCTGGCCTCTCTCTTCACTTCTCCACCCTCTGTTTGTTCTGTTCTCACAACGTTTCCTTTTTTCCCGTCTTGTCCTTTTAACATTAGGTGTTTTAAAAGCCGTCCTAGCATATCTTCTTACTTTTCTTCTACTCACAATCTTTTTACATTTTGGAAGTCTATTATCAACTCTTTCTCTGTGCTTGAAACATGCGGCTATTGTTTGGACTACTTGATGGAATGATGCTAAGATATGATATTTAAAAAATGATTCACACAACAATCCTTGTGGAACCTTCAATAATAATAAGGCATGTACTGTATTGCAAGGAATGCTCATTTTTCATTTACTGATGACAGTTGACAACAGTCAATTCCATGCAATTTTGTAGCAATATATTTTTCTTTGTCTGACTTTCTTATGCTTATCTGTTGTGTGTGTTTCTTGATAAACAAGCATCCTTTTGCTTCAGAGGTTGTTAATATTGTTAGTCGGGAAAGGCTTCATCCTCCACACACTGTGTAGGTGTGTTTCATTCATTCTGCTCAGTATGTGGTATGTCTGATCATTGATCCATTTTTAACCTCTTTTGACTTATATTTAAAAAGGATGTTTTAAAGTTTGGACATAATGTTGCAGGAATGTCACTGCTTACTTGCACAACCTCACTTTGCATGTCTCTGGATGTTTCTGTTTTATTCCAAAATGATAGTTTTTGAGATTTACAAGTTTCTTAATGTATTGCAAATAATGCAATTTGGTTGTCTGTTTGGTTTTTTGACCGCAATACATTGGGGCGTTACTATCCAATCAAACCAAACTTTGACAGGGGGACTACGGGTTCAACGATAGAGTTGGAGTTGAATTAACTTGGCGTATCCAAAGGGAGTTTTCTCCTTCGCGACTCCATGTTGAGGTGTTATCGTGTTTAGAAGCTAATCGTGGTGTTTTTCAAGGCCGCTTCTAATAACAAATCTAATAACCACGATGATATAGAGCATAATATATAATAATATCAACATATTAATACAAGAATTATCTTCTCCAGGGGTTTTTCCTCCTTGAAAATGCTGCGTTTCGTGCTAATAGTTATATGTGTTTTGTGGGGCTTGAAATGAGGAAGAAGAGGCCCTACCAAGGAGTAATAATATTGTTACTCGCAAAGAATGATCCTTTAAACGTCAACATATCGCTGGTTTAACCTAAACAAAAAGAATTGGGAGAATCCTGAATCCTTGAAGCATTCTCTGGCTTATAAGTCATCAAGAGATGTCCCGAAAATAGATGAACGTAACTATATACCCCAGAAAGGTAACATGACCTTCCTGTCACTTCGTTGGGGTGAGTGTACTAGTCAAATAATAAACGATCTCATTGTAAAAATTCATCATACTTTCATGTTTATCCAATGAATGATTTGTAGGTTTAGATTGGAAAAGAGGTTGGAAAAAGGGAGAACATGTGAGAGAAGAGACAGAGGGAGAGATGAGAAGAGCAACCAAAAAAAGGTCGTACTCATAAACAACAGACATAAAGTCTCACAGAAGTTAACCTGATATATGTAATTATTATTTTGACCTTAACGTACTATGAATTATTTGCTTATCTTCGAGTTAGTAAGAGTGTATCGTTGTCCAACAATTAAAAGCCAAATGAGTGTGTATGCAAAACTATGGAAAATGGGGAATAAAAAACCCTGAAGCAGAGCTTGTGCCAGTGTTTGCCTTTGCAGTTAAGGTGGATGGTTTGGGGATAAGGTCTGAGATTGAGCCCTGTAACGTGAAATTAACACCAGGTGGGGTTGACTCAGTGTCATCTTCTGAGGTCAGCAAATGAGTACCAAGTGTTCTTCTTGACATACTCTTGAACAGAGCATTTGGAATGCCAAAGCAGTTTTCCTTGGTATTTGGCAAAATTGGAGATACCATACCATAATTTCTTGGAGCACAGTGTGCCAATGTGATTGTGCTCTACCAGTATTGTACTCATTTACAACTCAGAGGATGAAGGCTGAGTCACCCATGTGTTAATTAGCAGCCAACAGGGCTAAACTCAGGACTCTAGGATCCAAGACAGCCACCTAACATCAGCACCAGGCTTGAGGTCAGTGTATGGGTAATATCATTCCAGGGTACCTGGCGGTCAGAGTGGCGGCCATCAGGACTGTACTCCTTGCCAATGTAAATTGCCTCGGCCGCTTAAGCTTAAGCAGAAAGGAATGGTATTGTTATGTTTGTGGGGTAGTGGAGGAATTTCATTGGCAAAAGGTAGGATTTGGATAGAGTTGCATGGTCCGTGGTAGCAGAAGACTTGATGTAATTTACGGAGGAAAACAGTCAGCTTAAGATTGTTACTGTGTCGTCCATGTTGTATTAATTAGTGGTGTGGTGCTGTGTTAATTAGGTAGGGTTTAAAGGCAACTTTCTCCAGTATGTGAGTGATCACGTTGTGACTTTGCATGTTTTGGCATTTACAAACGGAAAATAAAAGAACACACTTACAAAGACAAGCAGCAGAACAACCAGCAAAAGCAACAGCACAGCAACAATGTGAACGTTCTGAGAGGCAAGAAACCCGTTCTGTTTCATGCCACAGGCATGCCCAAGGATACGAGGTCGTGGATGTGGAGGAAGGGATGATAGTGAGGAGATGAGGTTGGAAGAGAAAGGATGAGTTGCTGACTTCCCTCGATACGGTGAAGAAGGGCTGCATGATTCTCATGTTGTCGCTGAAGAATTTGTTTGGCGTGGAGCAAAACGCTAGCCATCACTGCTCGGCGGATCGTGAAGTGTGTACGTTTTGAGGAGGGAGGAAAGAGCATGCTCGGGCTTGCCATGGGGCCTCAGAAATGTTTTGTCGTATGGTTCGAGGAGAAGGTGGTGATCGTGGTGATGACTGGTGTAAGAGAAGAAAGGTCGGCATATTCAACAGTGCCGGATTGTGTTTACGAAATGAGAAAGAAATCGAGAAGAGAATGAGAATTAAGATCGAAAGTAACAGAAATCGAAAAGAAAGGATCCAGCAGTCGATAATGAGAAGAATACAATAAGTAGTCCTATCGAAGTCCGGAGGTTTAAAGTCTCACTGTCGGAAGTTCGATATGCAGTTCGATTATGCAATTTAGTTTTAATTTCAATATTAAATGCAACGTAATTTTGCATTTTTGCAATGTCATCGAAGGAAAAACAAGAGAAGAGAAGAGAAAAAATATAACATCAGAGATGGGGAACCCGCATTGAATGAAAAGGTCATAATATTCCAGTAATGAGGGAGGTGGATTGGAAGCAGACAACATTTGGTCATCATCTGAAAGTTTCCCAGGGGTGAGAACGTAGTAAGAAAAATAATTGAAATCAGATAGGGGTTTTCCATTTTTAAAAAACATTTTTTTCCAAGATGGCGCCATCGGCATCTTGTAGATCCGGCCGGCCAAATCATAGGGTTCTTCCTTTTAGGGTGTACTGTGTGACCAAATTTAATGATATGGGAACAGTCTATGGTTATCACTCAGCAATAAATGTTGAGCGGAGGACGACGGACAGCGACGATACGGGTGACACCATATCCCCTTCGCACACTGGGGGATAAAAACACAAAAAAAACGTACGTGCAAAAAAAATAAAAAAAACACTTTAAACCAACACAGGCAGTTCTTCGCTCTCGTAAAGCGATGATTGGGGCATTTGCGTTTATCTATATGCGCATAAGAATCGAGAAATATTAGAATAGGTTATCATATGGAGGGTGCCTGCCGTTTACGGAATGTTAATGAATTCGCGAATTATCGTTGCTGAGTAAACTGTTGTGATAACTTACACACAGAGTTTAATTAAATCAAAATCAGTTTAACCTCCCTGTTTTGCTTGCCATGATTCGCTGCCATGACATTGCACTCTTCGCACGTTTAATAAGGACCGATCACCATGTAACGGAGGACGTGACGTCATGTCGGCTGGCCGCAACCGGCCTACACAGCCAGACCTCATGTAGAAGTTCCTTTCATGTGCTGGTAAAATAAATGGCATAAATTGGACATTTACCCGACTTAATACTCAAACTGAAAGGCACATCCCAGGGCCACAATATCCTGGCAAGTTTCAATTAGATCGGGCAAGTGTTGTCCCGAGACAGCGGTCAAGACACAGGCAAGACACACGAGCACAGAACACAGGCAAGACAGGCACGGACAGACACAGACAACGACACAGACGAACAGACCAGACACCCCACACGGCAACGCCAGGCAAAACCCAGCACAGGCACAGACGAGACACAGGCACAGACACAGATTGCTGGAATTATGATAGACTCGTGCGTGGCCGTACGTGCAAAAAAACCAACAAAAAACATCTCAACACCGCGAGCCAGAGCACCACACAGGCCATCCTTCGCTCTCGGGCCGTTAACGGGCAATGGTGATTGTGAATATGAATTCCGAAGATGTTTAAGCTTACACAAACTGCGGACGCACCAATTTTTTCACGTTAACAATTTGGTGGGTCAGGCGAGCTGTCTACCAATGTATAGAGCAGACACACAATTATACAACACTGCTCATTATATATGTAAATATCGTCATTTTTCTTTAATGGTCATATTCCACATGCGTGTGGCGGTGGCCAGGGAAGCTTGGCCAAGTCTTTCACAGACTGTTGCCAGACCTGATGTTCGACTAAAGTTTCGGGAAGGCCAATTTACAATTTGCCAGGTGCGGCAATAAAGCTTGCTATCTTACGTGAAGACACGTGGGTGTTTAAATAAACACCTCCACCAGCAATATGGATGCCATCATAATATACATCCGAGATGGAAGTTTATTCAATTGTGATCACCCTGTCTGTTGAACACCTGGATAAAGTTTTAACGCTGGTCGGGGAATCAACCAAGTAGACGCTAGAGCGAATGTGGCCACTTCAAGGCCATCCTATAGCCCATGTTAATAATGTTATTCATTCACATTTATTACTGTGCTATTATCATCGGGAAGAATTGACCGATAATTTGTGTTTATAATATTTTGATGAAATCTAATTTGGATACAAAGGCTGGGTAAGGATTGAGAAAGAATGCATAGCAACCTCAAGGTACTTTGACTGATACCCACTCTCAGTGCGCAGAAGTAAGTAGGACTTGATGAACGCTTGCGACAGTGATAAGAAATTAATTTTTTTTGAGCTAGTCTTATTTAAACCTAAAAACTAAATTTTTCAACTGAGAGTATTGACGTGTTTGGATTGGAGACGATCATAGAAATAGTAAAATTTCAATTTCCTGGGTTCTAAGATTGAATGAGTGGTATGTGGATGAGAAAATATCCATGGACCAGTTAGCTTGGGAGAATCAATGTGAGCAACTGACAGTTCTGGAAAGACAAATATGAAAATACAAATCAAAAGGAGACTGGTGATATTGCAATTTCATTAGCAATGTAATGGGCTGTGAGTCATGGACATGAAAAAAAAAAAGAAGGGAAGAAGGAGCATTTGAAATGTAGGTGTTGGGAACGAGTTTGAAAATCTCATGGGACTGCAAGAAAACAAACAAATGCCTCTGCTCCATTGTACACCCATGCATCTCCCTTACCTCATTCCCCCAACATCAAGTCTCCTCTATTTAATCCATCAACCCGCTGTTGTTTTAACCCCATCCCCACTTTCTATCCTTCTTGATTGTTTATCTGATTCATTCAGTGTTCTAGCTCTTATACAATGCCCTTGACTTGTATACAAATTTCTTTTTTTAAAGTAATGATGCTTGAAGAACTTAGACACATTTACAGGTAGTGGACAAAAAAATGGAACACGCATAGGTAGGGACACAAGTTATACGAAAGCAACAGCTTCACACAGGTATGGCCACGGTTAATAAAGCAATAACGTCCTAGCATCTTAGGGTCAGGTAAATGCTGCACAGGCGGTTGTGCAATAATTATGACTACCAATGGGGCCTTTTGCCCAAAAAAAAGGAAAACTCGCTGAGAAAATGGTTTTTCTTTTGAGCTGCTGTAGCCTTGTTGCATTTGTTGTGGCGTGTTATATTCCCTCGCCTCTAATTTGTTCTCAATACTCTTTTTGTCTGTTAGTCTGGCGTTCCCTGTTCGTTTTTCCTTCCTTGCTTTTACCTGCCTGTCCTCTGTCTAGCAGGCATCACCACACAGGGAGCCGATAGTCCCATTTCCTGCACCAACCCTCCCTCCTCGACGACCCTCCTCCCTAATGTTAACCCCCACTCCCGCCCACCGGTAAGGTGAACAGGCATCACATTGCATCCGTTTTCCTGTTTGAAAGACAGAGCCGTTCGGCGAGTGAGGTTATTGGTCAGAAGGTGTCATGGGAAATGGCCGGGGTTCAAAGCTCGACAGATTTTTTTCTGCCTCATTTCTGGCCGAGGGTTGCAGATGACCTTCTTAGGCCATGACTTCCAGTCACATGAAAGGCTTGCGAGCTCTGGACGGTGGACTACTGCTCGCCAGCTGGGTCTCTACTGATTGGGCAGCCAAGGCACTCTCTGATATGAAAGAGGGTTGTGATGGTCGCCTCAACAGTGAAGAGCATGTCTGACGATAATGTGAAACTTTTGGTTTCTGATATGTGATGTAAAACTTCACAAGTTATTTTTTAGTAAACTTGGTGAGGCTCATATATGAGCTCAACACCACCGAAGATTAACAAAAGGAGCAGGAGTCAGAGAGAAGCACGAGGGGAGAGAGAGGAAGCACAACACGTTAGGGGAACAGTGACATCAGGAGAATTGTGAGAGAGGGGATGGGGCGGGTAGACGGGAATAAACAGATGGACACTACAGGGACTTTCAGAAAGGAAAACAGGGAAATTTGAAAGGAGTGGGTTTGGAGTGGGTTAACAGCGGTAGAAAAGATCTGGTTTTTGGATGGCGAAGATATGAGATGGTGGTGAACAGCTGGAGGGAGATCTGGAGGAGAGAGTGGGATTGTGTACCAGAAGGGGCTCTGCAGATTGAGCACCTGCAGAAATATTATGGGGACCAAAGACAGAACAAGCGGGGTGCCAGGTCGGAGGAGTCTTTAGAAGAACAAAGCCACTGACCTTTCTGCAGTGATTGAGTGAAAGACCCAAGAACGCGCTTCAATCGCCAGGAGATACATGATTCAAGCCTTGGTTTCTACAGCGTAAAGCTTACCAGGTGTCAAGAGGCCAAGCTTGAAATGTGGCTTCCAGGAAGATCATGGCAGATATAGACGCAGAAGCTTAGTGACAGAACTTTCTAAGAGGGTTGTTAAGAAAGTATATGGGGGGGTGGGGTTCGACAGTCCTTCGGAGAGAAGAGGAGAGTGTGAGATTGTCAGGATTGAAAAGACTGTTCCACTGTTGGACACGTTGTGATTTTTACCAAGTCTGCAGAGAGTGAAGAGGTGTGCTTGCCGATCTAGCAATGACGATGGTAGGCAAGGGTGGAGTCATCAGCAAGAGATAGAGACAGATTTTCCAGAGAGTCAGAGAGACATTGATGAAGAATGGAAAAGTAAGGGCCAGAACATGTCTTGAGGAACTCCAGCTGGCAGGAGAGGAGATGAGAGAATTCATCAAGAGCCAAATATTGACAACACAGGAGAGGAAGTCTACCGGGTCATGATGATAGTGTCCTGGATACCAAAGAAGAGAGTTTGGAGAGCAGTGCAGGGGATCCGAGACCATAATTGAAGTCAGAATAACGTAGCGAGAATGGCTCTGATCTCATGTCTGGCATTGAGGATCCATCCTTTTGGTAAAGCAGAAGCACCGACATAAAATATGCCGCTGCATTATGAACAGCAAGACGGCATGGCTAAGCTTAGGCCTGTGCTGAGGTTAGTCCTGGCCCAGTGCAAATTGGAATGATTCCAGTTATAGCAGATGTTATTTTATGCAATAAGGCCATAACGCATGTTTATGCTAGGTATGTACATGGGGATTATTTTTATGAAAAAAATTATATACAACCCCAAAGTAAGAGCAATGTGTTTTACTGGTGTGAAGTCTGGCTAAACGAAATTACACACACAAAAAACTTCAATTCAAATGTCACTTTTGTGTGAATATCATATTAATCATCTGTCATCCCTCAGATCGGCAACAGTAGCCTCTGCCATGAGATCGGAATAAAATTGAAGCGTTCAACACTGGAAATGTCTTTTAATCCTTACAATTCACACCTACTAGTCTATCCGAAAAATCCCGTCTGGAACCCCCCCCCGTTCTTTCCAATAAGCTTCTGGGTTCCACTATACCTTCCATGATCTTCCTGGAAGCCAATTTCCAACTGGCTCAAACCAGTCCTGACTGGGCATGCCTCATCAAGGCAAAGTCCTTTCTTGGCAACACTGACTTCCTACACATACAAAGCTTTCGTCTGCGCTATGGAGTTCTTGCTCTCCATCTGGCTGGTGCCTCCACCTCTCACTCTTTCTCTGCTTCAGGTGGAAACAAAGGAATTCTAGGATCATTGTATCTCCAGTGAGGCTGTCGTCTTTGGGTCTTCTCACATTTCCCGCAGGCAGGTCGGTGGTGTTATTCGTCTTCTACCAATTCTTCTCCGCACACCCCCACCCCCCCCCCCCGTACTCTGTTTGCGATATGTCCCTTGGGCGCTCAAAGGGTCTGCAGCAACCCTTATGTAAACTACCAAAATCAAGAATCTGCCACTTCACTCTTTCATTCCTCTTTTCCACCTTGGACAAACCCCAACTCTGTTCATGCGCACTCTTCTCCAGGTCTAAAAAAGTGTTCACCACCACACATCTTTTCTTCCCATCCAAAACATGATCTTTCTACCTTCCGGTCAATCCACCACAACCCCCTCTTCAATTCCCTGCTTCCTTCTGAGCCCCCTGTAGTAGTCCATTTGGTTAATCGTATACCTGCGGCGTCCTCCGTCTCCCTTCCAAAAGATCAACCTTCCCATGTCTCTGTCCCACTGTTTTGTCCGTACCTCTCCCCTCCTCGTCGTCCTGCTCCGCTTGTTGTTATGTTCTGTGTGTTAGCTTTATACGAGCTTCGGCATTGTATTATTAAAGGGACTCAGCGGATGCCTATCAGTTATGCACACCACCTCTGTCTAGCTGGAGTTCAATCAAATCTCAATCAACATCGAACTTCACAGTCAAACGCGAGTTTTTTTGCTTTCATGTTTGTAACATGGGTTATTTAAAATATCACATCAGTTAGGAGAGCATGTATTTGCAAAGCAATTTCGTGTTGTTTTAGCATTCAAAGTACTGTACTGCTAAACGAAGGGTTTTGAAGTAGTGAAAAGGTGCTTTGTGTTCTCAGTGTTTCAAGTATATTATCAGTTGAAATAAAATGCAAGTTTTAAAGGTCTAGAAAAAAATTCAGACGTTTACACCATGTGCAGTGTTTACCTACACTGAATTAACACGTTATTTAGTTTTCATACTTGTTGTTTGTGTCGTTGATCCTTAAAAACAGTTCGTTTTGTTTGGAATGATTTTAATTTTTTTGACTGCAACAGACAGAAGAAGGAGACAGCCAGAAGAGAAGGCCAGACAAGGCAGACAGGCAGACAGGCAGACAGCTGACAGGCAGACAGAAAAAAAAATTATCTTTACTCTCTCTCGATGTGGCTTGGAGAATTCAGAGCATCCCAAGTATGGCTAAACTACTATATTGTTTCCTATCAACTATGAATTAAATAAGCAGCGATAATTGCTTCGCAATACAGTCCCCCGACGATGAGATATTTTCTAATCCAAAAAGGGCATGACTCGTGAAAGTTGACAAAAGCCTGAAACTCGAACTTATTCTGTAACTTATAATAATAAAAGCCATGTACAGGCATAGTTGAATGTGTTCAAAAGGTTGGGACAAGTTGAAAAAGAACAGTGTGGATGACAAGGCAAAACCTATAGTCCCTCCTGGTGAAACGGTTGGGAAGCAATAAGGAGTTAGTGTTATGCATGTGGGTGTGTGCTTGCGGTGTGGTCATGTCACTGTCTCGCTGTACTAAAAGGAATTGGTATAATCCGACTCTGGCATCCATAAATATTTCTGATTTTCTATAGTTTTGTTATCTGATTTGCATTCAGAACAGAACCAATTAATAGTTTCACACCACTTTAAAATAGCTACTATTTGTCTAAATGTGAAATGAATGTTATAAAAAGATCACTGAATTCAGATTTTCATGTAGCAATGGCAGAAGCAGCTGATTGGGACTAACTAGTTGTACATTCTCCATCCTCCCATTCCCTCTCCGCCACTCTGCCCTCACTTCTCCTCTCCTCACCGCCATATCATTAACAATCATTTTCATTCCACACATGACAGTATGGGACAGAGAAGATAGATGATTCCACATATGAGGCATTCAACTGAGAAAAACTTTTCAGCACTTCCAGGGACCACTTAGCTGGAAAGGCAGAGTAAATAGAGGGGAATAATGCAGCTCATCCCCTCCGCACTATGGAGATACACAGAGTATGCACACACTTTTACATTACGAGCGCTCTCAGAGGCAAAAGTTAATTTCTAAGTGGTGCTCCTCAATCAGCTATATTAGCACCTACGTGAAATGTTAAGTATTCTTAAGAAGTAACAGCCGTCGAAGCATTAGCAGAAGGAGGTCAGCTGGATTCCTAATATCTGGAATATGTTAATGCATCTTTTCATTTGTTTGTACGCTCTGGTCATTCAAACACACAACTAGTGACAGAGGAATGTCGCGTGTGAAATATGCTGCTGAAGATGCCTGTTTATGCAATAAGCATTTGAATACCTTTCCGTTAGTTACCATATACTACTAATGTCTGAAAACATGAAAAAAAATTTCAAATGATTACCTTATTAGATTTAATAAAATTGCTTCTCCGTGTCCGTCTGTCATCTCAAACTTGTGTTCCACACAGTGATGGACAGTTTGCCTGACTCACCACATTCTCCTTGGGGGGGGGGGAATCATATGGTCACCATGTTGGGCTTCCGACTAATGCAAAGGCAAAGACATTCTTTGGAGCTTTCATATTGACAATTGCCATGCTCTCTCTATAAGTTTTCCCACACTTAAACAGCACAAGTGAGTTAAAATATTATGAGCAAGGTGTATGAGCAGAGTAAAATTAGGTGTAGCGATTGAGGCAGCGTTGTAACGACTACGCTGCCAAAAGTATGTGGCATCTCTCAAGCAGGGCTTAAACCCATCTAGAAAGTAAGTACCACGCTGCGTGTCAGTGTTCAGTCAGCTCCGTCATGTGTCTCTCATAACTCCAAAACTAAAACTAGCACCCAAACTTTACGCATACAAGGGAAACGTTCGTGTAGTGCAGGAACGAAAACTGAAATTTTGGTTCATTTAAAAAACCCTTATGAAGCATAAATTAATGGCCTTCATTATAATTATCCTTTTATAAGCATCTCCTTGCCAGCCCCGAGCAATCTCTGTCAGTTTGCTGAGCTGAAATCTACCCATTCTGGTTGGCCTCTAACATATGCTAACTGAGAATAGCCACAGGTTCTCTTAATGATAAAATGCCATTAAAGGTTTTTTTCACTTTCCTCACTCGTCCTCGAATGCATGATCATCATACTACGAATATGGATACATCATGATGCTTATAACACGCAGATACACCAGTTCAGAGTCTTTATTTCATTTCCACACACGCGATTAAGCCTCTAAGATCTCTTAACCTGAGCGAATTTCAAAATTTAAACTGCGAATTAACCTTAGCACAAGAGTTCCGACTGCTAAAAAAAAAGTGTTCATTTGAACCATTCGTCACTGTTTGGATACTCGGCACCTCCGTAATGGTGTTGTATGACCCCAGCGTTCCTTAATCAGTCCCCCATTTCATTGGAGTGTTGTGTGAGTGCTCAATACATGGTGGGTGATCGATTCCAAAGATACTCAATCCAGCCACGGATATCGAAAGGAATCGAACAACGATGAAACCAGAATCGACGTCGATTCCGAATAATTCGACTTCATCGAAAGAAGCATTTTTTTCCGGGGAATTTTTTTCGTCTGTTGGGCATGTTCCAGTTACACTGGCCTGGTGATGTATTAATTGAAGGAACACACCCCTGGGGGTGTTTTCTTTTGCAATATAGTCAGGCAATAAGCAAATCACTTGCACACTAACACTCCCAGGGAGGCCGTCCAGCGGCTCAGTATTAAGGGGACTATTACTGGATGGGGGGGGGCACAATTATATATTAATATTTTTGATACGGTTATTATTGTACTCATGAGCATGACGGATCTATACTGAGTTGCGTTGCATCAATAATTAAACTGATCTCAGCTTAGAATTTAATATGTTGATTGTTTTGGCTAAAATTATCGAATGCAGGAGAGCCGAAAAACTGTCACATTCATGCAGATATCAATGATTAGACAATTGGCACAATTCAGGTGGCATTGCAGGTTTGTCAAGAATTGTCATAGAAATTTAATATACACAGAGATAACAATGACTAACGGGGAGGTTGCACGGAATCAGTGCAACTTTCAAAATACAATTACAGTAGGCTATACTGGCGATATCAGTTAAACTATCAACACAAATACGACGGCCTGAAGACACAACCAAAGTCGCATTTAAAGCAGTCAATTAAGAGGTAAGGTTGCACAAAGCACTAGATATGGGTATGCACACATACAAAACACAACTTTAACTAAAACATAGAAGTACAAGCAGCCGACACACGGGGTGCTGACACAAAACCCACCAACAACTTTTTCCTTTTCTATCATTTTCCGTATATCCATGTTTTTTCTACTGCTGCTAGCTAGCGCTCTCCGTGAATCCTGTCACTATCTCGGCTCGCGAGAATTTGACGGTGACGGTTTTATTTATTAAATGATGCATGACAAAAACAGGTTTTATCTGCATAATTTTCAAATGTAAGCACGATTGCAAACACACAATATTTTATTTTTACGAGAATTCTTTTGTAAGATGGAGGTTGTGAAGGTCCGCGGTGCACTTCATTTTAATTATGTAACTTTATGTCTTTTCTTATTCATATTATCATGATTATGACTAATTACATTTAATCCTAACTTACAACCAAATAGGTAACCCTGCTTAATAGT
>CM068960.1:100895573-100930340 GCA_035128595.1 Eptatretus atami
ACAGAGATTGCTGGAATTATAGATAGAAGATAGATACTGTGGGTGCAAAATGCTAAGCAACGTGTCCTGTCATTGGTAACTGAGGATCTCTTCCCCAACGGTCACGCCTACGCAGCAACGTGTCCTGTCATTGGTAATGAAATGGTGCCCTTTCCCCATCGGCCACGCCTACGCAGCAACATGTCCTGTCATTGGTTTAGTAAATAAATGGCCATAACTTGGGAACCACTTGTCCGATTAATATAAAACCTTGAAAAGGCACATACTCAGGTCCCCAGCAATATACCTGGCAAGTTTCAATTATATCGGACCAGTGGTTGTCGAGAAACAGCGGTCACAACACACACACACACACACCCAAACAACAACCCCACACACACACACACACACACACACGCACACTGCTGGAATTATAGATAGATGTCACAGTCAGAGATGCCAATTTAACCACAACTTCTTTCTCAGCCCATTTGTACCCACATTCTTGTGCTGTCAGCCATGGAAAGTTTTTGGCCCAAGTCTTTCACGAACTAGCTGGCCAGGCCTGACGCTCGGTCGGAGGTGGCACGAAATTGTAATTTGCTCGCAGTGCCGGCGATATCTCCTCTATTCTTCACAAAAAAACACTGTGGGAATTTTCACGTTCGTCAGATAATGCTCGCAGAAGGGACACCCTGCTTAACGTCTACCGGAGGGACAGCGCACTTTGTGAGGCAATGCCCTGCATATAAAGCGCCGATCTGACCAGTTTATAGTATGGTCAACGATAGTACCCGGACTAGACAGTTCAACGGAGTGTTCAAACTTCAGCACCATCCTGTTGGACAGAGATTACGATTCAACCAAAGTAAAAAGACAATCAATCTGTGCTCATGCTCTCATACTCTCTTTTTGATTACCAGGTTTAAAAAAAATTTCTTGAAAATGTTTTTCATTTCTTGAGTCATTCCATTTTACACCTGCCAACCACATGAAAATAGGTAATAAAAATAACCTTTTCACGCATTTCTTAGAAAATATCGCACCACACAATAATACAACTGTCAGCCATGCTTGGTCATGAACACGTAGCGGTAGAGGTAATGTCTTACATGGAAGGAGACGACAGAGACGCAAGCTTTTTTTATACTCACTTTTTCTCTCCATGTTTTATTATCCTCATCTCAATGGCACTCTCAATCTTTTGATGTGTAAAATGAAATAAAATTATACGAATACAGACTCTCTTTTGGAATGGCCAGAATCTTGCTGCGGTGTGTGTGAATAAATGTAACATGAGGCCCATTTCTGCTGAAGCAACCCAATGGGCAATGGCTGTGGGGGCAGAGCCTCCGTGCCCTTATAGAAGGAATAATTTTATTTATATCCCTCCCTTTTTTCTCTTCTCAGGGTAGAGATAGGCTTTCTCCATCTACAAGCTACGCAAGCTTTTCTGTATCCTCGTAACCACCCCCATGCCATCTCTTATTGTCCTGAGCACACTTCCTTAGCACATTCTTGTACTTTTCTAATTGCCCAACCCAAACTCATTTAACACATTCTATATAAAGCATTCTACATCTCTCTATGTATGTCTTCATCTCTGTCTCTGTTCTGTCTCTCTCTCTTCCACCCATCACCAATCTCTCACCTCATAGCAGTATGTTGCCAAATGGTCTTGCAATCCCCTTCATATGATCTACCCAATTCAATCTACTTTCCAACAATTTCCTTTTTATTTCTAATTTCCAATCTCCTTCCTGCTTTTTTTTTATCAACCAAAGACAGTGGCTTTCTACCATTTCAATTCAAGACAAATCTACCATTTCAATAAAAATCAAAACCGGCACTGATCACACCACAGATCATTCAGACCCAATTGCTCTCACACCGCTGCAGCATTTCTTGACATCTCTTTCGTCAATGCCATCGTCTCCAAAATGTCGAAACAATGTGGTATTAAAGTTGCTCCCACAACACCTTTCACATCTCAGAAATCTTCCTATCTGTCTCCTCGACTGTCAACTCCACAGCACTGTCTCAACTAAAATTGTCCTCCTCAGCTCCATCTCCACTCTTCCATTCTGGCTCACTCAACCTTCCAGATACAGAAAGCAATCCCACTACTTCATTCATTTAACATCAACCCACACTTTCAGGTTGTCAGCCCCTTCTCCAATATGCACTGCTTCTGTCTTCTCATACTTCAATTTCAGTCCATGCATTTGCAAATTTCTGTACCAATCTTCTAATTTTTGCTGGCATTCCTTCTTCACAGATAACATGCACCAGGTGTTAATCTACCCTCCCCTCAGGGGGTGGGGATGGGGGCAAAGTAGTAAGTACAGCACTTTCTCTACAGCTGATTTACAGCCAAATAACTTTTTTAATTCTCAGATCTGGATCTTCACCAAAATCTAAAAATTTTGGCCTGGTCGCACACCCAATATGTCCACCAAGTTTCGTTTGAATCCATCCACAACTTTTTGAGATATCTTGCTCAAAGACAAACAGACAGACGACAGACAGACAGACAGACAAACAATGCTCACACAGCCACTCCATGTCTATGTAGTGTTGCAGTACATTTTGCTACACCCTCGACTGGAGGTCTTTGGCTGAAGATACAATGGTCCCCAATTTCTGTGATATATTTATGAAACATAGCCTCCGTCCACCTTTTGGTGGTGGAGGAAATTAAAATTTGATGATAAAGCTTTCAAAGTTGATTGTGCCTTCATTTCTTTCATACTTTGGCTAATTCTCACACACTTTTTAATAATTTGTATTTTCATACAATAAATAATATTTTACGTATTTAAAAAATGAATCCATATATTTATGTACAGTACTTATTTTTCTGTTACCTGAAATTAACTTTGCTCTAAATCCTTCAATAGCCATCACTGGTACCTTTCATAACAGCCAGCAGGCCAAGGGGCAGTCGATCACCACTCCTTTCTGCAGAAGATGGAAGGTCATGGATTACCTGATAAAACAAGAACAAAGAAACATGTGACAACTTTCATGTCCCAGGACTCAATATGCAAATCAAATGGAAGGATTTTGGAGAAAAAAAAAATCTCATAATTTTTGGCTTTTTTTTTTCTTACTACATTTTATGAAATTTCAGTTCAAAGTAGAAAATATAAGAAATACCACACTTAATGCATTTTTCATATTTCAACATAATCACCATCATCTTGCTTACACTTCCTTCTTGTGCAATTATAATCATGGTATTATTAACCCCTTTTATTTTTCATTTAATTATTTCTCATTTATTTCAAAAACAACTTTCAAACTTGCCTCCCTCCTCTAAAACCTGGTGATGCCTTGTTAAGTCTGTCTCTGCTGAATGTTCCCTTTCCATCCCTCCCCTCTCTTCAAATGGCACTACATTTAATTATTTCTCATTTATTTCAAAAACAACTTTCAAACTTGCCTCCCTCCTCTAAAACCTGGGTGATGCCTTGTTAAGTCTGTCTCTGCTGAATGTTCCCCTTTCATCCCTTCCCTCTCTTCAAATGGCACCACAGTCGACTCTGCCCGTGAGAAGGTATATGAATGCCTCAATTGTGTGTTTGCTTCCAAATCATCAGCAAGGTCATGGAATTCATCATCGCAGTTGATAGTAAATTCTTCCTTTTCTCCAACAACCTTATCTCAGATCACCAATTTGGTTTCAGACCAGGTCACTCCACCTTAGACATGCTGCTTCCACTCACCCAACAATGGATGGAAGCCCTCAATATCAGACATGAGATTAGGGTCGTATCTCTTGACACATCTCACGCTTTTGATACAGTCTGGCATCCCTGCCTTACACGCCAAAGTCTCTATTGGCATTCCAAGGCCAACTCCACACATGGATACCTGACTTACTAAACTCTCATAGTCAATGTGTGGCACTCAATGGAATCCTTTCATCTCCTCTCCCTGTCAAGGCTGGAGTGCCCCAAGGCAGTGTTCTGGGCCCAGTTCTATTTGTGATCTTCATCAATGATCTCTCTGACTCGCTGGAAAATGCTCTTTATCTTTGTCTTCATCAGGAAAGTACGGTTGCGGATCAGGTTGAACCGAGGGACAAGCAAGGGGTTACACATAATGGAGCACGTATGTGCGAGAACACCCGGTTATAAATAGTTAAGAATGGATCGGTGTGCTCTCTGAGCTTTTTGGAAGGCCCAGCATATTAAAAGGAAATGGTGCCAAGAGTGTGCATGTTATGGTCCCAGAAAGCCTTATAGAAAAGAATGGAGCCATAAGGAAAATTGGGGAGAGGGACAAATCCTCCATGAACCCTACAGAAAGGGAAGGATGTTAAATTAGCACGGTATCCCCCACAAACATTGGTGCAAATGTGGAGGATCTGAGACTGGTAGGGAGTGGCTCCATGGAGACCCCAGGGAGAGCGCATGGAAGCCCGTGCCAAGTGCACGGCGGACCGTGAAGAGCGCACAGTAGGCCATGATGGTGCGGAGCACACAACCAAAGTTGGCGTGGTGACCATGGCTGCGGGATCTCTGTGAGGGGTTTCATGTGGACCCCATGGAGGTCTGACTACTTGAGCACTGTGTGCGGTGGCCTAGGCTGTGGGTCCTTGGGAAACCCACGGTGGCCCAGGGGGCACGGAATTAGAAGACAGAGACCAAGATGAACAGGTTGACAATGACGAATAGTATTAGAGGGAAATCAGAGGACCATTTCAAATTGACGTTTTGAGTTATTTTTCTTGGATGGGCTGACATACAATAGAGGCCTTCCTCCTTTTCTCATCACAAGATTAGGAATGAAAGGGAAATGGATGAGGAGGTGAATGAATGAGGTGCATGGACCTAAAATTTTTAGTATTGAGGATTGAATTCATGGTGCGAATAAAGTGTGAATGAAGTGGAGCAAGCACACCCACCTTGGAGAGGAATCCCCGCACTGGAGTTGGGTATATAGAGGAGATTCAGCTGTTTTGGACTATGGATCCCATTCTGATGGTGCCGAGTGAAGTGAGGTTTACTCATATGGGTGAAAGAGTAAATTTATGGTCTGGGGTGTGGCTCATTGTGTGTACAATTTTGGAGAATGGCACCCTGGAAATTGGGGGAACAGTTTTCCAATGCAGGCCATGGAGCCCAGAAGGGCAGTCAAATTTTGTGAGGGAGGCCTGAGTTCCCAAGAGAGGACTCAAGGTGCTATGTGCCAGGAAGGGCACTTGTGGGGGAGCCAATGATGGCTCCCCAGAATTTGGCATAGAGTAAGGTAGCTCACACGGTGGCTCCAGTGGCCTGGGGTGCCATATTCGAGAGCAGGTGGAGACCTGGAGCAGGAACCACACAGTCCAGCCACAATATTGAGCAACGGCACATCAGGAAAATTTGAGGGCCAGACCAAAACTGTTAGAGCACCAGCACATGGGAGAGCAAGTAAATTGGTTATACAGAACACCAGTAGAAAGGGGTTAATGGTAAATGAGAAAAATTGTTTTTGAAAGTGCTAGCATAGTTAGAGATGCCCCCCCTTCATTCCATCTTTGATGTCTGCGGCTGATATATATATATATAATGGGAGTAGGGTAAATGGATTTTGCAAGGACCCACTGAGTCTCAAATTGTTAATGTAGGAGGAGGCACACACATCGAGCCACTCCACCAGCGAGCCAGGTAAAGCTATGCAACCTCCACATTAAGTCACTGCACAGGCCTTGATTAAGTCACTGCATGTCTCCTCCCGGTAGATAGGCTAGTAAATGAGATTGGGGACCCAGGAGGGACAAATTAGCTTCGAGAGGCTTCGAGGGGCAGGAGGCATGAGTTAGGTGTAGGAGAGAGGGATTAACGGGGCAGCTAGGTATACAGTTGGTGAGAGCTGAAGCCAGCCATCTTATCTGCTGCCACCCCATGCTCCGAATACAATCGACAACAGCTGCCGACTCGCAACATCTGTCGGCTCGCAGCCTCTGCTGGCACGCAACATCTGCAGTCCCTCACCTGTCTTGTATTTTGATTTGTCTATCAGCCATGCCACATGCCAGCCATTCCAGAGTCAGCCATGCCACCTACAACGTTCGCCAACTGCTGTGCCATTTGTTGCTGGGCCAAAGCCGAAGACCTTTGTTTGAAGGCCACATGGGACAAGTGTGATTTCTTTCTTTATTGGGCCACATTGGTCAAGAAACTCATTGTTGAGGCCACATGGGCCCTTTTAGTTTCGTTGGTATTGGGCCACATGGGCCAGCAAAATTCCAGTGATGGAGAGGCCATATGGGCCATGTGGAGCAGTGCGTGCTGATAGACCCTCCGTTCACTGAGGTCACTTGCATGCCGGGATCCAGAGCCCCGATATATGGCATTGGGAGAGCAGATGCTTCTGAGTATGGGGGATGAGACAATGAACTTCGAAGATACAAAGGAATAAGAGGAAGAAGAGACCCCACCCCGCAATTTTCTCTTATTTATGCCAATACAAATGAGTCCAATAAATCTGTCCTTTCATCTCCTCTTTCCAATCCTTCGAGATGAAGGCTTCTTTGTATCTTCCTATTATCTCTCAAACATATCCATGACCATTTTTCTCATATTTATATGTATGTACATATATACATTATATATCCTTCCCTTTCCAGAGAGGGACAACAAGGCCCCTCCTCCAGTCAGTTGGGATGATGCCTGTGTTCCAGACAGAGCACAGAACTGCATGCAATGACACGAGTGCAGCATTTCCACCAGCCTTGAGAAGTTAAGCATGGATGCCACAGATCCCTGGAGCTTTACACCATTTCAACCCGTTCACCACAGCCCGTGTTTTCACAAAAGAAGGTGGACACACAGTTGATTGGAGGGTCAGCAACAGGGATTGTAACACCCCTGATGTCCAACTCGACAGCTGGTGGATCAGCCTGGTACAACTGCTCAAAGTAACCAGCCCAGCGGGCCTTCACTTCAGAACTTCCTCTGTCAAGAGCCCACCACCCTCTGCTCTAACTGCAGTACACCGAGGGATGGGCTTGGACGAACGCAATGCACGATTCCCCTGTAAGCAGGACGAGAATCACTTGACCACAGGTGATGCTCTACCCCTCACAGATTCCTCGCAAGACCTCCGTGTCCACCCTTAGTGCATGTACAGTTTTACGCCTCAGCTCCCTGAACAGCTCAGCTCTGTCATTCAGCCTAGCCCTGCGACTCTGGTCAATGGTATCCAGTGTCTCTTGAGAGAAAAAATTAAATCTTCGCCCGCCGATGAGTTCCAAGGCATCTACCGGCAACATCAAGGACGGTGGTCTTGAAGGCACTCCACAACTCTTCAGGATCCACCAAAGCACCCAGACCGCCCAAATATCCACTCAGCCTGTTCGCAAACTCCTCAGCTACCCCTCTCATTCATCCTTGAGCTTGCGAACATCCAGCCTAGGCTGGGATGGTACTATTCTCCTGGATTTAAGGTGCAACTTAGGAGTTGCTACAACAAGCCGGTGGTCAGTATTGAGGAACTGAGCACTCCGGTAGACCCTACAGTTCTGGATCATCCTCCAGCGACCGTCAACGAGCACTTGGTCAATCTCCTTTGCCACACCACCAGCGTTGGAATACCAAGTCCAACGATGAGCTTGTGGGCGCTCAAACCATGAACCAGCCACCCTAAGTCCATGACTTCTTGCAAAGTCAAGGAACTTAATGCTATTAAAGTTCACAGTTCCAGACTCATGGGGACCAACACACGTCTCCTAACCATCCCCATCCGTTCCAGTTGATGCATTGAAATCTCCCAAGACTAGAAGTGTATCTCGCCTGGGGCACTGATAAACCACAGACTTGAGCATGGCATAGAATGCGTCCTTCACAATGAGATCACTCGCCTCAGTCGGAGCATATACAGAGACCAGGGAAATAACACCCAAGGAGTGACTAATCCTTAGTCTCATAATACGCTCGTTGACCAGTGTTACCTCAATTATCATCAAGCTTATTGGACACAGCTACAGCAACTCCTTGGGCATGGTAACCATCAGAGTGAACCGACCAATAGTAGGTGGAACCACCCACCATGATCTCGCCGCAACGGTCTCCGAACCACAGAGAGTTCTGCAATACCGATGTCCCAAACTTGAGCTCAGTTGATAACAGAGACAGGTGATCATCCTCTCCTTGGGAAAGGACATTCCAGGCACCTACCCGAAGGGACCGCCTCAGGTTAACCCAAGGAGACTGCCGTCTGGTGGCCGACACCTCAGCTCCACCCCGATACACTCTCCCGCAATCTGACCGGGAATGTTACCCCGTGGTTTCCCTCCTATCATCAAAGATTGGGGGTCCCAAAGGCTTTGCCCCCCAATCCCGTCATCTGGTGAGCTGCCCTATGAAGGGAAGCTGCACAGGAGGTACTCCCATGGGGTGGGTTTTCAGATTATTTTATGCTTCTGGAATGTTTTGCAGAATGTAGGGTTCACGGTGGCCGAGTGAAAATCCTACACCAACCTCCTAATAAGAAGTAACCCAACTGCAGGAGACGTCCGCAGACACGTTGAGAGATATGGATGGCCGTTGGCTCATAAGGAGCTCCTCTGCCCTTTGACAGGTTTTGTTCTTCATCCTGCTGGGTGTCCATATCATACACCCTTCTCACCAGAAAACCTGGTGGGGGAGACGGTTTGGTCACCAACAACCCGACCATGGAACAGGTTAGTGCAGAGTTACATGATACCTGCAAGCAAGTCACAGATCTGATCTGGCCTGACCTGACAACGTGACCTAACCTGATCTGGCCTGACCTGATCTGGCCTGGCTTGACCTTACCTTGACATTGTGTATAAAAAAATTAAAATAAATTAAAAAAATAAAAAACCCAGAGGGGTATGATGTAAAATTCCATTGCAAACATCCCAGCCGACTCCAAGATACAGCTCTAAAATTGATATAGATCAGAAATTGGGAATGCAGGTCGAATTTTTTTTCCCAAATGGGGGTTTAGTACTCCCAGGAGTCAAATCAACTCTGTGGTACCATTAAAAATTGGGGGCACTAATTGTAGAAACAAACCCTAAAACAGCGAGAAGCTTTCCCCTATCCTATAGGTGAAGGCTGAATAAAAACAATAAAAATCCATGCATTGAATGCTGAAAAATAATAAAATCCACATATTGATTGCTTAAAAATAATAAAGTCCATCTATTGAATGCACACAGTAGCTGGATAGGGGTTTTTTCAGAGAGACAGGTAACCATAATGGCCTGGTAATAAGCCAGCCATTGGACAACAAGGGAATGCAAGAAGAGCTGACAAGCATCTCTATCTATAGTTGGTTTCCTGAGACTGTGCTGTCTGCTTACCACCTCCACCCCTGGCCCCGGCTCCAACCTCCACCCCTTCTCCTATATCAACTACCACCCACAAATCCTTCAACTGTGCAACTCCCCAATCAAAAACTGCTTCATATTCCGGTAACTCCAATAAAATTGTCAAACATGCCCTCACTATAGAAAAGTCCATGCCGATTCCTTTTAAATACACACATTAAATTCATTTAAATTGATCCTCATCTGATCCATAATTAATGCTTCTAATAGCTTCTTCACAACTGAAGTTAAACTACAGGTTTTTAGTTCTCCGATTCCTCTCTCGTCCTTTCTTAAATAACGATGCTGCTTTTGCTACTCTCCAATCCTCTGGAACCTATCCTGTCTCAAATGAGCTGTTAAATATATCAGCGAACATCACACTTATCTGCTCTGCCACCTCCGTCAATACTCTTGGGTGCATATTATTTGGCCATAGCTAGAGCTTTATCTTGTCTCGAATTCCCATGTTCCCTTGGCTTCTTCCCCTCTTTTCTTTCCCCCATCTCTTTCGTTCTTTATGCCCAAATTTTCGAAACAAGTCATTTTTTTCAAGAACAATAATTCACACAAACATGGGGAAAACCAAATTCAGTGTGAATTCTTTGTATCGATTTAGAAAAATGAATCGCTGTCAAAATTTTTTCGCTTCGTGCGCATGGGGTAATAATAAAGCAGTTGGGTTGCATGTACTTCAATTCATGGTGACTTCGTGGCATCATTCTTAAGTTACGATGGTTAATGTCCTTTACACCTGCAAAGAAAACATGCAAACTAACCTAACTGGAATAGCCAAGCAATATTTGACCGAGCTTAGACTCACAGTGCTGCTGAAGTGAGATATTGTGAAGAGTGACATTGGACTGTTTCCATTTGGGTCCTGCCTGCTGAGGTGTCCCTTGGTCCAACACTCAGATTCTCTTTCAGTCCCTCTGGGCTCTGGGTTTGAGTCAGGCAGAGTCAAAGGACGAAGGGGTATCTGTGAGAGAGGAACAAAGAAACGAGTCCTGACTTGTAACATAATACGTAAGAAGCAGTTCCTTCTAACATAATGCGGGGGGAGCTCATGCACTGCCGCCGCCCCCAATGTTACCTCTGGGTTTAATTTCAGGGAAGGGTCTTCCTGCAAGGTGTCGTCCTGAGCCATGGGTTCCACTAACGTTAATCCCGAACCCACCTGTACCAGCTCGTCTTGGTCCGCCATGGTCCGTGCTGGGAATTAAATAAAATTTTACTGCTCTTAATTTGGAGGGAAGGGGGAGGTTGTCAAGCACACCTCTGGTCCGAATCCCGTAAATTTCTCTGGAGGCATGGAGTTCGAATCGCACTCCTGACTACCAATTTGTTATGCGTTCGAATCCTGGAAATTTCTCTATGGAGGCGGAGGGGTTCGAATTCCGCTCCAGACACCAATTTGTTGTGAACCGGGGGTCGGTGGTGAGAACGTCCGCTAGGTGGGGGACCGGCAGGTGCGTGGTAGAGAACGTCGCGAGTGGGAGAGGTTAACGCCGTCTCCACCAGACGGAATTTATAGGCCGTCGCTCCGGATAACTCCGAAGCCGCGGGTTTAATCGACTGAAACGCCAATCTGACCGCGTGGCATAGGGTTAATTGTCTTGATCCAATATACCGAAGTAACCACGCAGTCTTGGCTACCGGGATTCACGTCCTCGGAACGTCTGGCCGAACCGGATCACTCTACCAGCTACGGTAGAGTATCAACTTCCACCTACCAACTCCGGCTCGGATGCAGTCGAGCAGGCCTGCCCAGGACGTTCCGGCTAAGATTAACGGACTATCGGGGATGAAACCCCGTCTGAACTCAGACCCAGACCATGCTGGACCAAATAAAGAAAGGACAAAAACGAACTGGGAACATTTCTAATAAATTTATTTACAGTAAATAAAAGACAAGAGAGGCGAGACTTAAAGCAAATATTCAATGCAAGTAATTACAATGGGCAAAAACACTTATGCAGTTCTACTTACAAGACAGGCCCAACACTCAGACACACACAAAAATGAAAAGAAAACCCAAGGTTCTTTATTCGACCCTCCAGCCGATGAGTGAGACGAGCTGGGGGTCAGAGTTCGGCTTGTACGAGTCGGCGGAGGGAAAGGAGTACTCCGCGATGCGGCACTGACAAAGGTCGTTGGTCCGATCCCCGTCGTACGTGGGGGACTCGAGGCTCGTGGCGGAGTTCGGGTGGCAAATAATCGGGTCCACGGAGGGGGGTCAGGGTCGCTCTGTCCTTCCTTGTAGAGGGCCAGCAGAGACACGTTCGCCGCCTCGATGGCCCTCTGCTCAACCCTCGTGACAGCAAAAACCCCTTCGTACAAATAGACCTCCTGGGAGCACTCTTCGTAATCGCCCCTCGTAACCACCCTTTTGTAACAGCAAAAACCCTTAAGAACCTCTCAGACTCTCGTGCAACCCCACACAATGCCTCAGAGAGTCTCTGGAATTTATCGACCTCCCTCAGTGGGAGGGGCCTTGGTCAGCACACCTCGCTGTTCGCCTCTAATTGGCCAGGATCCTACGGGCACAGCCTTCCTGGGCAGGGTTTCGGCATGCGCGGAGAAGCTACCCCCCCTCCTCACATGTTTGAGGAAGGTGGATGGTAGTGAAGCACTATTGCGTGATGGGCAGGTGGTGAGATGTAATAACCTAACTATAAAAAAACATCACACGCACATATTCGACTCTCCCACTAGACAAAAGGAAGGGACCTGTCCCACACAGTACTTACCGGCATAACTACTTTGGGACCTGAATGTTGAGTGCGCATGGTTTCCAGATTCGTAACAATATATAATATATACATATACCTATACACATACAATATATATATATATATCATATACACATACATATACATATATACATACATATATATATTACATATACACATATGTATATGTATCTATATATGTATATGTATAGTGTATATATATATATATATATATATATATATTATATATATATATATATATTATATATATTGTTACGGCTCTGGAAATTCGCAAACACCATAAAGGTCCCGTAGGTGAGATATTTCTTAAGTACATGTGTAGTTAAGCCAAACCCATTGTTTAGAGGGAATTAATGTGATTCATTCGGGCTGCGATCTTTGAGTTAGGCGTTTTTCTGTTCTGCTTTATTTTCGAACCAACACACTTCAACGTCACAACGCCAACCACCAACAACAAGCTAACCAACGCCACCACTCTAACAACGCCAGCCCCGCCACCCTCACAACCACGCACCATCTCCAACCACGCTACTACACCAACGAACGCCATCCTCAGCGGTCTACGTACGACGGTTTGCGCGTTGAAGGCCGTCGAACGGCTTCGCCTCGTCCCCACAAGCCGCAGGTGGGAGGGAACGAGAGGGAACGCCCCCTTCTCGAAGCGCCTCGAAGGAGGGTGGAGCCGAGAACGGGCGGGCCCGGGGCGTATAAGACGCGGAGGCGGCTGAGGCTGCTCTCTCTCTTCGTCGTCGATGCTTCTGCTCCTCCTCTCTTCGTCGTCGATGCTTCTGCCTCTCCCTCTTCGTCGTCTTCTGCTTGGAGGTTCTTTTCTGCTCTGCTGGCTTCTCTGGTTCGGCGCTCGCTCGTCCTGCTGCTCCGGGTTCGGCGTGTGCTCTCCCTGTCGGTCGGTGCTCGGTCAAGGCGTCGAGAGGCCAGCCGAGCAGGCGCGAGGCGCGCCGGAGAGGCCTCGCCGACCACGCTCGAGCGGGGAGTCACGGCAGAGGACGGTCGCCGAGGACTCAACACCGCAGGGAAGTCGACTTCCATTTCTTTTGGGGTTTTGTGTGAACGTGTGTGTGTCGCGCCAAGTCCGTGAAGTAGAATTGTGTAAGTGGTCCGTGTGTCGCGTTAGTCGGTAGTAGCTCTGCTTCTTTTGTTTTCTATTTGATGTATGTGCATTATTGAATGCTGTTTGCTTTATGTGTGCTATTCGTGTGTCGTCTGTAAATAAATGCTTGTCTGTTGAATTCTTCCCCCGTGTCGCTGCGTCCTTCCTTCGTTGGGTCTCCATCTTGTTTCACGTAAGGGTTTGAGTGGGCGCGAGACGCCGATATTAATCTGACCGTCAAGGCCGACGATAACACCGCTCGGTTATCCCTTAGCATGGAACGGGTCGCTTAAGCGGCCCGTATCCGAAGTCGGCCTGTGGCGAGGTACAACCCTCGGTAGGTTACCCGTGCGGGTACTTAGGTATATCGACTTTCGGCGATTTACCCTATTCCGCGCGGGTGGAATGCGGACTGGGTTGTGGTGAGGCCGAAAGGTCCACCCGTGACTGGATCCCGGCGTTAGCCGGGAGGGTCACGACTGAATTGTCCGTCCGGTGGGCGAAGCGGCCGCGATTCGAGTCACGCGTCGTTCGCACGCCGACGGCGCGAATTCGCAACATGGTGTACAGGAGTGTGATTCTAATCCTCCCGTCTCCAAGCTAAATTCACAGGGAATCGGTCCAGGGGTGAGAGGAGCGACCACCGATTCCCTCTAAATTACGAGCGATTAAATTAACCCCTTACGTGGAATAAGATGGCGTCTCAAGGCGAGCGGGAGCCGGGGTATTAGGAATGTATATGTGTAGTAATGTAGGATCCATGGCCGGGATGGTACTACTTGTTGTAATGTTGAATCACGAGGGAGCTCACCCTCATACTCTGAGCACGGACTTTGCCGGCAAACTGGGTCGCATAATGGCGGCGCGATCGCCTCAGCGCAGCACGGAGCGAGCGGCTAATTATGGCTCTGCGAATGGCGCAACACGAAGCGAGCGCTCCCAGCAGCCATCGCTTCAAGCCACGTGGTTTATGGCAGGTGAAGCAGGCGGACATTAGCGGGCTTCAAACACAGTTGGAAGAAAAAATGTGAACATGATGGGAGTTGGAACAATTGAAGGAAGAGATAAGAACAGGCAATCAGGAAAGGGAAAGCCTAGAATGGAAGATAAAAGAGGAGAGAGACAGCTGGAGGAAAGGACGGAAGAATTGCTGGAAAAGTCTGAACAGTTCAAAGAACTGCAGGAGGAATTGAGGGAGGAAGGAGAAAGGAAAACAAAGCTAGAAAAGGAAAAACGCAAACAAGATGAGGAATTGGAACTACTGAAGCAAGAGGTAAGGGAAAGTCACTTTGAAATAGAAATCCTGGAAGGGGAGATAAGAATTGGAAAGGAATGGCAGAAAAACTAAAGAAATACAGCAAAAAGGGACGAATTGAGGAGGGAAGCAGTGGAAAAAGAGATGAAATGAGTGAAGAAGCATGCAAATTGAGGGAGGAATTAGAAACAAAAACTTCTGAGTTACAAAACGACTGAGGATGGTGAGAGAAGAAAGAACGACAGCAGAGAATGAAACGTTAAGGAACCACACGGTAAAAGATCGAACAAGCTGGAAGCAAAGGCCAGATTAAAGAATGAGATGCAAGAAAGAGTAATGATGGAAGAACGAATGAGACAGAAGAAAGGAAATCGATCAAGGAAGGAAACACACGAGATTGCAGAATGAGGAACAAGAAAGACAGTGGAATAGGAATACAAAGAACAAGGAATGAGACAGGAGAAAGAAATCTGTCAGTTGAAAGAAATAATGAGATTGCAGAACGAGGAACAAGAAAGAACAGTGGAATAAAAAACTGAAAGAGTATGAATTTGAAACTGAACGACAAAAGGAACAAAATAGGTTGGAATACGAGAAGTTGAAGGAGCAACGAATGAAGCAGGAAGGAGAAATGAGGAGATTGAAGGACACAACGAGATTGGAGAGGAAGAAACGAGAGGAACAATGGGATAGAAAACAAAAAGAACATGAAGCTGAGGTTTGACCAATTGAAAGAAAAGGCAAGGCTGGAGTACGAGGAGATAGACAAAGAAACAGCGAATGAAAACACAGGAAGGAAATGGGCCAATTGAAAGAAACGATGAGATTGGAAAATGAGAAGCAGGAGGAAGAGTGGGAGAGAAAACAAAAACTATACGAGTTTGAAATTAATGAACTGAAGGAGAGAATGAAATTGAAGTCCAGAGAGATGGAGGAAGTCCAGCAAGAAACAGAAACTAATAAATGTATAAGACACGAGGTGAAAGGAATTGGGAGGGAGAGAGAAAAGAACAATTAAGACGGAAAGCAAGGATGAGGTACGCGGAGATCCTGAAAGAGCAAGGAGTGAAACAGAGGAAGGACGGAGCGACTTAAGGAGAAAGCAAGGTTGACCTATGTAAAGATAAGGGAAAGACGCCAGAAAGAAGCAGAGTCTAATAGACACGAGGAGACAACAGAAACTAATAAATGTATAAGACACGAGGTGAAAGGAATTGGGAGGGAGAGAAAAGAAAATAAGACGGAAAGCAAGGATGAGGTACGCGGAGATCCTGAAAGAGCAAGGAGTGAAACAGAGGGAGGACGGGAGCGACTTAAGGAGAGCAAGGTTGACCTATGTAAAGATAAGGGAAAGACGCCAGAAAGAAGCAGAGTCAATAGACACGAGGCGACAACAGAAACTAATAAATGTATAAGACACGAGGTGAAAGGAATTGGGAGGGAGAGAAAAGAACAATTAAGACGGAAAGCAAGGATGAGGTACGCGGAGATCCTGAAAGAGCAAGGAGTGAAACGAGGGAAGGACGGGAGCGACTTGAGGAGAAAGCAAGGTTGACCTACGTAAAGATAAGGGAAAGACGCCAGAAAGAAGCAGAGACTAATAAATGTATAGAGACGCGGGAGGTAGAGAAAGTAGAGGAGAAGACTGACGATAAAGACGGGTTAAAGGAACAGAACACCCACACACAGAGTTAGCGAGGCTTAATGGGGTGAGCTCGTGGACTGGGTAGAGACCCGGTGTGAGCAGCTGGATGGCTGCTCCAGGAACTAGGGGAGGAAGTATGCCCCCTTGAGGCGAATCACGACCAGGTGGGTTCGGTCGTGCTTTGCGAGGTCGAGGAATGAGTGCTGCGGACGGGTGCACGTGCAGCTTTGGGGGGTATAGAGGCCCGGGAACCCTTGTGGGGACGAGAACCCGAGTGTGTTTGTCCCGGTGTGTGTGGTGCAAGGTGTGAGTGCGCCCCGTGTGTGGATGAGACCCAGGTGTGAGTGGCGACCCCGTGTGTGAGTGGTGTGGTGGCATGTGTGCCGGAGTGCGTGCTTCCCAGCGTGCCGTGTGTGAAAGGGGCACCGCAGGTGGATGAGGCACCGTGTGTGGAGGGAGCCACGGGTGCGGGTGAAAGACCACGGGTGGGTGGCGCGCGTGTGCGCCAGAAACGGCACGCGTGTGCGAAGCACTGTGTGTGAGAATGCGCTATGTGAGGGAGACAGTGTGTGTTAGGTCGCGGTGTGTTAAGGGAGATGTCGGTGGGCATGCGCGAGCATGCAGCCGCGTCTCCTGGTATGGAATGAGTGTGATGGAGTGGAGTCTGTGCGTCGTGACACGCAGGTGTGCGTGGTAGAACGGAGACGACGGCGACAGAGAGACGGAAGCCGGGTAGCGGCCGTAGCTGTTGTGGGGACCGTGCCGGGTTCACCCAGCGGCAAGCGCGAGGTCCGGTGCCGTGCAACGCACGAGACCCACGTGCTCGCTTGCGGGAGTGAAGCCCGGTCCGGAAACGCACGCGGTGGATGTTGCCGATCCGCCGGAGCGGACAAAGTCTAGGCAGGTAGACGGATTTGGACCGGACGGGTTCTCCACGCGAGCTTGTGTTAAGCTTCCAACGGGCAGAGCACAGGTGTTCGCGTGGGGAGCCCCTCGGAGTGCGAGGGTTGTTTTTTGGGGGTGCGCAGGGTGACGTCATGGCTGCACGTGGGGTTGGATCCCGGCAGGAGGGTGAATCCCTGCGGATGGTACCGTCCAAGAGGGACGAGGTACACGTGCAGCTGCATGACGTCACGGGCAAGGTGCAAAGTGCGCGAGCTGTGAGTTGCCGCGCTGGTGCTGCGCAGAATTTGGAAAAAAAAAAATTAACAAAGGCAGGCCTCGCTTTCGGTGAACAGGATCCCGGGTAAGGGGTGAAAGATCCCCTTACCTGGGCACAGGATGGCACTAGTCAGGGGGAAGGGTTAGTGTTAGTTAGACCGGCTCCATGGGGCAGGGGTAAGTCCTCATGGGGCCCGTGGAAATGGATTAGTTAGAGGGATTTGTAGTGAGCTTTAGGATGGGAAATAATTTTTGAGGATTTGGAGACAGTGAACAGACTGTGGATGTGTAGAGGGGACGTAGCTTAGCTACGTAGTGTTAAAAGGAACGTGCTGTAGTTTAAGGGATACCGTGGGAGCACGATGTTAGTTAGGGAGGTAGTTAGAAGGATGGCAGGATTCAGCGATGTGTGTGTTGGAAAGTTGTGAGGAAGTACATGGTGAGTGAGTGAGGCCAGCGGGTCTGTGTGTATGGAGTGAATGGGGAAGCATGGTGCGATGAGTGATTGGGGGAGGAGTGACTCCCGCCCAAGGGACCCCGGGGTCAGTGTAGAGTGAGTTAGTGGGTTAGTTAAATTGAAAAATGGAGGTCGTTTTGTTGTTGTGGGGAAGTAGGCTCGAAACCCGTTTGGAGGGGTGCAGGAGCCCTGTTGACGGGCTGGGAGCGTGGCTGCGAACGGTGAGTATCGCTGAGTGGGTACCCCGGGCACCGGGCTAGTCGGCCGTGGTAGGCAAGGCCCATGGGGGGCGGGTTAGCGCAGTGGGCACGGGTGCGCCCGCTTGGTGCGGGGGCCCGGAGCGCGTTGCCGCGTGGGCAGTGTTCGTGGGCACGGGTGACCCTCGGAAAGGGGCCGGGGCGCCAGCCTGCACGTGTGCGTTTCAGGGGAGTTGCCATGGGGGCACTCCCGGTGTTTAGGGAGCTGGTAGGCTCGGAGGCAGTGTAGTGCCCGGGGGTGCCATAGTGGGGATTCGGCAGAGGGTCCTGCCTGCCAAGGGAGCCACGCGTCCCAGCCACGAAGCCGTGTGAGGGCACGGGAGGAAAAATTCGAGGGCGAGGCCCGAAATTGTAAGGACACCAACACAGGCGACGGGAATCTGGTTGTTAGAACCAATAGATTAAGCGAGAGGCGCTTGTTGAAAGCCCCGGGGTAGTTTAAAGGTTAATGATAGGGTAGATTAGGAAGTGTTCTCCGCACCATCCATCCCTTCGCTCTCGTTGTGGCCCGCTGGACCCACTTTGGGTTAGATCGCTGAAGTCTGGGGAGGCCATCCTGAAGCTTCGTTGGCCTCGACACAAGACGCCAGCTCTCCCTTATTCCCTCCGGGAAGGAACGTAGGGGTTGGGAGTAGGCTAGGTGACAGAATAGGTTAGCCGAACAAGGACGATAAAGTGGGTTAGGGGACGATTTATAGTGGGGAAGGGATGAAAATAAAAACAACAAAAAAATAAGTTGGGGGCTAAATTGGGTTTGACAAATTAAGGGGGTGGGTATGGACAGTGAAGCAAAGGCGATAGGTGGGAGGGAGACCGTAGGGTAGGTCGAGCCCGCCTTCTGCGAGTGGCCACACCACCGCACTCCCTCCACCAACCTGTAACTGCAAGGCCTGTGCCGGCCAACTTCATCGGCAGCTGTTGTTTTGCTACAAGGCCTGTGCCGGCCGGATCGTCAGCAGTTGTTTTGCTGCAAGGCCTTGCGGTCGGATCGTCGACGCTGTTTTTCTGCAAGGCCTGTGCCGGCCAGTCCATCCGCGGCTGTGTTTGCTGCAACGGCCTTTTTTCTGCAGGCTGTGTTTGCCTGCCTGTTTTTGCCATGCCATGCCACTGCCCACATCTGCGTTTGCCCCGTTCAATTTTGCTTTGCCCCCCCCTGTTCATTCCATGCGCGCCAGGATCCGCAAGCAACAGTTTGCAAGCTGCAGGAACTGTCCTGTTGGCAGCTGCAACACGGGCCTGCAGTGGCGCCCGTGCACCGTTCTCTTCTGACTCTCCTTCTGTTTCCTGCAGAGTCCCATTGATCCTGGGCCATGGTTAGTGGTAAATTTTGTAGGTTAAGGTGTTAAGTTGTATTGTAAATATGAGTGCGCCCGGCATGTATGTCATAGCGCGGCAATTTTATTAAGTCGTCCGTGTGAGGTGGGAGTTTGTTAGTTTAGTTCGTTAGTTACTCAGCCCTCAGGTTATTTATTTTGGGACACGAATACCATGAATGTCGCACTCAGGGATCCGTAGGTAAAACGTACTAGGGGAGAACTACACATGATGGCACACGGATAATTTGACGACTCGGGACGAGTCTGTAAAAAGGGGAGGGGTAGTGTTACGGCTCTGGAAATTCGCAACACCATAAGGTCCCGTAGGTGAGAGTATATTTCTTAAGTACATGTGTAGTTAGCCCAAACCCATTGTTTAGAGGGAATTAATGTGATTCATTCGGGCTGCGATCCTTTGAGTTAGGCGTTTTTCTTGTTCTGCTTTATTTTCGAACCAACCACACTTCAAACGTCACACAACGCCAACCACAACAACAACGCTAACCACGCCACTCTAAACACGCCAGCCCCGCCACCCTCACAACCACGCCACCATCTCACCACGCTACCTACACCACGAACGCCATCCTCAGCGGTCTACGTACGACGGTTTTGCGCGTTGAAGGCCGTCGAACGGCTTCGCCTCGTCCCCCACAAGCCGCAGGTGGGAGGGAACGAGAGGGAACGCCCCCTTCTCGAAGCGCCTCGAAGGAGGGTGGAGCCGAGAACGGGGCGGGGCGCGGCGTATAAGACGCGGAGGCGCTGAGGCTGCTCTCTCTCTTCGTCGTCGATGCTTCTGCCCTCCTCTCTTCGTCGTCGATGCTTCTGCCTCTCCTTCTTCGTCGTCTTCTGCTTGGAGGTTCTTTTCTGCTCTGCTGGCTTCTCTTGGTTTCGGCGCTCGCTCGTCCTGCTGCTCCGGGTTCGGCGTGTGCTCTCCCTGTCGGTCGTGCTCGTCCAAGGCGTCGAGAGGCCAGCACGAGCAGGCGCGAGGCGCGCCGGAGAGGCCTCGCCGACCACGCTCGAGCGGGGTACGGCAGAGGACGGTCGCCGAGGACTCAACACACCGCAGGGAAGTCGACTTCCATTTTTTTGGGGTTTTGTGTGACGTGTGTGTGTCGGCGCCAAGTCCGTGAAGTAGAATTGTGTAAGTGGTCCGTGTGTCGGCGTTAGTCGGTAGTAGCTCTGCTTCTTTTGTTTTCTATTTGAATGTATGTGCATTATTGAATGCTGTTTGCTTTATGTGTGCTATTCGTGTGTCGTCTGTAAATAAATGCTTGTCTGTTGAATTCTTCCCCCGTGTCGCTGCGTCCTTCCTTCGTTGGGTCTCCATCTTGTTTCACGTAAGGGGTTTGAGTGGGCGCGAGACGCCCGATATTTAATCTGACCGTCAAGGCGACGATAAACCGCTCGGTTATCCCGCTTAGCATGGAACGGGTCGCTTAAGCGGCCGTTCCGAAGTCGGGCCTGTGGCGAGGTACAACCCCTCGGTAGGTTACCCGTGCGGGTACTTAGGTATATCGACTTTCCGGCGATTTACCTATTCCGCGCGGGTGGAATGCGACTGGGTTGTGGTGAGGCGAAAGGTCCACCCGTGACTGGATCCCGGCGTTAGCCGGGAGGGTCACGACTGAATTGTCCGTCCGGTGGCCGAAGCGCCGCGATTCGAGTCACGTGGTCGTTCGCAACGCCGACGGGCGCGAATTCGCAACAATATATATATATATATATATTATATATATTATATATATTATATTATATATATATATATGGTGTTTGTCTTTCCGGCTGCCACAGCTGATCATCCGTTATGATCCGCATACTGATTTGGCATAGGTTTTACGCCGGATGCCTTCCTGACGCAACCCTGGTCACCTCTTACGACACAGGGATAAGGATTGGGTTTCGCCATGATTCCGGCTGCACTACACCCTCTCATAGACGGCCCAGTGCAGAGCTCGTCCCTCAAGTGATCCTCCAACCCAAGCCTCGAATAGCCGGATTACAGGCGCACGCCACTACGCCGGTATAATATATATATATATATATATATGTATGTATATGTATATGTATATGTAATATATATTATATATATATATACACACACACACAGTGGGGAGAACAAGTATTTGATACACTGCCGATATTGCAGGTTTTCCCGCACTTACAAAGCACGTAGAGGTCTGCAATTTTTTATCATAGGTACACTTCAACTGTGAAAGACGGAATCTAAAACAAAATCCTGAAAATCACATTGTATGATTTTAAAATAATTAATTTGCATTTTATTGCATGAAATAAGTATTTGATACATCAGAAAAACAGAACTTAATATTTGGTACAGAACTTTGTTTGCAATTACAGAGATCAGACGTTTCCTGTAGTTCTTAACCAGGTTTTGCACAGACTGCAGCAGGGATTTTGCCCACTCCTCCATACAGATCTTCTCCAGATCCTACAGGTTTCGGGGCTGTCGCTGGACACAGACTTTCAGCTCCCTCCAAAGATTTTCTATTGGTTCAGGTCTGGAGACTGGCTAGGCCACTCCAGGACCTTGAGATGCTTCTTACGGAGCCACTCCTTAGTTGCCCTGGCTGTGTGTTTCGGGTCGTTGTCATGCTGGAAGACCCAGCCACGCCCATCTTCAATGCTCTTGTTGAGGGAAGGAGGTTGTTGGCCAAGATCTCGCGATACATGGCCCATCCATCCTCCCCTCAATACGGTGCAGTCGTCCTGTCCCCTTTGCAGAAAAGCATCCCAAGAATGATGTTTCCACCTCCATGCTTCACGGTTGGGATGGTGTCCTTGGGGTTGTACTCATCCTTCTTCTTCTCCAAACACGGCGAGTGGAGTTTAAACCAAAAAGCTCTATCTTGGTCTCATCAGACCACATGACCTCTTTCATCCTCCTCTGGATCATCCAGATGGTCATTGGCAAACTTCAGACGGGCCTGACATGCGCTGGCTTGAAGCAGAGGGACCTTGCGTGCGCTGCGAGGATTTTAATCACGACGGCGTAGTGTGTTACTTATGGTTTTTCTTCGATACTGTGGTCCCAGCTCTTCCTCAGGTCATTGACCAGGTCTGCCATGCTGTTCTGGGTGATCCTCAACTTTCTCTGATCATTGAGGCTCCAGAGAGGTGAGATTTGCATGGAGCCCCCAGACCGAGGGAGATTGACTGTTATCTGAACTTCTTCACATTTTCTAATAATTGCGCCAACAGTTGTTGCCTTCTCACCAAGCTGCTTGCCTATTGTCCTGTAGCCATCCCAGCCTTGTGCAAGTCTACAATTTTGTCCCGATGTCCTTAGACAGCTCTCTGGTCTTTGCCCATTGTGGAGAGGTTGGAGTCTGATTGATTGAGATGTGGGACAGCTGTCTTTTATGCAGATAACGAGTTCAAACAGGTGCAGTTAATACAGGTAATGAGTGGAGAATGGAGGGCTTCTTAAAGCAAAAAACAGGTCTGTGAGGCCGGAATTCTTACTGGTTGGTAGGTGGATCAAATACTATTTCATGCAATAAATGCAAATTAATATATTAAAAAATCATACAATGTGATTTTCAGGATTTTTGTTTTAGATTCCATCTTTCACAGTTGAAGTGTACCTATGATAAAATTACAGACCTTCTACGTGCTTTGTAAGTGGGAAACCTGCAAAATCGGCAGTGTATCAAATACT
This sequence comes from Eptatretus atami, assembly GCA_035128595.1. Lineage (NCBI taxonomy): Eukaryota > Metazoa > Chordata > Myxini > Myxiniformes > Myxinidae > Eptatretus > Eptatretus atami. The sequence goes on from CM068960.1 coordinate 100,918,515, forward strand.
ATAGTACTCGTACTTCATAATCTCTATTATCTATATCTATATCTATATCTATTATCTATATATATATAATATATTATATATATACTATAATATATATTATATATATCTAATATAATGTTACGAATTGGAAACCATGCACACTCAACTTCAGAGCCAGTTCTTGCTCTTCTTCATTCTGTTGGCCATTATTCTCCTCCTCATTGTGCTCTATCCGAGTTGCTCTTATTTGTTTTGTTTGCAAATGTGCTATTTGATCTGAGTTGATCTTTCTCTTGGAGGGCTGCTGCAGCATTTCCTTTTGTCATTCTCTCGTCCTGTTGTGAAGTTTTCAGTTTTGTTTCTTTGCTTAATTTTCTAATCTGTTTCCCAATTTTTGCTTCTGTTATTGAGATTAAATTTGAAATCTCATCTGTTTCTGTTTCCCCTCTCGTTCTATTTACTGTGTAGCACCAGTAAGTTCTGTTCGTTGTTCCTTTTCTTTGGAAGTTTGCACTCTGGGAATCTCATCCCAAACGTATGTCCTGGGAGAAGGGAAGAGCGGGGAAGATTTGGCCCCCAACTTCTGTTGGGGAGTACAACCATTATGAAGAGGCATCCCCAATAATTCATGCATGTGTATTATTAATACGTACTTTATCGACAGACATATTCTCATTCTTTGCAGTACATGTTTTCATCATATGTACTTTATAGACACACAACCCTGATAATATTAACCAGATAATATTAACTGTTAACCAGACCCATATAGGTCTCATTGGCCCTTTGGCAAATGTGTCTCGCAGCACCACCACCATCAGGCTGATTTTCAGTCACAGTCCCTCTTTCCCACCCCTCTGTTGCCTTCCCATTTCAGAGAATATTTGTAAATATTTAACTGTAGAATGAACTGCACAAACAAACGACAGCAAAGGATACTGCACCAAGTAAAATTCTGTCGGATGGTACCAGTCATTGCCATTGAGAGGGGCAGCTCGGAAATACGCCGTCTGAAGATTATTATTATTATTATTGTTATGAAGATGATGAATGAGAAGAAAATTTGTTGGCTTTGACCGATCTCAGCAAAGGTGGGTCACTCTTCCAAACTCCCTTCTCTTCACTCTGAACAGTTTGACCACCGGGCCATACCCACACTTTCTGGCGTGAAATCCAACCGCTTCATTGTGTCCGCGACTCAACACGCACACACACACACCAACAGGATGGCGAAGAGGGCAGGAACGCCACACTACGTGTTCGATCCATGTCTCCCTTCTCCCACCCTCCCCCCACCCCCTGACTCCCACCCCACCCTTCCCCTCCCTTCTTCCACCTCCTCCCACAACTCCCCCCCTCTCCACACTTCCACCTACCCCTTCACTTCCTGCCCTCTTTCATCCCATCTCTTCCTCCTGCTCATCCACCCCACTCACCTACCTCTCGTTTCACCCCCCCCCCTTCCAGACTCCCACCGCCAACCTCCCTCCCTTGACTCCCACCCCACCCACCCCCTCAACCACCTATTCGGCCTGCCTCCTAACAAAACACGAGGAGGTTGGTTGCGTATCGGTCCGTATCTCCCATCTTCCTTCGTCTGGACTCCCTACCACACATGGTGGCCTTGGCCGGCGCCGCTCGGTGAGTCCTCCATTTCCGCGCGCGCGCGGCCCTATTCAAACATCGAGCACCCTCACCCCTCGCTCTCTCCTACCGCCACCGATTACACCAAATACCCACCACGTCCCAGACCTACAACACTCCTTTCTAATCATACTTAAGGATGGGCTCGTGAGTTTATGAATTATAATTGTTGACGAAAAATGACGTTAAACCCTTAGTAAGGGTGTATTGTGGTAAAATAAAAATAAAAAGTGACCATAATTTCGCCATGATTAACCTGGGAGCTCAGAGTAGTAGTGTCACAAAAACAAACAAACATCTCATTCGCATTTATATCGAAGATAATCGCATCGCTCGAAGATCTAATAAATAAAAAACATCAAAATGAAACAGCATGCAGCACAAAATTGAAGACCATTCAACCAACAAGCCGCAGCTTTGCTCTAAGCCTTAGAGCAAGTGTGCACACTCTCTAGCTATCCTGCGTGGTGTGGGATTCATTGCTTTGTACCACTGAAAATGCCATTTCAATTCTCTCTTGAATTTGCAGTTCACTTGTCACATTGCTTTACTCATTCTAATCCTCTAATTAATTTTGCCTTCGTAACTCCGGGAATGTCCCCACGGAGAACCGAGCCACGGTCGCCACACCCACTGCTCATGCTGCGGGAGCCGTCACCTGCTTAATTATTTTCGTAGCACTCAATGAAATTCCACTTCAGGAAAAATAGTAGAAAAACAGAACAGTAGAAAAAGGTTTTTGTTTTTTTTAGTTTAATGCTTTGGCAATTTCACATTTTTTTGTGTAAATATGGAGAAGGAGGGAGCACAGCCTTGCTTATTGCTCGTAAGACATATGCTTAGTCATAAGAATGGGTAATTTCAATGAAATTTTAGATTTCACTCAAGATCGACACTTATTTAGTCCACCAGCTCAAATCCTCAAATCTGAAGACAGATTTCGATTATAACTTTAATTAGTCCGTGAGAGGCCATTGTGGTTCCAAGGCAAGGCTTTTTATTTTCGGCTGAAACAAAATGGCGGATAAAGACCCACTGTGAGGTGAACGTGGGCTGACCAAGGATAAAGCCTGTTCTTGTTTTGATTTAATAAGGCCACTAATTATCTTCAAAAGGGGTGTTTAAATTAACCCAAACACCATTTTCATTCACGCACTCCCTTGGAATGCATGCAAAAGTTTGGGGCCCCTAAGTTTCAGGGTTTGGAGTTAGGAGGAGACATATAATATATAATATATATACATATACATATAGTTATACATATACATTAATATATACAATTAGATTGTATTGAACCATTGTATCTCATTCGTATTGTAACGAACCAACCTTGAGTTTTTAACACAAAAAAAAAATGAACCAACCTTGAGTTTTTAAACACAAAAAAGAAAGGTTTCAACACCATTATTAATACCAAAAATCTGAATCAATCCTGAGTTCTGCAAACTATATACTGATCGTGACACAGACTAACTGCTGTGTGAAATGAAACAATACTGAGCAAAAGTTCCATGTCAAATTACCTGCAAGATAGCATTTGGTACAGAAGAGTCTCCAGGAAGCGTGGCCATGGTCAAACCAACTCCATCCCTAGCTTCCACATCTTTGTCGGTGCCGTGGAAGAGTTGCCTGAGACCAAATTCTCCAAGTCGCTCTGTTAGTAGGCGAGTGCACAACTGAAGACAAAAAGAGACACATACCGATGATTGTTACTGATAAGCAAAATAAAGGCACACACCCAGAAGTAATACATATGTTGTATCACTCATAAGGTACACATCAGTAAAATAAAAAGGAAATCAAAAAATGATTGGGTGGAGCTAAAATCATTATTTTTAAGTGATGAATAATTAAGAAGATAGTTGATTGAGATGAACATACAGAAGCACAAAAACATTGGTGAACATGTGAGCAGTGTGCATTGAATTCTACAAAAGAAATTTGTTCATTCATTTCCATCAGTGGCAGCAGTTAAAGTATTTCCACATTGAAAATTTTTGCTTTGATTCTGAGTCAGTATAATTTAGCAGTTTCATCTTCTGTCACTCTTTTTCTCAAAGAGATGTCCTCTTTCAAACAAAGCACCTATTATGATAAAGTCAAGTGCTCGGCATGTAATGAATGTAACCATACCTTTTCTGCTGGCAGTAGCTGATGGAGTGTCTGGGAAGTAAAGTAAATTGTCTCGTCCAAATTTTTAAATTTCAAAACTAAAATGTGTATTCTCTACAATGTCTAAAACTGAATTCACATATAAACTGATATGGATACAGATACGGTAAAAATCGTGAACAATCGTTTTCAATGTGTGTGTTCACAAATGTCCGGACAACGACAAGGATAGGGCATGTGGATACCATTATTCCGATCGCACTATGTAGCGATTGAAATCGTATTTGCAATATCACCGGATGGTGAATTTCTGCCATTGACGTCAAAATCTCGTTGAAACTTTTTGCCCACAAGCTGTAACTCTTGAATAAGGCTGTGGTAGGTGCCCTGTTCATGTGTCTTTCAGAGTAAGGGGTGTACCCATCATCTGTGCCTTCATTTCGAGTTTTCCTTCTGTATTACTTTATGTACACAATATTAGAATGAGAAACTCATCATCCAGTAGAGAACATTGCATCCTCAAAATAACTGATGCCATCTTGCTCATTTGTGCAGCAAAAGCCTACTTACACCCTTGTGACACGTTTTATATTCATACTTTATATTTGTATGGCTTTGTGACTCGTATCTGCATCTGTGTATATGTTAACACAGTTTCCAATTTACCACATGCCTTTGCCATATCTGCATGGCATATCCGTATCCACATACAGTGCCTTCAGAAAGTATTCACACCCCCAAGACTTTTGTCACAACATTCTTGTTGTGTTACAGCATGAATTTAAAAATGGATTAAAAAAAAAATTGTCACTGATCTACACAAAATACTCCACAATGACAAAGTGAAAGCATGTTTTAGAGTTGCTTACAAATTAATTAAAATGAAAAGCTGAAATATTTCCGTCAATAAGTATTCACCCAAGTCAATACTTTGGAGGATCACCTTTGGCAGAGATTAGAGCTTCAAGTCTTCTTGGGTATGTCTGTATCAGCTTGCACATCTGGAGTTGGGTATTTTCTCCCATTCTTCTTGCAGATTTGCTCAAGCACTGTCAAGTTGGATGGGGAGGTCGGTGAACAGCAATCTTCAAGTCTTTCCACAGATTCTCAATGGGATTCAAGTCTGGGCATTGCTGGGCCACTCAGGGACTTTCACGTTCTTGTTCTGAAGCCATTCCAGTGTTGATTTGGCTGTATGCTTGGGTGATTGTCCTGTTGGAATGCAAAATCTTCGCATGCAGTCGAAGGACTTTTGCACTCTGAAGCAGGTTCTCCTCAGGATTTGCCTGGTATTTGCTCCATTCATTGTTCCTGTATCCTGAAAAGTTCCCATTCCTGCTGCTGAAAAGCATCCATATAGCATGATGCTGCATCACCATCTTCACGGTAGGAATGGTGTAAAGGCCAGTCACACTTTGACGTTTTAGCCACGATGGCAACGTATTAAAATGTATGTAAAACGCTGGCTTACATTGAACTTTCGATGTTTTTTTAAAGATCGGCACGTATTCATAACGACTTGGTCTTATGCATACGTATAATGTAAATTGGAACCAAAGAACGTTTCGTTGTGTTATAGATAACTTATACAACGAAATGCTGAAACCTGTTGTCGCCTTCAAACCTATGCCCAACGATAGTCTATAACTCAGCATAGCACGCTGCACGCATCGCCGACGATGACGTGGCGTAGGTTATGAAAAGGCTGCCGCACAACGATTCAAATCATAACCGCGCAGAAATGGAAAGTGTCAACATCGCAGTCACACCTTGGCGATCTTGCCAGCGTATGCCGACCTTGAAAAATGCGTCTAAAACGCTGTGCGCACGTCGAATACGGTATGGGTAAGTTTGGTTTGCGTGAATAGAACGCTAAAGTGACGCTATCATACGTCCTATAAGTGGAGTAAGTCTTTGTAATTTTAAGCATGTTGAAAATTTACGACGTACTTGCCGTATGACACACGCTCGCGCATGCGATGGAATAAGTTGTACGCACGATATGCGATCGTTGACACACATCGCACACGTTACTGTAAGGTGCTCATAAGTCGAAACACGTCAAGGTAATGGTTAGCGTCAGTGTTCCGACTTCCGGTTTTTTTTTTTCTTCGTATGACGGTGTTCAGTGTTTACAGTGCGGTTATGATTAAATCGTTGAGCGGCAGTCTATATAATATATTATTTACATATATTAAAACCGCCACTAGAAATCGAAGTGTCAACATCACATCATACCGAGGAAGGAAGAAAAAAAAAATTAAAAAAAAAAAAAAAACCAGGAGTCTGTAACACTGACGCTAATATTACCTTGAACTGTTTCGACGATGAGCACTAAAGTAAGTGTGTCGATGTGTGTCAACGATCGCGTAACTTAGTACAACACGTAACTCATAGCTTAGAAATAAGTTTCGGTACGACTAAACATTACCTCGACTGTTTCGACTATGAGTAACTACAAGTAACGGTTGTCAACGATCGCGTGAAACGTGCACCAACTTATGGCGAGCGTTATGTGGAACGTGTGAGTCATACGCATGGCATAAGTCGTAAAATTTCAAGCATGGAAAGCTTTGAGGACAATCGAAAAGTACAACGTTTAAGCCAGAGGGGCGTGCAACGACGTATGGCAGTGTTTTCAGCGTGCTCTCAATGTTATCAAAACTTACCCATAACGTAATTCGACGTGTACCAGCGTTTTAGACAATTTTTTCAAAAATCGGCATACGTGGCTAAAACGTCAAGGTGTGACTGGCCTTTAGATGGGTGATGAGCTGTGCTCGGTTTCCGCCAGACATAGTGCTTTACATAGGTCAAAGAGTTCAATTTCTGTCTCATTGGAACAAAATCTTTTGTTTCATGCTCTCAGAGTATCATGTGCTTTTTTGCAAACTCCAGGCATGCTGTCAGTTGCTTTTTCTCAGGAGTGTGCTTCCATCTGGCACTCTCCATGAGCCTAGATTTGTGAAGGTGCTGCAGAGATTGTTGTTCTTCCAGCAGGTTCATCATCTCAGCCAAGAATGCCTAAGTTCTTTCAGAGTGGTCATTGGGTTATGGTCACCTCCCTGACGAAGGTTCTTCTTGCCAGTTGTTCAGTTTGGTTAGACGCCATCTCTTGGAAGAGTCTGGGTAGTTCCATATTCTTTCCATTTCCTAATGATGGAGCTCACTGTGTTCTGGGAATTTCAACACTCTAGGAATTGTTTTTATACCCTTCCTCAGATCTATGCTCCTCACAATTCTATCTCGGAGTTCTACGGACAGTTCCTTAGACATCATGGTGGGTTCTTGCTTCTGAAATGCACTGTCAATTGTAGGACCTTATATAAAAGATTGTTTCTTTCTTAAATAATGTCAGTTAATTGAATTGGCAGAGGTGAACTCCCAATCAAGTTGAAGAGATATCTCAAAGATGATCAAAGGATATATTAAACACCTGGGCTCAATTTGGAGGTCAGAGCAAGGGGTTGAATAAACTTATTGACAGCAAGACATATCAGATTTTCATTTATAAATGATTCTGTAAAAATTTCTAAAAACTTATTGTACTTTTGCATTACGGTATTTGTGCAGATCGGTGACATTTTTTTTAATCTAATTCATTTTAAATTCAGGCTGTAACAACAAAATGTGAGAAAGTCAAGGAGTATAAATAACATGTGTATGTGTATATATATTGTTACGGATTCCGCCCGCGGCGTGCGAACGACCGCATCTTAACCAATAGCGGCCGCTTCGCCCACCGAACGGACTAATCCAGTCGCGGCTTTCCGGATCAACGCCGAAACCACCACGGGTGCGTTTTAAGCACACCACAACTTGTCACGTACTCTATCCACGCGCTACAGGGTCAAGTCGCCGAATTGTCGATATACCTAATTAATCGCGCGGGTAGACTACCGAGAAGATTGTACCTCAACGGGACCGCTTGGAAACGAGCCGCTTAAGCAGCTCGCTTCCTTTTGGATAACCGAGCGGGGTAATTATCGCGCAGTCCCGTGGACCGATCACTTTACACCGGCTATTTAAAAAACCAACTATATATCCGAAGTGCAAGATGGCAGCTCAATTAAGGGAAGAGGACGCAAATGGAATGGGGTACATTTAAACAAGCACATTATTTACTAACAACACATAAGCACGATAAACAATGATGCAGTCATGCAGGTAGCAAAACATGTATGCAATCAGTTATCAATCAAGCAAAGTAATGCAAAAGAAAGAGCTAATACCGCTATCTATTATGTACAGTCACAACTTGCGGACATGGCGCCACAACATTCGTTCAAAAGAAAAGCAAGGAAAAAACCCCAGGACAGATAAGGGTAGACGGGACCCTCTGGGGTCTTATAACCGGAGCCGTGTGACGCAGAGCTCCGCGAGACTGGCTGGCTACCTTCACCTCGCTGGGCGACCCGCGACGTCCCGTCTCTGCGACCACGGTAAGGCACGCTGCGCAGGCCACGCGCCTTGGCTCGCTGCCGCTCTCTCCTCTTTCCACACGCCTCCACAACCTCCGCACCGACGACTCGCGAGAGCGACCGCGAGTGAGTAGAGACCCGGTAGAGAGAGACCGACTCGACGACATGGAGCGATGACCACGACCTCCAGAACCTCCACCTCTCGACCTCAGCACCTCACAACTCGAGAGACAGACTAGACTCCAGACAGACCGCGAACCTCTCCTCAAGCCCGCACTTTATACCCACGGCGCGTCGCCCTCCCTACTTCCAGCACGCACGGAAAACTTCCAGAAGTTCGTGGTTGGTTCGCCAAGGGAGTGTGTCGCCGGGGCATTGTCCGCCAAAATCAGGCCCTCCTTTACATCAACTTTGACCCTGGCTCGATCCGCCCCTCCCCGTCCCGGCGGTGGGAAAGCAAGAGAGGGGGAGGGGAAATCCAGCGTATGCGAACTTCTCTCTTCGGAGCTGTGTTCTGCCCACACTCCGCGGGGCAACGGGTTTTCCTAACCGTTGCTTCGTTTCCTTCTTGACGAGTATCCTGGTGTAGGATGTTTATTCGATGTGGAGAGGTTTGTGGTGTGGTTGTTGAGTAGTGGTTGGTCGTTGAAATGCGGTGTGGAGAAGGTGGTTTGTGTTGTGTTGTGGAGAAGGTTGATGCTGGCGTTCGTGGTGTCGTGAGGGTGGTGTGGTTGGGCGAGTTGACGAGAAGGTGATGGTGGTGATCGTGGTTGTTGTGGGTTGTGCCTGTTCGTTGTCTGTGGGGATGTTGGAGGTTGACGAGAAGGTGGTGGTGGTGATCGGGTTGTGTTGGTTGGTGGCACTTTGTGTGGTAGAATGGCGTTGGTCAAAATAACGATAGTAAAAAAAAAACACTAACTCAAAAGATCACAGCCCTGATCACACGAATAATTCCTTAGACACACGTGTGGGAGAAATCTACTGAACACAGACTTATCGCAATAACTGAACTAAGGACCTATATGGTGCTCTGCGAATTTCCACAGCCGTAACAAATAGATATAATATAATATATATATAATATATAGATATATATACGATATATATACACATAATGACTAGTCCAGTGCCGGAAAGAAAATCTGAATCTACCCCCTTTCAAAATTTTAACCTTTTGTTGCATACGGCGTGGAATTAAATTGCATTAATCAGACTTTTCCAACCTTTATTTACAATCGTAATCCAGAAATTCTAATGAAAAACAATTCTACAATTTTCAGAAATTAATTAAAACAATCTGAAGATGAAATTGGTTCACGGAGCAGAATTTTGACGATGTAGATTGTTTCAGAAATCAAAGGATGAGACAAATGTGAAATTTTTGACAATGTTATAAATTGATAACAGATGATGGTACGGATGAACAGGTATTAGCTGCAAAATGTCGAAAACTCCTGGTTTGTTCAAACAAACTTTATCAAATTTTTACCTTGCATAACCTTTAAGGTACAAACAATGTTGTGGACTATTAAATAAGGAAACAGGATAACGTGCTACTACTGTATTGGAGTTGGAGTGAGGAAGGTGAAAACCGCGTTGATTCCGCACATTTGAAATTTGACCCTTTGTGGCCTTTCAAGGTTCAAAGGTCAAGGATTTACTGACCTTTGGTGCAAAATTCACTCTGGAATCATTCGAACAATTAAATCATATAGGCTATATGGCATTGACTCTCGGATTATCCATACTTTGATGAAATCTAGCGTAACAAACAAACTTGAAGGGCGCCATGGGCAAGGGTTCGAGAAGATAGAGCAAAATGGTTTCAAGACTCGTTCGGGGGAATGAACCTCAAGATTATGCATAAAAAATATTTCATCCTAGCTCTTCAAAGTTTGGCGGTCGTATGATTTTTATGTCAAAATTCGCAATTTTCTAAGTTTTGCCTTGTGACTTAACTCTGGCATGAAATGAAAACTCGTGAGCGACGACAAGTTTAGAATTAATTGTTGCTATTCAAATACAAAGACTCATTCATTCATCAATTCCCTCAGAAGATAGATTTTTAATCCGACTAACCCCCTAAAAATGAGTATTTTTTGCGTTGGCTCGCCACATGGGGTTAGCATGCCCTTATCCACAGACACAAGTAGACATTGATAACGAACACTAACCAAGCTTTCATAAGATACGATTAATAGTCACGGAGTTAGCTCTGGACAGACAGCACACAGAATCAACGATTATAGTAGGTACTCGGCTAGGTGCTCGTGAACAATACAAACTAGAATATTTGGTTGGATAAGTGTCTTCCCCTGTTTCATAGCAATTGTAAATTAGCTAGTTGAAAAACCAATCGCTTCAAGCACACACAAGTTAATTGGCCTCCCTGCTGTTTAGAACTGAGAGGGATTTCTGATGATTTCAGAATAAAATCCACCTGTTCCTCTGCTGGGTTAAGCTGCAATCACAGTAATACTCAACAAATTCAAATGAGCTTTCAAAAGGATCCTCGGGTAAAGTTGTAGACAAGGCACAGATCAGGAGAAGAGTAATAAAAATATTGTCAAAGGAATGGAATATCCCTGGAGCACAGCAAAGAAAAATTTAGATGTGGAAGGCATATGGTAGCACCAAACCTGCCTAGATCAGGCCGTCCTCCAAACTGGATGACCAAAGCAGGAGGAACGATCAGGAGAGGCACCAGAGGTCAATGCGAACTTGAAAGAGTGCAGCCTTTATAGCAAAGACTGGTCATGGTGTGCATGTGACAACAATATCCCAAGCATCAACAAGTCTGGCCTTACGGTAGGGTGGAGAAGGATAGCCAGAAATCACCTTAAGTCCCAGTGAGTCGGTGCAAAAAAACCTCTCCGGAATTCGAAGCCTGTGGCCAAAACGTTTTGTGGTGTGCTGACAAAACCAAGATGGAACTTTGCGAAATGCAAAACGTTATGTTTGGCACAAACCCAAACAGCACATACACCCAAAGAACATCCGTACTGTGAAGCATGTGGTGGCAGCATCATGAATGGAGGATTTTCTCATAAGCAGGGACTGGGCTGTCAGGATGAAAGGTAACATGGATGGAGCAAAATACAGAAAAACCCGAAGAGGAAAATCCTGCTGCCCTCTGCAGGAAAGTGAAATTTGATGGAAGTTCACTTTAAGCATGAGCAACAACCTGAAACACACAGCCAAGCTAACTGTAGTGGGCTTAAGCGATCAAAAAATATAATGTCCTTGAGTGGCGTCAGATACCCAACATAAGTCAATCGCAAAATTGCCTGGTGGACTTGACAAGAATTGTGTCGATCCAACACTCCCCACACAACTTGCTGAGCTTGAAAGTGTATTGTGCAGAGAATGCGGCATATGCTCATCAAGGTGTCTGGCAATGAGTGGAGACCAATTCCAAGACGCACTGTAAGAGGGTTTCAAAGATTCTTCACCAAGATATTAACTCTGGGTGACACTTATCCAACAAAATAGTCTAGTCTTGTATTTTTAATTAATTTCTGAAATTTGTGGAATTTTGTTTTCACTTGGAAGTGTGGTTAAGGGAACAAAAGTGAAATTTTGAAAAGAGCCATTAGATTTCTATCGGCAGTGTGTGTGTGTGTGTGTGTGTGGTGTGTGTGTGCTGTGTGTTGTGTGTGTGTGTTGTGTG
>CM068960.1:100950403-100961740 GCA_035128595.1 Eptatretus atami
GAATGGAGAAAAGTCCCACGTGGAATGGAGAAAAGTCCCACGTGGAATGGAGAAAAGTCCCACGTGGAATTAAGAAAAGTCCCAGCTGGAATGGAGAAAAGTCCCAGCTGGAATGGAGAAAAGTCCCAGCTGGAATGGAGAACCGAATGCCCGAGAAAAGTCCCACGATGGCAAATAAGAAAAGTCCCACGTGGAATGGAGAAAAGTCCCACGTGGAATGGAGAAAAGTCCCACGTGGAATGGAGAAAAGTCCCACGTGGAATTAAGAAAAGTCCCAGCTGGAATCGGAGAAAAGTCCCAGCTGGAATGGATGAAAAAGTCCCAGCTGGAATGGAGAAAGTCCAGCTGGAATAGGAAAAGTCCCACGTGAATAGAGAAAAGTCCACGTGAATGGAGAAAAGTCCCACGTGGAATGGAGAAAAGTCCCACGTGGAATGAGAAAAGTCCACGTGGAATAGAGAAAGTCCCACGTGGAAATAGAGAAAAGTCCCACGTGGAATAGAGAAAAGTCCCACACGGAATGAAGAAAAGTCCCACGTGGAATGGAGAAAAGTCCCACGTGGAATATGAGGAAAAGTCCCACGTGGAATAGAGAAAAGTCCCACAAGAAAATATGAGAAAAGACCACGTGAATAGAGAAAAGTCCACGTGGAATAGAGAAAGTCTCACGCGGAATAGAGAAAGTCTCAGCGGATAGAAGAAAAGTCCCACGCGGAATAGAGAAAAGTCCCACGTGGAATAGAGAGAAAATCCCACGTGGAATAGAGAAAAGTGCCACGCGGAATGGAGAAAAGTCCCATGCGGAATAGAGAAAACTCCCACGTGGAATAGCAGAAAAGACCCACGTGGAATAGAAAAGACCCACGTGGAATAGAGAAAAGACCCACGTGAATAGAGAAAAAGTCCACGTGGAATCGAGAAAAGTCCCACGTGGTGAAGAAAACGTCGCAGGTGGCCACCACAGGGCAAAGAGAAAATGTGTCCATGACAACAATTTCATGGCATTACAATCAAATGGGATATTTTTCTGACTTTATTATTGCCAAACCTCATGTCTATACTATAAAGGAGCCGTGGGTCCATCGCCTGTCTGTCCGTGTGAGCGCACATGCGAGTTCCACCCATTGGTTCGACAGTTCGCCGGACTCCACCCACAATTTCTAAACTACGACTGCCAATTTAGGAACCCTTTCGAAGTTACCCTTTAGAACCATTTAGAATTACCTTTTCTCTCAAGCAGAGCTTAAACTGCAGAAGTTATGCAAGTTTTCTCATATTTCCGACTATTTTCTCTTAAAATTGTGACGGGTTTCTGTGAAGTCGATGATCGCATGATAGGGGAGCAGAAAGCGTTACATATTCCGCTGTTTCGACATGGGAAGGCTCATTTGCTTTTATGAGCAGGAGAAGGGTGAGGGGTTTGAGAAATTTGGGTTGGGGATGGTATCAATGCCTAAGGGTTTGGAGGGGGAGGGTGAGGACTTGGGGTTGGGGAGGAGCAAAGAAGGGACAGAGTTGGGAGGGGAATGAGGCCTTTTTGTTGAGTTGTCAGAATTGCACGTGTGAGTTTCCTCATAGGTGTCACTGTCAGCAGAGGGTGGGGGGGGGGGGGGGGGTGAGGGTGATGTGCTTGTCTGTGACAAAGCAAACCTAGCTGAATAATTTGGGTATCTGAGACACCATCCAGACCAGATTTAGATGTAACTGATGCATCATTCACTTGGCCAACAACAGACACGATGGTCTATGGGCTGCCATCAGACCTGCTGGAAGGACACTTTGTCTCACCTACAATGCATAAGCGTGACAATGTCAGATGCCCAGCATAGTCTGTGTGCAAACAGCTCATGTCTGCAGTGATGTCAATGATTGTGCTTATGTCGTAGTATCCGTAGTAATAGATGCAGAGTAGTGCGAGATGTCTTCGTATTCATCATGAATTAGTCACATTTTTCCCAAATCAAGGGAAGTCATTTTACATCCTGAGCTTTGACTACTTACTATTTCGAAACATCAAGAAAGTGTATGTTAAAATGAAATCTGTTTTTATACCTGAGAATTTGATTAAAACCAACTTATCCTGCTATTCTAACATCCACATTGCCTTTGTCACTTTTTCATATTACATCATAAGTTGAGTCATTTCAGTGAGTCTTGAGTTGAGTTGGCTCGAGCAATGAGTCAAACGGGAATGAATAAATGATAATCAAGTGTCCTGATGAAAATGTCACAAGATGACACTCTCCACAAGTAGGAGTAAATCGAGTTAACTTTGTGGGATATTTCCTGGTGAAACATTCATACACACCGTAAGAATTGATTATCTGGATGCTTGTAAGCATTTTATACAAAAGTGCACAGTGGAAGAAAAGTTCATATCATGGTGACTCATGATAACTTTGCATCAAAAAAAAAGAAATGTTTTGTCAAGTTTCTAGTGCCTGGCTGCAATCCTCAAATACGACTTCAAAGTGGGTTCAAAACATCACATTGTTGACCCCCCCCCCCCATCATGTAAAAGTATGTCAAAGTTCAGTTTTATTAATGACTTACTGTTACAATGTGGGTCAACAAATTCTAGTGACTCGAAATGACAAAGTCTCTATTCTTAACTGAGACCTCAAGCATGAGTTCCTTCAAAAGCCAAAAACTGCGACTTAGCTCTGGATTTCCAAATCAAGCTCTATTCCAAGTACAATTGAATATTCATCCATGAATAAGCAATCTTATAAAATCTTTAAATACTGTGCTCATCAGATGCAAACACTTCATAACGTCTCTTATGATTTAGGCTAATTTAATTGTTACAATTTGATGTGGCAACAGTTATAAACTAGATATTTGTGATCACAAAGCAATCGCCAAGGGTAAGCCTCCACTGGCATTCATGAACCAATGATGGCAATTTTCTTTTCAGACCGCCACATGACCTTGATCTTCAACATTTAGGAATAGAGTGTAAATTAAATAAATGTGTCACCATCTGCACTCCATCCATGAAACTCAACATCATGAAAATCCGAGGAAAATTAACTAATTTATGATCAACAAGGCAGTTTTTGTTAATTCGGTCACAATCCGAAAAAGGTATGTCAAGGACACTAATCAAATATCAGGTGCACAACTTCGGTGCAGGTGAACTATTATGATGTAAGAACATCCTGGAAGGCCACGAGATCTTTGAGATTCCACAATGGCCAAATAGAGTGATGACAAAAAAAACGGTTGTTTTCAGACGGCTATTTGACCTTGACCTTTAACCCAACGGCGTGTGATGTAAATTAAGCGTAAATGCGGCTTGTTCCAGGCTATCTAGCAAGGACAATTTCGGTCTGATCAGACAAATCTTAGTCGGGTTTTTGTGATACATGTCAAAACTAGAAGGGCACTCGGTAGAGCGCATACCTCCGCCACGCAATTCCTGATCCAGAAGAACATATCGGGCCCAATATATTTTTGAAATATCATGCTATACCGTATATCGTTTTTGGCCTGATCTCTCAATGGTGAAGAATCACTTTAAAAATTAAATAATTCTCGTATCCAGATCTCGTTTCAGATCTTCACCAAAATCGAACCGATTCGTCCTTGTTAGACAATAAACCTGTCCACAAAGTTTCATCTGAATCCGTCCACAACTTTTTGACACATCGTGCTATATATTAGTTTCGCCCGATCTCTCGATGGTAAAGAATGTCTTATAAAATTATGAGATCCGGATCCAGATTCGGACTCTGTGAGATGCTCTCTTCTGGGAGCGGCAGACATAGATCTGCATCGTGACGGTGACGTCACGGCGTTCGGCTTCGGACGGAGAACGTGTTTCACAAACATCAATTATATATATATATATATATATATATATTATATTATATATATATTATAATATATATATATATGGCACAGCATCAGAACTGATTTTCTTGCTAATCAAACACAGGGTCAGACAGCTTATGGGAATGCATTACCATTGAGATATCATGCCCTCTCAAGCAGTAAAAAAAAAAAAACAGCCTTTTCAATACATCGGTCAAAGCTTGGATCAGGACACAGCATAACAAAGGGACAGCAGGAGAAAGTGGAAAAACCAACAGCAGGGCGAAGGGGAAAGGCAGACAGAGATTGCCAACCAAGGGATTCAGGTAACGATGGGATTCAGGTAACGATGAGGGGTAAGGCAGAACACAAAGGGTGGACAATATGGATAGATAATAAAAATTGTGTTTGACCAGTTTGTGATTTTTGTCAAGGTCTTAAGGGGAGTGAAGAGGCTGCTGCCTGTCTGTCAGAAGGATGAGAGATGTCACGACAGAGAGTGGAGTCGTCAGCAAAGAGATGAAGAGGATTTTCCAGAGAGTCAGTGAGATCATTAATGAAGATTAGGAATAATATGGTATGAACCTAGAACACTGCCTTGGGGTACTCCAGCCTTGACAGGGAGAGGAGAAGAAAGGGTTCCCTTGAGAGCCACGCGTTGTCCACGAGAGGGGAGGAAGGCAGTAATCCAATATTGGAGTTGGCGTTGGATTAATCATCTCGAGATAGCTCAAGATATGTCCAGAGAGACGACCCTGATCGCACGTCTGATATTGAGGGCCTCTACCATTGTTGGGAGAGTAGAAGCAGCATGTCCAAGGTGGAGTGAATAGGTCTGAATCTGAATTGATGGTCTGAGATGAGGCTGTTGGAGAAAAAGAATGATGTTATGTCAACTGGACTTCCGGTTCTGGGTTTGCAGCAACGGCAGGTTCTCTCAGGGGTCTCTGCCGACTTTTTCAAGGTTAAGTTTCCGGTTGTTATATGTGACGTTTTAACTGTTTATTTTTTCACCAACATGTACAATTGTACATGTTTCTGTGTGTTCCGAGCTCAGTTTTGTTTCAAAAATCATGCTATTTTGTGAGTTTTCGTCAACCTTGTCTTAACGGGTTCCTTGAGGCCTACCCATCCTTCCCCTCTTGATGTACGATCATTTTTATTTGTATTCTCTCCCTATTACCTTCAATTCCTATTTTCCCCACTTTCCCAATGCCCCCCATCCCTCCCAACTAAACACTGTTTCTTGGCTTAAATTCAAAAGAAAAAAAACAACAAAAAAACCTTTCTCCCTGCATACCCACGAGTCCCAATGCTTCTTCTTCTTCTTCTTCCTCCTTCTGCCGGCACGCCATCTTTCTTCTACCTGAGCTGACCCTCTATCACCATTACCTTCACAATTTATTCCTTCAACCTTCCATTCCCGAATCTTAACTAATCTTCAAAAATCCATCAAAAAATAATAATCTTCCTTGTATCCTTTTTTGTACCGATCTTCCTTGTATACACCTCCTGTAACCACGTGTCTCTCTTCACTCTTCCTGGTACTTTTCATCGACCCAGCAGCTTCACTCTGCGTTTACTGTTCCAAATTCACCATACACCTCCACAATTTTACTTCAACCTTCCCTTTTCCGAATGTTACGCAATCCTTATTTAAAATAAATGAATAAATAAATTCACTTTTGACTACAAACCTCCCTTAGCCACGTGCTTCCCCCGTAACCACGTGATCTGTTTCCACCCTCTGCGTTTACAGATCCAAATTCACCATTCACCTCACAATTTTTTCTACAACCTTTCCATTACCAAATCTGATGAAAACTCCCTCAAAAAATAATAATAATATTAATAATAATAATAATAATAATAATAAAAATGATCTCTTGTAATGCTTCATCTTCCTCTTTCACACGTGTGGTTCTCATTACTGTACCATAATGCACTACTCTTGTCCTATTTCAACAGACTGCTCTCAATTCGACCTTTCCTTCATACCTTGCTTAAAAAATCCAACTGTTACAGCGTTTCTTCTCTCCATTCTCTGAATTCGCCTTTATTGCATCCATCAAGAAACGTGTTTAATCGCATCTCTGACCTAAAAATGTTAAAAACCTCAGGTTGCTCTGAATGTTCTTTCCATCAACCATTTGTTTTTTTTCCAACTTCAGTGCCAAGTCACCCCTCTCACCCCTCCCTCTCAAAGCAACCATCACACTCTCTCCCTCCAAGCTTCCCTCTCACCTCTTTTAAAAACTCCCCCCTCTTCTTTCTCATTCACCCCCCTCACTCACCCTTCTCAAAGTTGCCCCCCCTCACATCCACAAAGCTGCTACGCTACAGCTTCCCCTCCACTCCCACCTCATGTTTATATGTGAACTGTACCGTCCACCAAACAGTGATGACTCCACTTACACCTCACTATCCGAAAAAAAGGACCAACTTCTATCTTCTCATCCGAACTCTCTCTTTCTCATATATGGTGACATCAACTGTCATGCCAGTTGGCTAGGTGCGGGTGCCTCTTTCACCTATCATGGCACTTCAGCAAAATATTTCTGCGACTCATTGGGACTGACTCAATCGGTCAATTTCCCGACCCGGATCTTAACCAATGGTACTCCATCTCTTCTGGATCTGATTTTGACAAATTTCCCTGAAAATATCTGCTGTTCTTCCTCCACTCCAATCAGTTCTTCTGACCACGTGCTTGTCAAAGTGGACATCTCTCTGGCTATTATCAGAGAACCACCTCAGTGCCATCGAGTCTGGCATTTCACTCAGGTTGACCGGCAGGGTCTCCAAGCAGCCATCAAACTTCTAGACTGGTCTCCCATCGCTACTTTTTCCAACATCAACTCGTCCTGGGAATTCTTTTTTAAAGAAACTTACTCTCCCTCATGCACAGATTTATCCCCTCTCGTCTTCAGTTGTCCTACCTTCCTCCCACCCATGGTCACTGAAGCTTGTTGGCGAGCAGTTGTCCTGAAACAACTTGCCTTTGCCTCATGAAAAGCAAACCCAACTGAGGGCAATCTCAGTTCCTTCCATAAAGCTCAGAAAAGTGTGTATCTACCCTCAGGAGAGCAAGAAAACAACATATTTCTAAGCTCAAGTCTGAACTCTCAAACCTCTCTCCCTCCTCCAAATCCTGGTGGCGTCTAATCAAATCTGTTTCTGGTGCATGTTCCCCATCCATCCCCTCCCTTACCTCAAATGGCCGCACTGCTGATATTGCACGTGAAAAGGTTGAATGCCTAAACTCGGTATTTGCATCGAAATCTTGTGTCCAAAACCCATCGCTTTCTGTACCCACCTTACCCATTCACACCCAACTGTCCCTCAACTCCATGTCCTTTTCCTCTGACAAAGTGGAGAGCTTGCTTTCAAACCTTGACTCAGATTCTGCAACCAGTCCAGATGGCATCAGCCCACATGTCCTAAAAACCTGCTCCTCTGCTCTTGCTCACCCTCTCTCTGTTCTATTCACCCTCTCATTTGCTCAAGGTCATCTGTCATCGACTTGGAAATCAGCAAACATCACTGCCCTGCATAAAAAGGTGCAAAAACAAATCCCTGCAACACCAGACCAATCAGTTCTTCTCAACAATCATCAGCAAGGTTATGGAATCCATCATCGCTTCAGACATTAAATCCTTCCTCTTCTCCAATGGCCTGATCTCGATCATCAATTTGGTTTCAGACCAGGTCACTCTATCCTGGACATGCTGCTCCTGCTTTTCCAACAATGTATGGAGGTCATCAATGCCAAACATGAATCAGAGCCATTCTCCTAGACATATCACGTGCTTTCGACATGGTCTGGCACCCTGCCCTGCTCACCAAACTCTCTTCCTATGGTATCCAAGGCAATCTCAACTCATGGCTTGCAGACTTCCTCTCCTGTCGCAGCCAATATGTGGCCCTAAATGCAGTTCTTTCATCCCCCCTTCCTGTCCAGGCTGGAGATCCTCAAGGCAGCATTCTGGGCCCTGTTCTTTTTCTGATTTTCATCAATGATCTCTCCAACTCTCTGGAAAATCCTCTTTATCTCTTTGCTGATGACTCCACCCTCTGCCGTACCATCTGTCATCCCTCAGACCAGCAAGCAGCAGCTTCTTCGCTCACTGCAGATCTGGGTAAAATCACAAACTGGTCCAACACATGGAACATGTCTTTCAATCCAGACAAATCTCACACTCTCACTCTGTCTCTCCGAAAGGACCACTTGGAAAACCCCCCCATCCACTTTCTCAACAATCCTCTGGAAGAAGTCCTTTCTTTCAAGCTTCTGGGTCTCACTATCTGCCATGATCTTTCCTGGGAAGCCACATTTCCAACCTGGCCTCCAAAGCCAGTCGCCGACTGGGAATCCTCCGTCGTGCAAAGTCCTTCCTCGGCCACCTGAGCTCCTGACCACATACAAAGCTTTTGTCCACAGCCTGATGGAGTACTGCTCTCTCCCTCTCGGCTGGTGCTCCTGCCTCTCACCTTTCCGCTTCACGCTGTGGAAACCAAGGCATTGCAGATCATTGGTATCTCCCGCGATGAGGCTGAGTCTCTGGGCCTCTCACTCTCACATCGCAGGAAGGTCGGTGGGTCTTTGTGTCTTATACCATCTCCTTTCGGTATCGCCCCCCGCCCCCCTGCTCTGTCTGCGATTTGTCCCCACAATATTTCCACAGGGTGCTTAAGGTCCGCCAACAACCCCTTCTGGTAAAACTCCCAAAATCACGAATCACTGCTCACCTTCACTCTTTCATTCCTCTTTTTCCCACCTTTGGAATAAACTCCCAAACTCTCTTCAATCCCATTCTTCCCTCCAGGCCTTCAAAACAGCTGTTCAACACCACCTCTTACCACTTCTGCCATCCAAATTCTCGATCTTTTCTACCCCCTTTAATCCACCCCAAACCCACCTCCTTCAAATTCCCTGCTTTCCTTCCTGAAAGTCCCTGTAATGTCCATCTTGTATACCGACCGCATGTTCCCCACCCCATCACTCTCTCTTCCACAGATCTCCTAATGTCACTATTCCCACTGTTTTGTCTTTCCCACTCCCGCCCCTCTTGTCTCGTGCCCCCCTTGATGTGCATTGTGTGTTTAGCTATCATACGAGCCTCGACAAGGTATGCAAAAAAAAAAACTGCGATGAATGGATTCCATGACCTTGCTGATTATTGGAAGTAAGCTGATCGGTCTGTAGTTCAGGGATTTGTTTTTGCACCTTTTCTATGTAATGCTGCGATGTTGGCTGATTTCTAAGCAGATTGAAGATGACCCAGGGCAAACAACAGGGTTGAAAAGGGCAAAAAGATTAAGCGCAAGAGGAGCAGAGCAGGTTTTGAGGACACGTGAGCAGATGTTGTCCGCTCCAGTTGAGAGTCGAGTGTTGTCAGAAATTTTCCTCCTTTTTCAGGTGCAAAAGACACAGAATTCAGGAGCAATTGGGTACGAATGGGAAGGAGGGTAAAGAGAGGGAGGAGTTAGGGACAAAATATTTGAAGCAAATGCAGAATTGAGGCATTTCGCCTTCTCGTGAGTGAACTCAGCTGTGGTGCCATTTGAAGTGAGGGAAGAGATGGAAGGGAGCATACACGAGACTGACTTGACTAGGTGCCACCAGGTTTTAGAGGAGGGACACAAGTTTGAAAATTCATTTTTGAGATTGGACAGATGTTGTTTCTGGCACTTCTGAGGGTAGACACACTTGTTGCAGGCTTTGTGGAATGATCTGAGGTTGCCTTTGGTCAGATTTGCCTTCCCGGAGTAAAATGCAAATTGCTTCAAAGCAGCAGCCTCACCACAGGATTCAGAGAACCAAGAGCAGGAGGATGGGTAAGATTATTGAAGATGAAATGGGATGAATCTGTGCATAAGAGAGAGTAAGTTTTTGTGGAAGAATTCCCAAGCTGAATTAATATACGGTAAGCAGCAGTAGATTATAAGAGACCAGCCCTAAAGTGTAAAAACAAACAAACAAACAAAAAACAACACACAAATACAGGAATGTAGAAGCAGATCACACTTTATGACCATGAATATTGTGGGGACCACGAATTTTGGGTCTGACGATATAGCACAATATTTCAAAAAGTTATTGACAGATTTGGCAGAAACTTGGTGAACAGGTTGGGTAGGTAACAAGAACAAGCTGATTAGATTTTGGTTAAGGTCCGAATCTAGATCCGGCCTATTTTTTTTTTTTTTTTGTTATACCATGTCGAGGCTCGTATGAGAGCTAACACACAACGCACAGCAAGGGGGCATGAGACAAGAGGGGCGGGAGTGGAAGGACAAAACAGTGGGGAACAGACACATTAGGTGATCTGTGGAAGGGAGAGGATGGGGATGGACGGGGAACATGGGGAGAGAAGATGGACATTACAGGGACTTTCAGGAAGGAAAGCAGGGGAATTGAAGGAGTGGGCTTGGGTGGATTATCGGGGGTAGAAAAGATCGAGGATTTGGATGGGGATGATAAGAGGTGGTGGTGAACAGCTGTTTTGAAAGCCTGGAGGGAAGAATGGGAAAGAATAGAGTGAGGGAGTTTATTCAAAGGCGGGAAAAAAGAGAATGAAGGAGTGAAGGTGAGCAGTGGTTCGTGATTTTGGTAGTTTTACCAGAAGGGGGTTGTTGGCGGACCTTGAGCGCCCTGTGCAAATGTGGGGACAAATGGCAGAGAGAGCAGGGGGGCAAGGCTGGAAGAGGAGACGGTAGAAGACAGAAAGACCACCGACCAACTGCGGTGATTGAGTGAGAGGCCCAAAGACTCAGCTTCATTGCGGGAGATGCCGATGATCCTAAATGCCCTGGTTTCGACAGCGTGAAGCCGAGAAAGGTGGGAGGCAGGAGCACCAGCCCAGAGGGGAGAGCAGTACTCCATCAGGCTACGGACAAAAGCTTTGTAAGTGGTCAGGAGCTCAAGAGGGCCGAGGAAGGACTTTGCACGACGGAGGATTCCAGTCGGCGACTGGCTTTTGAGGCGAGGGTTGGAAATGTGACTTTCCAGGAAAGGTCATGGCAGATAGTGAGAACCCAGAAGCTTGAAAGAAAAGACTTCTTCCAGAGGATTGTTGAGAAAGTGGATGGGGGGTTTTCTAAACGGTCCTTTCGAAGAGACATAGTGAGAGTGTGAGATTTGTCTGATTGAAAGACATGTTCCATGTGTTGGACCAGTTTGTGATTTTATCCAGATCTGCAGTGAGCGAAGAAGCTGCTGCTTGCCGGTCTGAGGGATGACAGATGGTACGGCAGAGGGTGAGTCATCGGCAAAGAGATATAGAGGATTTTCCAGAGAGTCGGAGAGATTCATTGATGAAAACCAGAAAAAGAACAGGGCCAGAACGCTACCTTGAGGAACTCCAGCCTGCACAGGAGAGGGATGAAAGAACTCCATTTAGGGCCACACGTGACTGCGACAGGAGAGGAAGTCTGCGAGCCATGAGTGGAGATGGCCTTGGATACCATGGGAAGAGAGTTTGGTGAGTAGTGCAGGTGCCAGACTGTGATCTCTCTCTT
>CM068960.1:100964025-100979592 GCA_035128595.1 Eptatretus atami
CGCGTATGATAGCTAACACACAATGCACATCAAGGGGGGCACGAGACAAGAGGGGCGGGAGTGGGAAAGACAAAACAGTGGGGAATAGTGACATTAGGAGATCTGTGGAAGAGAAGAGTGATGGGGTGGGGAACATGCGGTCGGTATACAAGATGGACATTACAGGGACTTTCAGGAAGGAAAGCAGGGAATTTGAAGGAGGTGGGTTTGGGGTGGATTAAAGGGGGTAGAAAAGATCGAGAATTTGGATGGCAGATGGTAAGAGGTGGTGTTGAACAGCTGTTTTGAAGGCCTGGAGGGAAGAATGGGATTGAAGAGAGTTTGGGAGTTTATTCCAAAGGTGGGAAAAAGAGGAATGAAAGAGTGAAGGTGAGCAGTGGATTCGTGATTTTGGGAGTTTTACCAGAAGGGGTTGTTGGCGGACCTTAAGCACCCTGTGGAAATATTGTGGGGACAAATCGCAGACAGAGCAGGGGGGCGGGGGGCGATACCGAAAGGAGATGGTATAAGACACAAAGACCACCGACCTTCCTGCGATGTGAGAGTGAGAGGCCCAGAGACTCAGCCTCATCGCGGGAGATACCAATGATCTGCAATGCCTTGGTTTCCACAGCGTGAAGCCAGAAAGGTGAGAGGCAGGAGCACCAGCCGAGAGGGGAGAGCAGTACTCCATCAGGAGCTGTGGACAAAAGCTTTGTATGTGGTCAGGAGCTCAGGTGGCCGAGGAAGGACTTTGCACGACGGAGGATTCCCAGTCGGCGACTGGCTTTGGAGGCCAGGTTGGAAATGTGGCTTTCCCAGGAAAGATCATGGCAGATAGTGAGACCCAGAAGCTTGAAAGAAAGGACTTCTTCCAGAGGATTGTTGAGAAAGTGGATGGGGGGGTTTTCCAAGTGGTCCTTTCGGAGAGACAGAGTGAGAGTGGTGAGATTTGTCTGGATTGAAAGACATGTTCCATGTGTTGGACCAGTTTGTGATTTTACCCAGATCTGCAGTGAGCGAAAGAAGCTGCTGCTTGCTGGTCTGAGGGATGACAGATGGTACGGCAGAGGGTGGAGTCATCAGCAAAGAGATAAAGAGGATTTTCCAGAGAGTTGGAGAGATCATTGATGAAAATCAGAAAAAGAACAGGGCCCAGAATGCTGCCTTGAGGATCTCCAGCCTGGACAGGAAGGGGGGATGAAAGAACTGCATTTAGGGCCACATATTGGCTGCGACAGGAGAGGAAGTCTGCAAGCCATGAGTTGAGATTGCCTTGGATACCATAGGAAGAGAGTTTGGTGAGCAGGGCAGGGTGCCAGACCATGTCGAAAGCACGTGATATGTCTAGGGAGATGGCCTGATCTCATGTTTGGCATTGATGACCTCCATACATTGTTGGAAAAGCAGGAGCAGCATGTCCCAGGATAGAGTGACCTGGTCTGAAACCAAATTGATGATCGGAGATCAGGCCATTGGAGAAGAGGAAGGATTTAATGTCTGAAGCGATGATGGATTCCATAACCTTGCTGATGATTGTGAGAAGACTGATTGGTCTGGTGTTGCAGGGATTTGTTTTTGCACCTTTTTATGCAGGGCAGTGATGTTTGCTGATTTCCAAGTCGATGACAGATGACCTTGAGCAAATGAGAGGGTGAATAGAACAGAGAGAGGGTGAGCAAGAGCAGAGGAGCAGGTTTTTAGGACATGTGGGCTGATGCCATCTGGACTGGTTGCAGAATCTGAGTCAAGGTTTGAAAGCAAGCTTCCACTTTGTCAGAGGAAAAGGACATGGAGTTGAGGGACAGTTGGGTGGTGAATGGGTAAGGTGGGTAAGAAAGCGATGGGTTTTGGACACAAGATTTCGATGCAAATACCGAGTTTAGGCATTCAACCTTTTCACGTGCAATATCAGCAGTGCGGCCATTTGAGGTAAGGGAGGGGATGGATGGGGAACATGCACCAGAAACAGATTTGATTAGACGCCACCAGGATTTGGAGGAGGGAGAGAGGTTTGAGAGTTCAGACTTGAGCTTAGAAATATGTTGTTTTCTTGCTCTCCTGAGGGTAGATACACACTTGTTCTGAGCTTTATGGAAGGAACTGAGATTGCCCTCAGTTGGGTTTGCTTTTCATGAGGCAAAGGCAAGTTGTTTCAGGACAACTGCCTCGCCAACAAGCTTCAGTGAACCATGGGTGGGAGGAAGGTAGGACAACTGAAGACGAGAGGGGATAAATCTGTGCATGAGGGAGAGTAAGTTTCTTAAAAAGAATTCCCAGGACGAGTTGATGTTGGAAAAAGTAGCGATGGGAGACCAGTCTAGAAGTTTGATGGCTGCTTGGAGACCCTGCCGGTCAACCTGAGTGAAATGCAGACTCGATGGCACTGAGGTGGTTCTCTGATAATAGCCAGAGAGATGTCCACTTTGACAAGCACGTGGTCAGAAGAACTGATTGGAGTGGAGGAAGAACAGCAGATATTTTCAGGGAAATTTGTCAAAATCAGATCCAGAAGAGATGGAGTACCATTGGTTAAGATCCGGGTCGGGAAATTGACCGATTGAGTCAGTCCAATGAGTCGCAGAAATATTTTGCTGAAGTGCCATGATAGGTGAAAGAGGCACCGCACCTAGCCAACTGGCATGACAGTTGATGTCACCATATATGAGAAAAGAAGAGTTCGGATGAGAAGATAGAAGTTGGTCCTTTTTTTCGGATAGTGAGGTGTAAGTGGAGTCATCAACTGTTTGGTGGACGGTACAGTTCACATATAAACATGAGGTGGGAGTGGAGGGGAAGCTGTAGCGTAGCAGCTTTGTGGATGTGAGGGGGGGCAACTTTTGAGAAGGGTGAGTGAGGGGGGTGAATGAGAAAGAAGAGGGGGGAGTTTTTAAAAGAGGTGAGAGGGAAGCTTGGAGGGAGAGAGTGTGATGGTTGCTTTGAGAGGGAGGGTGAGAGGGGTGAGTTTGGCACTGAAGTTGGAAAAAAAACAAATGGTTGATGGAAAGAACATTCAGAGCAACCTGAGGTTTTTAACATTTTTAGGTCAGAGAATGCGATTAAACACGTTTCTTGATGGATGCAATAAAGGCGAATTCAGAGAATGGAGAGAAGAAACTCTGCCTTGAGTTGAAGAAACGCTGCTCACAGTTGGATTTTTTAAGCAAGGTATGAAGGAAAGGTCGAATTGAGAGCAGTCTGTTGAAATAGGACAAGAGTAGTGCATTATGGTACAGTAATGAGAACCACACGTGTGAAAGAGGAAGATGAAGCATTACAAGAGATCATTTTTATTATTATTATTATTATTATTATTAATATTATTATTATTTTTTTGAGGGAGTTTTCATCAGATTTGGTAATGGAAAGGTTGTAGAAAAAATTGTGAAGTGAATGGTGAATTTGGATCTGTAAACGCAGAGGGTGGAAACAGATCAACGTGGTTACGGGGGAAGCACGTGGCTAAGGGAGGTTTGTAGTCAAAAGTGAATTTATTTATTCATTTATTTTAAATAAGGATTGCGTAACATTCGGAAAAGGGAAGGTTGAAGTAAAATTGTGGAGGTGTATGGTGAATTTGGAACAGTAAACGCAGAGTGAAGCTGCTGGGTCGATGAAAAGTACCAGGAAGAGTGAAGAGAGACACGTGGTTACAGGAGGTGTATACAAGGAAGATCGGTACAAAAAAGGATACAAGGAAGATTATTATTTTTTGATGGATTTTTGAAGATTAGTTAAGATTCGGGAATGGAAGGTTGAAGGAATAAATTGTGAAGGTAATGGTGATAGAGGGTCAGCTCAGGTAGAAGAAAGATGGCGTGCCGGCAGAAGGAGGAAGAAGAAGAAGAAGAAGCATTGGGACTCGTGGGTATGCAGGGAGAAAGGTTTTTTTGTTGTTTTTTTTCTTTTGAATTTAAGCCAAGAAACAGTGTTTAGTTGGGAGGGATGGGGGGCATTGGGAAAGTGGGGAAAATAGGAATTGAAGGTAATAGGGAGAGAATACAAATAAAAATGATCGTACATCAAGAGGGGAAGGATGGGTAGGCCTCAAGGAACCCGTTAAGACAAGGTTGACGAAAACTCACAAAATAGCATGATTTTGAAACAAAACGAGCTCGGAACACACAGAAACATGTACAATTGTACATGTTGGTGAAAAATAAACAGTTAAAACGTCACATATAACAACCGGAAACTTAACCTTGAAAAAGTCGGCAGAGACCCCTGAGAGAACCTGCCGTTGCTGCAAACCCCAGAACCGGAAGTCAGTTGACATAACATCATTCTTTTTTCTCAACAGCCTCATCTCAGACATCAAATTCAGATTCAGACCTATTCACTCCACCCTTGGACATGCTGCTTCTACTCTCCCAACAATGGTAAGGCCCTCAATATCAGACTGCGATCAGGGTCGTCTCTCTGGACATATCTTGAGCTATCTTCGAGAATGATTAATCCAACGCCAACTCCAATATTGGATTACTGCTTCCTCCCCTCTCGTGGACAACGCGTGGCTCTCAAGGGAACCCTTTCTTCTCTCTCCCTGTCAAGGCTGGAGTACCCCAAGGCAGTGTTCCTAGGTTCATACCATATTATTCCTAATCTTCATTAATGATCTCACTGACTCTCTGGAAAATCCTCTCATCTCTTTGCTGACGACTCCACTCTCTGTCGTGACATCTCTCATCCTTCTGACAAGACAGGCGCAGCACCTCTTCACTCCCCTTAAGACCTTGACAAAAATCACAAACTGGTCAAACACAATTTTTATTATCTATCATATTGTCCCACCTTTGTGTTCTGCCTTACCCCTCATCGTTACCTGAATCCCATCGTTACCTGAATCCCTTGGTTGGCAATCTCTGTCTGCCTTTCTCCCTTCGCCCTGCTGTTGGTTTTTCCACTTTCTCCTGCTGTTCCTTTGTTATGCTGTGTCCTGATCCAAGCTTTGACCGATGTATTGAAAAGGCTGTTTTTTTTTTTTTTTACTGCTTGAGAGGGCATGATATCTCAATGGTAATGCATTCCCATAAGCTGTCTGACCCTGTGTTTGATTAGCAAGAAAATCAGTTCTGATGCTGTGCCATATATAA
This sequence comes from Eptatretus atami, assembly GCA_035128595.1. Classification (NCBI taxonomy): domain Eukaryota; kingdom Metazoa; phylum Chordata; class Myxini; order Myxiniformes; family Myxinidae; genus Eptatretus; species Eptatretus atami. The sequence goes on from CM068960.1 coordinate 100,969,098, forward strand.
TATATAATATATATATATATATATTATATATATATATATATATATATATTGTGTTTGTGAAACACGTTCTCCCGTCCGAAGCCGAACGCCGTGACGTCACCGTCACGATGCAGATCTATGTCTGCCGCTCCCAGAAGAGAGCATCTCACAGAGTCCGATCTGGAATCCGGATCTCATAATTTTAATAAGACATTCTTTACATCGAGAGATCGGGAGAAACTATATATAGCACGATGTGTCAAAAAGTTGTGGACGGATTCAGATGAAACTTTGTGGACAGTTTTATTGTCTAAAGGACGAATCGGTTCGATTTTGGTGAAGATCTGAAACGAGATCTGGATACGAGAATTATTTAATTTTTAAAAGTGATTCTTCACCATTGAGAGATCGGCCAAAAACGATATACGGTATAGCATGATATTTCAAAAATATAATTGGGCCCGATATGTTCTTCTGGATCAGGAATTGCGTGGCGGAGGTATGCGCTCTACCGAGTGCCCTTCTAGTTTTGACATGTATCACAAAAACCCGACTAAGATTTTGTCTGATCAGACCGAAATTGTCCTTGCTAGATAGCCTGGAACAAGCCGCATTTACGCTTAATTTACATCACACGCCGTTGGGTTAAAGGTCAAGGTCAAATAGGCGTCTGAAACAAACCGTTTTTTTTGTCATCACTCTATTTGGCCAATGTGGAATCTCAAAGATTGCGTGGCCTTCCAGGATGTTCTTACATCATAATAGTTCACCTGCACTGAAGTGTGCACCTGATATTTGATTAGTGTCCTTGACATACCTTTTTCGGATTGTGACCGAATTAACAAAAACTGCCTTGTTGATCATAAATTAGTTAATTTTCCTCGGATTTTCATGATGTTGATTTCATGGATGGAGTGCAGATGGTGACACATTTTTTTAATTTACACTCTATTCCTAATGTTGAAGATCAAGGTCATGTGGCGGTCTGAAAAGAAAATTTCCATCATTGGTTCATGAATGCCAGTGGAGGCTTACCTTGACGATTGCTTTGTGATCACAATGTCTAGTTTATAACTGTTGCACATCAAAATTGTAAACAATTAAATTAGCCTAAATCATAAAGAGACGTTATGAAGTGTTTGCATCTGATGAGCACAGTATTTAAAGATTTTATAAGAATTGCTTATTCATGGATGAATATTAATTGTACTTGGAATAGAGCTTGAATTTGGAAATCCAGAGCTAAGTCGCAGTTTTTGGCTTTTGAAGGAACTCACTGCTTGAGGTCTCAGTTAAGAATAGAGACTTTGTCATTTCGAGTCACTAGAAATTTGTTGACCCACATTGTAACAGTAAGTCATTAATAAAACTGAACTTTGACATACTTTTACATGATGGGGGGGGGGGGGGGGTCAACAATGTGATGTTTTGAACCACTTTGAAGTCTTATTTGAGGATTGCAGCCAGGCACTAGAAACTTGACAAAAATTTCTTTTTTTTTGATGCAAAGTTATTCAATGAGTCACATGATATGAAATTTCTTCCACTGTGCACTTTTGTATAAAATGCTTACAAGCATCCAGATAATCAATTCTTACGGTGTGTATGAATGTTTCACCAGGAAATATCCACAAAGTTAACTCGATTTACTCCTACTTGTGGAGAGTGTCATCTTGTGACATTTTCATCAGGACACTTGATTATCATTTATTCATTCCCGTTTGATCATTGCTCGAGCCAACTCAACTCAAGACTCCTGAAATGACTCAACTTATGATGTAATATGAAAAGTGACAAAAGGCAATGTGGATGTTAGAATAGCAGGATAAGTTGGTTTTAATAATCAAATTCTCAAGGTATAAAAACAGATTTCATTTTGACATACACTTTTTTGATGTTCGAAATAGTAAGTAGTCAAAGCTCAGGATGTAAAAGACTTCCCTTGATTTGGGAAAAATGTGACTAATTCATGATGAATACGAAGACGTCTCGCACTACTCTGCATTCTATTACTACGGATACTCGACATAAGCACAATCGTTGACATCACTGAGACATGAGTGTCTGCACACAGACTATGCTGGGCATCGACATTGTCACGCTTATGCATTGTAGTGAGACAAAAGTGTCCTTCCAGCAGGTCTGATGGCAGCCCATAGACCATCGTGTCTGTTGTTGGCAAGTGAATGATGCATTCAGTTACATCTAAATCTGGTCTGGATGGTGTCTCAGATACCCAAATTATTCAGCTAGGTTTGCTTTGGTCACACCTCGACAAGGTATGCAAAAAAAAAAAACTGCGATGATGGATTCCATGACCTTGCTGATTATTGGAAGTAAGCTGATCGGTCTGTAGTTCAGGGGATTTGTTTTTGCACCTTTTCTATGTAATGCTGCGATGTTGGCTGATTTCTAAGCAGATTGAAGATGACCCAGGGCAAACAACAGGGTGAAAAGGGCAAAAAGATTAAGCGCAAGAGGAGCAGAGCAGGTTTTGAGGACACGTGAGCAGATGTTGTCCGGTCCAGTTGAGAGTCGAGTGTTGTCAGAAATTTTCCTCCTTTTCAGGTGCAAAAGACACAGAATTCAGGAGCAATTGGGTACGAATGGGAAGGATGGGTAAAGAGAGGGAGGAGTTAGGGACAAAATATTTTGAAGCAAATGCAGAATTGAGGCATTTCGCCTTCTCGTGAGTGAACTCAGCTGTGGTGCCATTTGAAGTGAGGGAAGAGATGGAAGGGGAGCATACACCAGAGACTGACTTGACTAGGTGCCACCAGGTTTTAGAGGAGGGACACAAGTTTGAAAATTCATTTTTGAGATTGGACAGATGTTGTTTTCTGGCACTTCTGAGGGTAGACACACTTGTTGCAGGCTTTGTGGAATGATCTGAGGTTGCCTTTGGTCAGATTTGCCTTCCCGGAGTAAAATGCAAATTGCTTCAAAGCAGCAGCCTCACCACAGGATTCAGAGAACCAAGAGCAGGAGGATGGGTAAGATTATTGAAGATGAAATGGGATGAATCTGTGCATAAGAGAGAGTAAGTTTTTGTGGAAGAATTCCCAAGCTGAATTAATATACGGTAAGCAGCAGTAGATTATAAGAGACCAGCCCTAAAGTGTAAAAACAAACAAACAAACAAAAAACAACAACACAAATACAGGAATGTAGAAGCAGATCACACTTTATGACCCATGAATATGTGGGGACCACGAATTTTGGGGTCTGACGATATAGCACAATATTTCAAAAAGTTATTGACAGATTTGGCAGAAACTTGGTGAACAGGTTGGGTAGGTAACAAGAACAAGCTGATTAGATTTTGGTTAAGGTCCGAATCTAGATCCGGCCTATTTTTTTTTTTTTTTTTGGTATTTACCATGTCGAGGCTCGTATGAGAGCTAACACACAACGCACAGCAAGGGGGCATGAGACAAGAGGGGCGGGAGTGGAAGGGACAAAACAGTGGGGAACAGACACATTAGGTGATCTGTGGAAGGGAGAGGGATGGGGATGGCGGGGAACATGGGGAGAGAAGATGGACATTACAGGGACTTTCAGGAAGGAAAGCAGGGGAATTGAAGGAAGTGGGCTTGGGTGGATTATCGGGGGTAGAAAAGATCGAGGATTTGGATGGGGATGATAAGAGGGGTGGTGAACAGCTGTTTTGAAAGCCTGGAGGAAGAATGGGAAAGAATAGAGTGAGGGAGTTTATTCCAAAGGCGGGAAAAAAGAGGAATGAAGGAGTGAAGGTGAGCAGTGGTTCGTGATTTTGGTAGTTTTACCAGAAGGGGTTGTTGGCGGACCTTGAGCGCCCTGTGCAAATGTGGGGACAAATGGCAGAGAGAGCAGGGGGGGCAGGCTGGAAGAGAGACGGTAGAAGACAGAAAGACCACGACCAACTGCGGTGATTGAGTGAGAGGCCCAAAGACTCAGCTTCATTGGCGGAGATGCCGATGATCCTAAATGCCCTGGTTTCGACAGCGTGAAGCCGAGAAAGGTGGGAGGCAGGAGCACCAGCCAGAGGGGAGAGCAGTACTCCATCAGGCTACGGACAAAAGCTTTGTAAGTGGTCAGGAGCTCAAGAGGGCCGAGGAAGGACTTTGCACGACGGAGGATTCCCAGTCGGCGACTGGCTTTTGAGGCGAGGTTGGAAATGTGACTTTCCCAGGAAAGGTCATGGCAGATAGTGGACCCAGAAGCTTGAAAGAAAAGACTTCTTCCAGAGGATTGTTGAGAAAGTGGATGGGGGGGTTTTCTAAACGGTCCTTTCGAAGAGACATAGTGAGAGTGTGAGATTTGTCTGGATTGAAAGACATGTTCCATGTGTTGGACCAGTTTGTGATTTTATCAGATCTGCAGTGAGCGAAGAAGCTGCTGCTTGCCGGTCTGAGGGATGACAGATGGTACGGCAGAGGGTGGAGTCATCGGCAAAGAGATATAGAGGATTTTCCAGAGAGTCGGAGAGATCATTGATGAAAACCAGAAAAAGAACAGGGCCCAGAACGCTACCTTGAGGAACTCCAGCCTGCACAGGAAGAGGGGATGAAAGAACTCCATTTAGGGCCACACGTTGACTGCGACAGGAGAGGAAGTCTGCGAGCCATGAGTGGAGATGGCCTTGGATACCATGGGAAGAGAGTTTGGTGAGTAGTGCAGGGTGCCAGACTGTGTCAAAAGCACGTGATATGTCCAGGGATACGGCTCGGATTTCCTGTCTAGGCATACCTCCATCCATTGATGGGGAGAGCAGAAGCAGCATATCCAGGGTAGAGTGACCTGGTCTGAAACCAAATTGATGATCGGAAATCAAGCCATTGGAGAAGAGGAAGGATTTCATGTCTGAAGCGATGATGGATTCCATAACCTTGCTGATGATTGGGAGAAGGCTGATTGGTCTGTAGTTACAGGGATCTTTTTTGCACCTTTTTTATGCAGGGCAGTGATGTTAGCAGATTTCCAAGCAGATGGCAGATGACCTTGAGCAAATGAGAGGGTGAATAGAACAGAGAGAGGGTGAGCAAGGGCAGAAGAGCAGGCTTTGAGGACACGTGGGCTGATGCCGTCTGGACCGGTTGCAGAATCTGAGTCGAGGTTTGAAAGCAAGCTCTCCACCTTGTTAGAAGAAAAGGACACAGAGTCCAGGGACAGTTGGTGCGACTGGTAAGGTGGGTTGAGAAAGTGATGGGTTTAGGACACAAGATTTAGCTGCAAACACCGAGTTTAGACATTCAGCTTTATCACGTGCGGTATCAGCAGTGCAGCCTATTGAGGTAAGGGAGGGGATGGAGGGGGAACATACACCAGAAACAGATTTGATTAAACGCCACCAGGATTTTGAGGAGGGAGAGAGGTTTGAGAGTTCAGACTTGAGATGAGAGAAAGATGTTGTTTTCTGGCTCTCCTGAGGGTAGATACACACTTGTTCCGAGCTTTGTGGAAGGAACTGAGATTGCCCACAGTTGGGTTGCTTTCCATGAGGCAAAGGCAAGTTGTTTCAGGACAACTGCCTCGCCACAAGCTTCAGTAAACACAGGGGGAGGAAGGGTAGGACAACTGAAGACGAGAGGGATAAATCTGTGCATGAGGTAGAGCAAGTTTCTTTGAAAGAATTCCCAGGATGAGTTGATGTTTGAGAAAGTAGTGATAGGAGACCAGATTGTAAGTTTGATAGCTGCTTGGAGACCCTGCCAGTCGGCTTGCGTGAAATGCCAGACTCGACGGCGGTGAGGTGGTTCTCTGATAACAGCCAGAGAGATGTCCACTTTGACAAGACGTGGTCAGAAAACCGATTGGAGCGGAGGAAGAGCAGCAGATATTGTCAGGGAAATTTGTCAAAATCAGATCTAGAAGAGATGGAGTACCATTGGTTGAGATCCGGGTCGGGAAATTGACCGATTGAGTCAGTCCCAATGAGTCACAGAAAGCTTTTGCTGAGGTACCATGACAGGTGAGAGAGGTACCCACACCTAGCCAACTGCGCGTGATGACAATTAAGTCACCACATAAGAAGAGAGAGAGAGAGAGATTTGGATGAGAAGATAGAAGATGGTCCATGTTTTCGGATAGTGAGGTGTAGATGGAGTCATCACTGTTCGGTGGACGGTACAGTACACATATAAACATGAGGTGGGAGTGGAGGGGAAGCCGTAGCCAGAGGTATTCCTGGGGTGTGGGGGAGTGAGAGCAGTGCAAGGAGAGTGAGGAATAGAGTCTTTGATGAAGAGAGCAACACCTCCACCAGGACGAGGCTCAGGTCTGTCAAACCGGAGGAGGGAGTAACCAGGGAGAGATACTTGGGAGTCAGACACGTCATGGGAGAGGAAAGTTTCTGTTAGGCAGATTATGTCTGGTTTTGTCAGTGGCAGCCTGTATGGAAAGATCTGAAAGGTTTGAGCGAAGGCCCCGGATATTTGAGGTCCACACTTTTAATGAAGAGGTAGGGGAGGAGGCTTTGGGTGCAGGGGGTGGGGGGAGGGGGAGGTTGGACAAGGACGAGGGGGGAGTAAGGAGGGTTGTTGAAAGAGTGTGGGGGATTGCAGAATAGCTAGAGGAGGGGGCCGAATGAGGAGGAGAAAAGGCTCTGTGGTGCTGGGGGAGAGGGGGGACAAGAGACAAGGAAGAAGGCAGTTGAGGATTTGAGGAGGTGGAGTGAAGAGATGGAGGTGAGAGGGCAGTGGAGGGAGGCAGCTTGGTGGATGAGGGGGGGCAACTTTGAGAAGGATGAGTGAGGGGGAGAAAAGGTGGAGAAAGGTGAGGGGGGAATTTTTGAGAGAGGTGAGAGGGAGGCTTGGAGGGAGAAGAGTGGGATGGTTGCTTTGAGAGTGAGAGTGAGGGGTGAGGGGGGTGAGTTGGCACTGAAGTTGGAAAAAAAGAATAGTTGATGGAAAGTGAACATCCATTGCAAACTGTGGTTTTTAAAAGTTTTAGGTCGGAGATGCGATTTAACACAATTGTTGATGGATGCAATGAAGGCGAATTCAGAGAATGGAGAGAAGAAGCGCTGTAATAGTTGGATTTTTTTAGGCAAGGAATGAAGGAGAGGTCGAAATGAGAGCAGTCTGTTAAAATAGCAGAAGAGTAGTGCATTATGAAACAGTAAAGAGTACCACATGTGTGAGAGAGGAAGATGAAGCATTATAAGATCGTTTTTGTTAATATTAATGTTTGAGAGAGTTTTCAACAGATTAAGTCATGGAAGTGTGTGTCGAAAAATCGAGGAAGAAGACGAGGAGGAAGATAAGAGAAGAAGAAGAAGCATATTCGGGAGAAGGTTAGCGTGTTGTTGTAGTTGTTGTTGGTATTATTTTTTTTTATTTTTATTTTTTTGAGATAAGAAAAAGAGATTAGTTGGGAGAATGAGGGACGTTAGGAAATGGGGAGGATGAAAATTGAAGGTAATGGGAAGGATAGAAATTGAAGGTAATGGGGAGAAAAAAAACAAAACAACACAGAAAAAAAACGATCGAACCGGTAGGCCTCAAGCCTAGGCCAAGGCCTAGGCCTCAAACACCCGGTAAGAACGTCGACAAAAAACTCACAAAATAGCACGATTTTTGAAACAAAACCGAACTAGGAACACACAGTGACATGTAGGTGAGAAAATTAAACAGTTAAACGGGACAAATAACGACCGGAAACTTAACTTTGAGAAACGTCAGCAGAGAGCCCCTAAGGAGACCTCTCGTCGCTCCAAACCCGGAACCGGAAGTCAATTAGTGAAATACAAAAAAAAATCTAGATCCGGCCTATTCTGAAATTTGCCTTGTAGAGATCTCTCACTTTTCGCTCTCATAACTTACTTTCTCAAAGTTAACAAAAATCATTTGTCCTCAAAAGTCCAAACCCTTTCACCTCATTTCATATTTCTACTGTCCTTATCCAGGGCAGGATTATTTTCTTAGATCATTACTATTACTTACTTACATAAAAGACACATGTGTTGAACATTTTCCAGCTTATTTTCCACTACACCCAAATTTTTAATGGGTTATTATAAATGGTGTTAACATCAAGAATGCTGTTATCAAATGTGTTGAGTTTGTATTTTGGGTAGAAAAAGCTTCTTAATTTCAAAGTACTAAGTTTGCTCACACATGCAGGAAGTAAACCTCTCTTTGAACTCCATGCAGCTTCCCGTTGTCAATAAGCTGAATGCAACACCAATGGCAATTACTAAAGGTGGCATAATATAGCCAACCATAATATAGATAGCCAATATAAACTATGCATTAGAACTTAAAATGTACAATAAAAAAGCAATAAAAGTAAAATCACATGAAGTGAGTAGTTGGCAGAATAACTCAGGGGTAGCATACTTACCTACGAGCTGTCTAGTCCACATTCCGTTCCTGGCCTAAACTATCAATCGTCATCCTGCTGCTTCACAAGAAAAGTGTGGCATCAATGAGTATGTTGTATCTTCAGAGGAGATGTTAAGCTGGTTGTCGCACTTGGTATCATTTGCTTCAAAGTGTAAATAAAATTCACAGTACATTTCAAAAAAGAGTAGACCACTGTGTGCCAATACCATGGCCAAATTATTGGGTACTGCTCCAATATATAGAGGGCACTGCAGCAGTGGCATAGCCACACCTCCAGAAATTAAACAAACCAACAGTCAAGTGTGGCTCATGAAGAATTTTGGATCTACTTTACAACAAGCATATCATTTCAAGTACATCGAGTGGTGGATGCTAAATTTAAAGGGAACTTCATAATTAATAAGGGCTTTTACAATTCAACATTAATCTCAAACATACATACTGCAATTAGTACAGATGCTTTGTAGTTGAAGGAGTAAAACTCGCGATGTGTGGTGAAAATGGAAAGTGAGAGTTGCTGGTTATAGAGGATGTGATGAACTCTTTACAATACGTGGTGCAAATCTTACGGGGAGCTCAATGGCCGAAGGGCAAGGTTGGCCAGCTGAATGAGTAGTCCAAAAGTGCGGGCATAAAGAGAACACGCCAGTTGGTCTCGCCAAGTTGTGGCCGTCTGAGCTTGTACTCTGCGGTACGCCTTGTCACCTATGGTTGGAGAAGGTGGTGGTAGGTGATTGAAAATGAAAGCAATGGAAATAATGACAAGAAATGAAGTTAGAGTGAAACTACAAAAATTGGATTTGACATTTTGTGGTGACCTACCCACTGGACCACACAACCTACAGGCTAATAACACACCTGATGGTGTAACACTGAGTCTCTCTTTCATCAGATGATACAGGGAACACTGAGCCAATGAGGGAAGTGATGGGTGGATTACAGGAAGGGAAAAGAAGCGATTGATGGTCTCCAATCCAACGAAAGGCGAATGGAGGGTCACCGGGCCAGGGAGGGTCATGCGTGAACAGAGCCGCAGAGTTGACACTCGTGGACAATGGCACAGGATGGATTTCTGTGGTGAAATTTCCGATAATGTGAGGGTCCAGTGGTGTAATATGCATTGCACATCTGACTGAGCAATTATGTCATGATGTGTTTTGGATGAAAAACATGAGATTATGTTAGATTTACCTGTCGAGCAGGTGACATCAGTGGTAAGTGCCGATTCCAGGTGTGCAGATGGAACAAGTAAAGCAGCTGCAGCTGGTTGGGAGTAGGCAAGTAAAGGTATAATATAAGTATCATTTTCTCCACAAGGAGCCATATTAAGTAAGCCTATGCATGTGCAAATGAAGAGAACAGAGGGAGGAAAGTGTCACTCTTTGCAGGAGCAGTGTTTGGTGGAGATGGGGAGATTAGGCAAATCATTATAATTAATACATGTGTATAATATATTAAATATATATATATACATTACATAATACGAGGTGTGTTCAAAAAGTATCCAACCTTAATTTTTCGTGCGTAAACAAATGAAGCTAGGGAGGCGTGGTTTGGTGCACGTATGTAGGCGATCTCATTCGTATGCGTGAATATTTTCCCGCCTGCAGAAGCTGTCAGTTGCCGGAACAGACCGCCGATGAGTGAGGAAGTGTAATGTGAGCGCCGTTGGATTTCGTTTTTGAAAAAATGACGGATCACTGTGGTCTCATCGCCAGTGATCACTGTGTTGAAGAAGTTGGGATCGCTGTTCACAGTCTCCAGCATGTCCTGTGCGATCTGCAAACAGAGTTGCTTCTGCTCGATCGTTAGCAGCTTTGGCACGAACTTCGCTGAGATTCTCCTTAAGCCCAAATCCTCAGTCACAATGGAATGAACGGATCCAATGCTGACGCCCGCCTCGTCTGCAAGTTCTCTGATCGTGATTCGACGATCCGCATCAGAAGGGTCCTCACTTGGTAAATGACAAGATCTCATTTCGGGATGTTGAGGGCCTACCAGAACGTGCTTTACTTTCCACTGATGTGCAACCATCTTTGAAGTGGTTGTACCACTCTTTTATCTGTGTGATGCCCATTGCTTCGTTCCTGAAGGCCTGTTGAATCTTGCGGATCGTTTCCAATTGGGAATCGCCAAGCTTCACACAAAATTTGATGCAGTAGCGTTGTTCAAGTTTTTCCGTCATTTTGTCA
>CM068960.1:101023361-101036281 GCA_035128595.1 Eptatretus atami
TACGCATATGGGAGGGAGAAAGAGAGAGAGAGAAAAAAACACCTAACACACCAACCAAAAATGAAACTCGAAGAGGTACATTCAAGGTACATCACCGCCATGCCAAATAAATAAATAAATAACAAATCCTCCAGCACGACATTGCCGCGGCACCCTTGGCACCTGGTGATGCCACCGTGCAGCACATGGAGATGGAATTGGGAGGGAACGGTGTACAATAATTGATTGATTAATTGTGTTATTAAAATAAATAAATAATAATCATAAGATAACCAATTTCTTAATCAATTGGCTAATAGCATCATACCTCAACCAACACCGTTTCATCTGAATCTGTAACTTTTTGAAAATTAAGAAATTAATTGAAAAATGAATAATTCATCTCTTAATTTATTAATCCATAAATGAAAAATACCCTTTAATAGCCAAATCACTTGTTCACCGTCGTGTCCAAATTTGAGTTTCCGAGCTCAAAAGGTGCCTGAGATATTGAAAGGATGAGAAATAAAATAAATCAGTAATTAATAAATCGATAATAATTAATTAATTAATTAATTGATTGATTAATAAAAAAATAAAAAATAACCTTATTTGCCAAAGGACATCTTCACTTGTATCCCTAGATTTCAGCTTCCGAGCTCAAAGGATGGCTGAGATATCGCCCGAACAAACAAAAAAAGCGAACGGAGTGAAAACTGAGTACTCCCTTCGGCGCCGCGGCAGTGATGTCATGAATCACCTAGATATTGGGAAGGAGCAATGTACAAAAATCATAACCTGAAATAGAAAACCCCTTCAAAAGTTTGTTTATAAATCACATTTGAATAAAACCTCATGTTGCTTTCAACTGCCATGCTCAACTCTACGATTGTATTCCAATTTCAAGAAGTGTATCAAATACCAACTGCTATTTTTGCATTAGTACTGTACATAATCATAATATTATAGATGGTAACCTACTGCTGGAAGGCAGACAGTGGAAAGCATCATGCAGGTGTGCTTATGGGTGTGAACCACCCCCTCCCCACCCCACAAAACCACCACACCCCCTTGTTTTTGGACACACCTTTTCACTCCAATACATTTCCATCGCTTAAGCAATTAAACCTGTAATAGAGTGCGTTTAATTATGAAGAATTAAAGTAGAACGGCACTCGGTGGAGCACATACCTTCGCCAGGTGAACAGCTTACGTTTTGTGTGCCAATGATAGGCCGGATCTGGATCCGGACCTGAACCAAAATCGTATCGGTTTGCTCTCGTCACTGAAACAACTCATCCACCACGTTTTGTCATTATCCGTCCACAACTTTTTGAGATATCATGCTATACATACTTTTTGGTCCCATCTCTTAATGGTGAAGAATCACTTTTAAAATTCCAGTAACCGGATCCGGATCTTCACCAAAATATAATCAATTCGTCCACATCAAACACTAAACCTCTCCGCCAAGTTTCGTCTGAATCCGTCCACAACTTTTTGAGACATCCTGTTCACAGACAGACAGAGAGACAAACAAACATGGGGTGAAAACATGGCCTCCGTCCACTTCCGGTGGTGGAAACAATGATGTGCTGACAGGATAGCTTAGATGTGTGTACATTCAGCTTTAAGCTGTCTGGCCTGGGTTTGAATCTCGACCCAGCTATAAACAATCACCCTCATGTTTTAGAAGGCAATAGTGCTGTCCATTAGAAGGATGTTAATCTGGAGGACATGATTGCTGGCATTTGTCGTCGGTGGGTGTTTTAGAACCCACGGTGGCTTTTGTGAAATGTCGGTAAGCTATCGCCGGCACCCTGTACAATTACAAACCCATACCCTGATTGACTGCTGCGAAGGCATGGCAAACTACCCAGCAAAAGCCTTGCCCAGGAACCACTTTGGCAGCACCGATGCTCCGTGAAGAGCTTTATCGAGGCAGAAGCCATTTATTAGGGACAAAATAACGGGACTGGATTCGGATTAATATCAGCACTCGTACAAGATAAAAACAGAGGCGAGTTAAGAAAATAACTCGGCAAGGCAAAAGAGGATATGGCCAAGAATATTATAAAAATAAAAGCAAGGAATTCTTTAAGTAATGTACATAAGGGGTAAAGAACAGGTTTGGCCAAGTGTGGGCCCATTCGGCTGAGATGGCAGTCTTATCGAAGAGTGATTTTGCTTCAACGTTGACAACAGGACAGTCAGGGGCATTACAAATAGCTGAGAGAATCAATCTAGGGGATGAGGAAGGGCTTTTAGAGGAGTTCCAAGTAAGAATGGAGGAAGATAAGGAGCAGCTAGGAAAGCTAAACTTGGAGAGGATAAAGCTCTGGGACAGATAATGTGAATCCAAGCATATTGAGGGAGGTCACGGAGCAGATAAGTGCGATGTAAATCGATACTTTTAAAAGCTCATTGGAGTCAGGACAGGTACCAGATAATAGGAGAGCAGCAAATGTAACACCGTTATTTTAAAAAAGGTTCCAGACAAGAATTGGGGAACTATAGACATATTAGTTTGACTTCAGTTGTGTGGATGGTGTAGGAGATGCAAATTAAGGATCAGATGTCAAACGATTCAAAATAAATTGAAACGAATTAAAGGTACTGGTAGTTAACATGGATTTCTGAAAGGGATGTCATGTTTAACAAATTTATTGGAGGTCTCTGAAGCAGTTTCTGACTGGGAGGAGTGGGTGGGGGAGATGGGGGATGAGAGATGAGGGAAGTGCAGTGGATAAAATGTATCTAGACTTTCAGAAGGCATTTCATAAGGTATCACAAAGGAGGTTGTTGTTGTTGTTGTTGTAGTAGTTGTTAATTAGCTCAGGTCAATTCTGCTCAAACAGGCTCGCACGGAGATGGCCGACCGATCTCCCGGGACCCAGCCAAAGATCCCTCACATATAAGATGTTGACACAAGAATTGTTAGCGAAGGTGAGGGTTTGTGAAGTGGCTGCTTGGTTACCAAACTGGATTGGAAACTGTTTTAATAGTGATAGGAAGCAAGGAGTGGCTATGAGTGGAGGATGTAAGTATTGGGGTATCATAGGGATCAGTACTTTGGACCATTACTATTCATAATTTAATGATGACATCAACGATTTGGATAGTGTGGTGAAGAGTCGCTTTCTAAATGTGCCGATGACACAAAGCTTGGAGGTAAGGTAGACACAGCAGAGAGGGTGGTGATCAGTTTCAGGAAAGTCTGGATACTTTCATAGATTGGGGGAAAGATCGGAAAATGCAGTTTTACACGAAGAAATGTAATGTGCTGGAGATAATAAAAATAGGACGACTGGACCTGTAGCTCATCTGGGCCCTGGTCTAATGTTGTTAGACCTAAATTTGGTAGCATTCTGTCTGGTAGGTGTGGAGAGCAAGATTTTATAAAGAATTTACGAGATTTTCCCAAAAAGTTACGAAGTCTGCCATTTTGACAAGCTCCCGGTCATGTGATCGGCATGACCTCCGCAATTTAATATCAGGACCCTGTCCTAATGTTGTCACCCAAATTTGGTCACATTCTGACTGGTGGATCTTGAGAAGATTTTTGAAGGAATTTATGTGATTTTTTCCAAAAATTGACTAAGTCGGCCATTTTGACACTTCCGGTCACATGATCGGCATGACCTCCGCAATTTAACATCAGGACCCTGTCCTAATGTTGGAACCCAAATTTGGTCACATTCTGACTGGTGGATCTAGAGAAGATTTTTGAAGGAATTTATGTGATTTTTTTCCAAAAATTGACTAAGTCGGCCATTTTGACACACTTCCGGTCACGTGATCGGCATGACCTCTGCAATTTAACATCCCTACTCTGGCCTATATATTGAAATCCAAATTTGGTAGCATTCTGACTGGTGGGTCTGGAGAAGAAGATTTTTGAAGAAATTTACGAAGTCAAACATTTTGACCGACAAAGTCATGGGACTGGAACGAGCTTTGCAATCTCCGTTACCAGGCAGGAGCGGAACGTTGCTGCAAAATTTCAACAGGATCAGCCCAGCGGTTTGGCCAGTCAAGTAGAAATAGGAGACGCGGATTCACAGTGCATGATGATAATACTTTATCTGGCATTTAAATTCCAGGTAAGTTAAAATAAGGATTTCATAATGCAAGGAGCAGTCTTAGAGTTGAGGCTCATCAAAATAGGTAGTGTTCACACTGTACAGGAATTTAGTGAGGCCTCATCTGGAATATTGTGTACAGTTTGGTCAGCACATCAGGGGGAAGGACTATATACCTGCCATAGAGAGCGTACAGCGTAGGGCTACTCAATTGATTCTTGGGCGAGTTAGACTGAGCTATGAGGAGCGACTGAAGGACACAGGACTTTATAAGTACATTAGAAAGGGGGTGATTACAAGGGGATTTGATTGAGATGTTTAAGATAATGAAGGGTATAGACAAAATAAGTGAAGAAGAGTCTTTTAGCAGACATGACAGTGATATATTCAGTGGCCATAGTGAAGAAGAGGAGAGAGTAAAGATGGTAGTAAGGTAGGGGTCTTTCGATTAGAGAGTCGGTAATGCATGGAATGGTCTCCCTGGAAAGGTAGCAGCAGCTGAAACAGAAGATAGGTTTGAATTTGAGTTTGATAGGTACCGAGAAGTATTGGAAATAGAGGGCTACAGGGATATTGGGCAGGATTTGCAGGTAGCTGAGGAAGGAATTGGTGATTGATTCCTGTGTAGTGATTGTGATGGGTGTGAAGGTCTCATCAAAAGGTGAATCTCTTGTCTGTTTGTTCATTCCTCACCCGACAACCATGTTCTCCACCCCCAAAACCACAAAATACATTGTTTTTTTTTAATCCGAGCTTTATTTAATATACAACACACTGTACCTGTCCCAGTTCTCATCCCCTTATGCACACCCACCCCTCAACCACCCCCACCCCCCCAATCCTTGATGAATGAATTTAAGTTTTTTTTTAAAAACATTACATCCCTGTTCTTCATTGTGTGGCCCACGAGACACTGGCGGCCCTTGGTGGCCTAAAGTGCGGCCCTTGACACGTGGCCGATAATACACGATGTGAAAACACCCCCATCATAATCTGCCATAAATGCTATCAAATTGATCCAATGGTTTCAAATGAGCGTTACAATGCGAAGCATAAAAGTAACATCACGACATCAGTCGATGGCAGTGTACAAACAAATATGCTTACAGCCCAGTAACCACAACGAAAAAGAGAGAGGACGTGGAGGTGGGGCCTAATAGCAGCCATTTTGGAGTCCTGCCGGCGGTGTGGCGGCTCTCACACTGATGTCTTATCGGCAAAAGTGGCCCCCCTCAAAATAATAGTGAAGATCACTGACTGCATTAGATTGAATTGTTGTGGTGTTGATGTGGCATAGGCGGCTTGATGGGCCAAATGACCTCTTGTGTCAAAGTTCCTTGTGTATCCTTGTGCAACGATCTCTATCCATTTCAGATGTGATGACCTTCAGATCCAACTAATGTTGTTGACCCACCAGTCCAAGAAGTTCTTCTCCAAGAGGACCAATACCTCGATGATGGACGGTACCCATTGTTCATCTGGATGGTCAATTAATTAGGCGCTTAATAAGCTGAAGAAATTCTTGAGATCCGAATTTTCTCATGCTCTGCCCAAAGGCAGGTTCTGTTCCACCAAGGCAGTCTCATGGCAAGGAGTACATTGTGTGGTTTGCCTTTGCCTTCGTCTTCTTCTTCTTCAGTATGGCAGCTATCATTTTGTTGGGGCACGACTATGCCGCTGATGCTGTGCCCCTATACCAGTACACTGGTACTCATTTTGCCGACCTCAAAAGGATGACAGGCTGACTCAACCTCACCTGGTGTTAATTCAAGTCAACAAGGGGCTCAAACACAGCACCTTTAGGTCCCAAGCCAGCCACCCCAACCACGAAGCCAACACCAGGCTTAATCTTTGCCTACTCAGCAGTAGTCAGTGCAGGAATTTTGAATTTGTCTAACCAGAGTGCCTACAATATTACCGACTCTTTGGGAAAGACACATTGCTATCGTTAACATCCACCAGCAAAGGATGGTCGGAGTGTCTGCTCTGCATCTGGGAAGTCAACAGTTCGAGTCCATCCCTGGCAGAGTCGGAGCAAAGGTTGTAAAAAATGCTCAGCATTTCAAAGGGTAGAGCTTGGATTGCTACACCGAGTACAGAAAGAAAAGCAACGACATAAATATGGCGTCGCTGGTACCCAGAGTGCTCCGGGAGGAGACCCAAGTTCAGTGGTTGTATTTTTCTGGTCAAAGTCTGATGTTGTCTCACATCTTTCTCCACATCTGTGTGCGTAATTTGGGTTATAGCTCCTCCATGAACCTTCGAACCTGGAGAAAAAGAAATGCTGGCAAACGCCCCATCGACTCGATGCAACGCCAGGGTCACGATTTATCGTCAGGTCAGGAATCCAAGAATGAAATCCAGACTTGACAGCTCGATGGCAAGGGCACTACCTTCGAGCTCTCCTGCCAACCACAGCTCCATCACTTAGTCAGGGAAATCCTTGGAACAATCACGTTCCATTATGGTCACTTTGTTGAATAATTTCAGAGCTACAAGGGACAATGAGGGACAAAGGGTTATTTCCTGCTTTGGTTTAAAAAAAAAACAAATTCTAATTTTATAATCATCATCATGTAGCATAACCTATGAAGATTGTTGGGGCTGCCACAGTTACTAGGTTACAATCCTGGTCAGGTCACTACTCTGACATAGGAAGTTAGAACACGGTGTGCAATTTGGTCATGGTGCCGGCAATAGCACACATATTCTTCACAAAAGGATACCACGGGATCCTTTTAATGTCCACCAAGGAATGTTGGCAGATGTGACACCCAGTTCAACATCCATCCGAGTGACAGCACACACATTGATGAATCACCCTGCCTGTGAAACACCAGGATGACAGCTTTTCGCTGGGTCAGGAATCGAACCCAGGCTAGACATCTTAGAAGCAAGCACAGGTGCCTCTAACCTAGGCCATCCTGCCTGCACCTAAAATCACAATCATACATTCTGGGAAGCACAAGGAATGCAACTTAAATGTGAAGAAAATGCCAAATTAATTAAATAACAGGTAAATTAACAAAGGACGATTTGGGTTAAGTTTTAGTTTAATTTAAATTCTCTAAGAGCACCAGAGATTTAGAATTAACCACCATGCCAAAAGGTAGATGAAGATATTGACTTTCTAAATTAATTGGTTATGACGAGAGGGTCAAACTGGGACAAACAATCCGTGTGTTTGCGTCATATTAATCTCAAACGTTTCTTTTTAGTGTTGAAGAGGAAGCCAGTCGAGTGACGGGAAGAGGAGGAACCCAGTCGAGTGACGGGAAGAGGAGGAAGCCGGCCAAGTCACGGGAAAGAGGAGGAAGCCAGCGAGTGACGGGAAGAGGAGGAACCCGCGGAGTGACGGGGAGGAGGAACCCCGCGGAGTGACGGAAGAGGAGGAACCCCGCGAGAAGTGACGGGAAGAGGAGGAACCAGTCGAGTCACGGGAGAAGGAGAACCCAGTCGAGTGACGGAAGAGGAGGAACCCAGTCGAGTGACGGGAAGAGGAGGAACCCAGTCGAGTGACGGGAAGAGAGGAAGCCGGCCAAGTCACGGGAAGAGGAGGAAGCCAGACGAGTGACGGGAAGAGGAGGAACCCACGGAGTGACGGGAAGAGGAGGAACCCCGCGGAGTGACGGGAAGAGGGAGGAACCAGTCGAGTGACGGGAAGAGGAGGAACCCAGTCGAGTGACGGGAAGAGGAGGAAGCCAGTCGAGTGACGGGAAGAGAGGAAGCCAGTCGAGTGACGGGAGAGGAGGAACCAGCCGAGTGACGGAAGAGGAGGAACCCAGCGAGTGAGGGAAGAGGAGGAACCCAGTCGAGTGACGGGAAGAGGAGGAACCCAGTCGAGTGACGGGAAGAGGAGGAACCAGTCGAGTGACGGGAAGAGGAGGAAGCCAGTCGAGGACGGGAAGAGGAGGAAGCCCAGTCGAGGGAAAGGAAGAGGAGGACCCAGCCGAGTGACAGGAAGAGGAGGAACCCAGCGAGTGACGGAAGAGAGGAACCCAGCCGGTGACGGAAGGAGGAACCACAGCCGATGACGGAAGAGGGAGACCCAGCCGAGTGACAGGAGGAGAGGAAGCCAGCCGAGTGAGAGAAGGAGGAACCCAGCCGAGTGAGGAAGAGGAGGAACCGCCGAGTGACGGGAAGAGGAGGAACCCAGCCGAGTGACGGGAAGAGGAGGAACCCAGCCGAGTGACGGGAAGAGGAGGAACCACAGCCGAGTGACGGGAAGAGGAGGAACCCAGCCGAGTGACGGGAAGAGGAGGAACCCAGCCGAGTGACGGGAAGAGGAGGAACCCAGCCGAGTGACGGGAAGAGGAGGAACCCAGCCAGATGACGGGAAGAGGAGGAACCCAGCCGAGTGACGGGAAGAGGAGGAACCCAGCCGAGTGACGGGAAGAGGAGGAACCCAGCCGAGTGACGGGAAGAGGAAGAGAACCCAGCCGAGTGACGGAAGAGGAGGAACCCAGCCGAGTGACGGGAAGAGGAGGAACCCAGCCGAGTGACGGGAAGAGGAGGAACCCAGCCGAGTGACGGGAGGAATGAGGAAGCCAGCCGAGTGACGGGAGGATGAGGAAGCCAGCCGAGTGACGGGAGGATGAGGAAGCCAGCCAAGTGATGAGAAGGGGAGGTTCCCTTTCAGTTCCAGCGAGTCGGGAACAGGAGGAACCCAGCCAGTGATGGAAGAGGAGGAACCCAGCCGAGTGACGGGAAGAGGAGGAGCCAGCCAAGTGATGAGAACGGGAGGTTCCCTTTCAGTTCCAGTCGAGTGACGGGAGAGGAGGAAGCCGGCCAAGTCACGGGAAGAGGAGGAAGCCAGACGAGTGACGGGAAGAGGAGGAACCCCGCGGAGTGACGGGAAGAGGAGGAACCCAGTCGAGTGACGGGAAGAGGGGAAGCCAGTCGAGTGACGGGAAGAGGGGGAAGCCAGTCGAGTGACGGGAAGAGGAGGAACCCAGTCGAGTGACGGGAAGAGGAGGAAGCCAGTCGAGTGACAGGAAGAGGAGGAAGCCAGTCGAGTGACAGGAAGAGGAGGAACCCAGCCGAATGACAGGAAAGAGGAGGAAACCAGCCGAGTGACAGAGAGAAGGAGGAACCACAGCCGAGTGACGGAGAAGGATGAGGAAGCCAGCCGAGTGACGGGAACAGGAGGAACCAACAGCCGAGTGACGGGAACAGGAGGAACCCAGCCGAGTGACGGGAGGATGAGGAAGCCAGCGAGTGACGGGAACAGGAAGGAAGCCAGCCGAGTGACGGGACAGGAGGAACCACAGCCGAGTGACGGGAACAGGAGTAACCCAGCCGAGTGACGGAGGATGAGGAAGCCAGCCGAGTGACGGGAACAGGACGAACCCAGCGAGTGATGAAGAGGAGGAACCCAGCTGAGTGATGGGAAGAGGAGGAACCCAGCCGAGTGATGAGAATGGGAGGTTCCTTTCAGTTCCAGTTGATGCATTGAAATCCCCCAAGACGATAAATGTATCTCGTCTGGGCATTGATCAACCAGAGACTCGAGAGTGGCAAAGAATGCATCCTTCATGGTGAGATCACTCGCCTCAGTCGGAGCATATACAGAGACCAGGGAAATAACACCCAAGGAGTGACAAATCTTAGTCTCATAATACGCTCGTTGACCGGTGTTACCTCAATTATCATTGGAGTCAGCTTATTGACACAACTACAGCAACTCCTTGGGCATGGTCACAATCAGAGCGACCAGACCAATAGTAGGTGTAACCACCCGCCATGATCTTGCCACAATCCGGTCTCCGAACCTCAGAGAGTGCTGCAATACGTCGTTCAAATGCTTCAGCTCAGATGATAACAGACAGGTGATCATCCTCTCTTTGGGAGAGGGACACTCCAGGCACCCAACTGAAGGGACTGCCTCAGGTTAACCCAAGGAGACCATCGTCTGGTGGTCGACACCTCAGCACCACCCTGACACATACCACCACCATCTGACCCACGAAGCCGAGTGACGGGAAGAAGAAGAGGAAGCCAGTTACCCTGTGCTTTTTCCTCCTATCATCAAAGAATGGGGTCCCGGAGGCTTTGCCTCAATCCTCATTCGGTGAGTTGCCTGTGAAGGGCAGCAGCACAGGAGGTACTCCGATGGAGTGGGTTTTCAGTTTTCTTTGCGTTTTGCTGAATGAAGTGCTTTATGGTGACCGGAGTGCAAATCCTGCCTCAACGTTCTAGAAAGAGGGAACCCAACTAAGGAGGACGTCCGCAGACACAGTTGTGTACCAGATATGGATGGCCTTGGCGCACAAGGAACTCCTCTGCCCTTTGACAAGTTTTGTTTGTAATCCTGCTGGGTGTCCATATCCATACACCCTCCCCCCCCCACCTCGGAAAACTGGTAGGGAGATGGTTAAGTCACTGACAACATGACTAACAGAGTGATGGGAAGAGTAGGAAGCTAGCAGGGTGATGGGAAGAGTAGGAAGCTAGCAGGGTGATGGAAGAGTAGGAAGCTAGCAGGGTGATGGGAAGAAGAGGAAACTAGCAGGGTGATGGGAAGAGTAGGAAGCTAGCAGGGTGATGGGAAAGAGAGGAAGCGAGCAGGGTGATGGGAAAAAGAGGAGCGAGCAGGGTGATGGGAAGAAGAGGAAGCGAGCAGGGTGATGGGAAGAGTGGAAACAGCAGGGTGATGGGAAGAAGTGGAAACTAGCAGGGTGATGGGAAGAAGTGGAAACTAGCAGGGTGATGGGAAGAAGTGGAAACTAGCAGGGTGATGGAAAGAGAGGAAGCGTAGCAGGGTGATGGGAAGAAGTGGAAACTAGCAGGTGATGGGAAGAATGGAAACTAGCAGGGTGATGGGAAGAAGTGGAAACTAGCAGGGTGATGGGAAGAAGAGGAAACGAGCAGGGTGATGGGAAGAAGAGGAAACTAGCAGGGTGATGGGAAGAAGTGGAAACTAGCAGGGTGATGGGAAGAAGTGGAAACTAGCAGGGTGATGGGAAGAAGTGGAAACTAGCAGGGTGATGGGAAGAAGTGGAAACTAGCAGGGTGATGGGAAGAAGTGGAAAACTAGCAGGGTGATGGGAAGAAGTGGAAACTAGCAGGGTGATGGGAAGAAGTGGAAACTAGCAGGGTGATGGAAGAAGTGGAAACTAGCAGGGTGATGGGAAGAAGTGGAAACTAGCAGGGTGATGGGAAGAAGTGGAAACTAGCAGTGATGGAAGAAGTGGAAACTAGCAGGGTGATGGGAAGAAGGAAACGAGCAGGGTGATGGAAAAGAAGGAACGAGCAGGGTGATGGGAAGAAGTGGAAACTAGCAGGGTGATGGAAGAAGTGGAAATAGCAGGGTGATGGGAAGAAGTGGAAACTAGCAGGGTGATGGGAAGAAGTGGAAACTAGCAGGTGATGGAAGAAGTGGAAACTAGCAGGGTGATGGGAAGAAGTGGAAACTAGCAGGGTGATGGGAAGAAGTGGAAACTAGCAGGGTGATGGGAAGAAGTGGAAACTAGCAGGGTGATGGAAGAAGTGGAAACTAGCAGGGTGATGGGAAGAAGTGGAAACTAGCAGGGTGATGGGAAAAAAGTGGAAACTAGCAGGGTGATGGGAAGAAGTGAAACTAGCAGGGTGATGGAAGAAGTGGAAACTAGCAGGGTGATGGGAGAGTGGGAAACGAGCAGGGTGATGGGAAGAAAGTGGAAACTAGCAGGGTGATGGGAAGAAGTGGAAACAGCAGGGTGATGGGAAGAAGTGGAAACTAGCAGGTGATGGAAGAAGGAAACTAGCAGGGTGATGGGAAAGAGGAAACTAGCAGGGTGATGGGAAGAAGAGGAAACGAGCAGGGTGATGGGAAGAAGGAAACAGCAGGGTGATGGGAAGAAGGGAAGCAAGCAGGGGTGATGGAAGAAGGGAAACAGCAGGGTGATGGGAAGAAGGGAAACTAGCAAGGGTGATGGGAAGAAGTGGAAACAGCAGGGTGATGGGAAGAAGTGGAAACAGCAGGGTGATGGGAAGAAGTGGAAACAGCAGGGTGATGGGAAGAAGGGAAAAGCAGGTGATGGGAAGAGGAACAGCAGGGTGATGGGAAGAAAGGGAAGCGAGCAGGGTGATGGGAAGAAGAGGAAGCGGCAGGGTGATGGGCAAGAAGAGGAAGCGAGCAGGGTGATGGGAGAAGAGGAAGCGAGCAGGTGATGGAGAAGAGAAGCGAGCAGGGTGATGGGAAGAAGAGGAAGCGAGCAGGGTGATGGGAAGAAGAGGAAAGCGAGCAGGGTGATGGGAAGAAGAGGAAGCGAGCAGGGTGATGGGGAAGAAGGGAAGCAGCAGGGTGATGGGAAGAAGAGGAAGCGAGCAGGGTGATGGGAAGAAGAGGAAAGCGAGCAGGGTGATGGGAAGAAAGAGGAAGCGAGCAGGGTGATGGAAGAAGAAGCGAGCAGGGTGAATGGGAAGAAGAGGAAGCGAGCAGGGTGATGGGGAAGAAGTGGAAACTAGCAGGGTGATGGGAAGAGTGGAAAGCTATAGCGGGTGATGGGAAGAAGTGGAAACTAGCAGGGTGATGGGAAGAAGTGGGAAACTAGCAGGGTGATGGGAAAGAAGTGGAAACTAGCAGGGTGATGGGAAGAAGTGGAAACTAGCAAGGAGTGATGGGAAGAAGTGGAACTAGCAGGGTGATGGGAAGAAGTGGAAACTAGCAGGGTGATGGAAGAAGTGGAAGGAGCAGCGGTGATGGGAAGAAGAGGAAGCGAAGCAGGGTGATGGGAAGAAGAGGAAGCGAGCAGGGTGATGGAAGAAGAGGAAGCGAGCAGGGTGATGGGAAGAAGAGGAAGCGAGCAGGGTGATGGGAAGAAGAGCACGCAAGGTGGGGGAAGGGAAGGAAAGCGAGCAGGGTGATGGGGAGAAGAG
>CM068960.1:101038412-101050808 GCA_035128595.1 Eptatretus atami
CTGTTACCTGTTACCTGGACAGTTTCCTCTTTTTCACAATACTTCGCGAGCTTCCTCTTTTTCCCATCACTTTGAAAGCTTCCTCTTTTTCCAACACCCTGATAGTTCCTTCTTCTTCCCGTCACGCGCTGGCTTCCTCTTTCTTCCCGTCACTTTGATAGCTTCCTCTTCTTCCCGTCACGCTGCTGGCTTCCTCTTCCTCCTGTATACCTGTTACCTGGACAGTTTCCTCTTTTTCACAATACTTGGCTAGCTTCCTCTTCTTCCCGTGTCACGCTGCTGGCCTTCCTCTTCCTCCTGTTACCTAGTTACCTGGACAGTTTCCTCTTTTTCACAATACTTCGCGAGCTTCCTCTATTTTCAATCACTTTAAAGCTTGCCTCTTTTTTCCCAACACCCTGATAGTTCCTCTTCTTCCCATCACGCCGCTGGCTTCCTCTTCTCGCCCGTCACTTTGAAGCTTCCTCTTCTTCCGTCACGCGCTGGCCTTCCTCTTCTTCCCGTCACGCCGCGCTTCCTCTTTTCCCTCCTTTGAAGCTTCCTCTTACTTCCCGTCACGCGCTGGCTTCCTCTTCTTCCCGTCACGCTGTGGCTTCCTCTTCTTCCCGTCACGCTGCTGGCTTCCTCTTCTTCCCGTCACGCCCGCTAGGCCTTTCCCTCTTTCTTCCCGATCACGCCGCTGGCTTCCTCTTCTTCCCGTCACATGCTGCTGGCTTCCTCTTCTCCCGGACACTCTAGAAGCTTCCTCTTCTTCCTCTCACGCTGCTGGCTTCCTCTTCTTCCCGTCACGCTGCTGCTTCCTCTTTTTCCCGACACTCTGATAGTTTCCTCTTCTTCCCGTCACGCTGCTGGCTTCTCTTCTCCCGTCACGTCTGCTCTCTTCTTCCCGTTCACGCTGCTGCTTCCTCTTCTTCCCGTCACGCGCTGGCTTCCTCTTCTTCCCGTCACGCCGCTGGCTTCCTCTTCTTCCCGTCACGCCGCTGGCTTCCTCTCTTTCCCGTCACGCCGCTGGCTTCCTCTTCTTCCCGTCACGCCGCTGAGCTTCCTCTTCTTCCCGTCACGCCGCTGGCTTCCTCTTCTTCCCGTCACGCCGCTGGCTTCCTCTTCTTCCCGTCACGCCGCTGGCTTCCTTCTTCTTCCGTCACGCCGCTGGCTTCCTCTTCTTCCCGTCACGCCGCTGGCTTCCTTCTTCTTTCCCGTCACGCCGCTGGCTTCCTCTTCTTCCCGTCACGCCGCTGGCTTCCTCTGAATTTCCCGTCACGGCGCTGGCTTCCTCTTTCTTCCCTCACGCCGCTGGCTTTCCTCTTCTTCCGTCACGCCGCTGGCTCCTCTTCTTCCCGTTCACGCGCGCTGGCCTTCCTCTTCTTACAGTCACGCCGCTGGCCTCCTCTTCTTCCCGTCACGCGGCTGGCCTCCTCTTCTTCCCGTCACGCTGATAGCTTCCTCTTGTTCCCATCACTTGATAGCTTCGTCTTTTTCCCAACAACCTGATAGCTTCCTCTTCTTCCCGTCATGCTGCTGGCTTCCTCTTCTTCCCGTCATGCTGCTGGCTTCCTCTTCTTCCCGTCACGCCTGATAGCTTCCTCTTTTTCCCAACACTCTGATAGCTTCCCTTCTTCCCGTCACGCTGCTGGCTTCCTCTTCTTCCCGTCACGCTGCTGGCTTCCTCTTCTTCCCGTCACGCTGATAGCTTCCTCTTTTTCCCACACTTGATAGCTTCCTCTTTTTCCCAACACTCTGATAGCTTCCTCTTCTTCCCGTCACGCTGCTGGCTTCCTCTTCTTCCCGTTCAACGCTGATAGCTTCCTCTTTTTCCCATCACTCTGATAGCTTCCTCTTTTTCCCAACACTCTGATAGCTTCCGCTTCTTCCCGTCACCGCTGCTGGCTTCCTCTTCTTCCCGTCACGCTGCTGGCTTCCTCTTCTTCCCGTCACGCTGATAGCTTCCTCTTTTTCCCATCACTTTGATAGCTTCCTCTTTTTTCCCATCACTCTGATAGCTTCCTCTTCTTCCCGTCACTTTTGATACTTCCTCTTCTTCCCGTCACGCCGCTGGCTTCCTCTTCTTCCCGTCACGCCGCTGGCTTCCTCTTCTTCCCGTCACTTTGAAGCTTCCTCTTCTTCCCGTCACGCTGCTGGCTTCCTTCTTCCCGTCAGCGCTGCTGGCTTCCTCTTCTTCCCGTCACGCCGCTGGCTTCCTTCTTCTTCCCGTTCACGCACGCTGGCTTCCTCTTCTTCCCGTCACGCGCTGGCTTCCTCTTCTTCCGTCACGCTGCTAGGCTTCCTCTTCTTCCCGACACTCTGATAGCTTCCTACTTCTTCCCGTCACGCTGCCTGGCTTCCTCTTCTTCCCGTTCACGCTGCTGGCTTCCTCTTTTCCCGACACTCTGATAGCTTCCTCTTCTCCGTCACGCTGCTGGCTTCCTCTTCTTCCCGTCACGCCGCTGGCTTCCCTTCTTCCCGTCACGCCGCTGGCTTTCCTCTTCTTCCCGTCACGCCGCTGGCTTCCTCTTCTTCCACGTCACGCCGCTGGCTTCCTCTTCTTCCCGTCACGCCGCTGGCTTCCTCTTCTTCCCGTCACGCCGCTGGCTTCCTCTTCTTCCCGTCACCGCCGCTGGCTTCCTCTTCTTCCGTCACGCCGCTGGCTCCTCTTCTTCCCGTCACGCGCTCTGACTTCCTCTTCTTCCCGTCACGCCGCTGGCTTCCTCTGCTTTCCCGTCACGCCGCTGGCTTCCTCTTCTTCCCGTCACGCCGCTGGCTCCTCTGTCTTCCCGCTCACGCGCTGGCCTTCCCTCTTTCTTCCCGTCACGCCGCTGGCTTCCTCTTCTACCCGTCACGCCGCTGGCTTCCTCTTCTTCCCGTCACGCCCTGGCTTCCTCTTCTTCCCGTCACGCCCGCTGGCTTCCTCTTCTTCCCGTCACCGCCGCTGGCTTCCTCTTCTTCCCGTCACGCCGCTGGCTTCCTCTTCTTCCCGTCACGCGCTGCGCTTCCTCTTCTTCCCGTCACGCCGCTGGCTTCCACTTCTTCCCATTCACGCTGATACTTCCTCTTTTCCCATCACTTTGTAGCGTCCTCTTATCTTATCACTTTGATAGCTTCCTCTTTTCCTCACTTGCATGGACTTCCTATTTTTACCCATCACTTGATAGCTTCTCTTTTTCCCATCACTCTGATAGCTTCCTCTTTTCCCATCACTTTGATAGCTTCTCTTTTTCCCATCACTCTGATAGCTTTCCTCTTTTTCCCATCACTCTTGATAGCTTCCTCTTTTTCTTATCACTTTGATAGCTTCCTCTTTTTCCCATCACTTTGATGGCTTCCTATTTTTCCCATCACTCTGATAGCTTTCCTCTTGTTCCATCACTCTGATAGCTTCCTCTTGTTCCATCACTCTGATAGCTTCCTCTTTTTCTCATCACTTTGATAGCTTCCTTTTCTTCCCATCACCCTGCTAGCTTCCTCTTCTTCCCATCACCTCAGCTTCCTCTTCTTCCCATCACCCTGCTAGCTTCCTCTTCTTCCCACTCACACCGGCTAAGTTCTCTTCCCTTGCTTCTCTTCCCAATTACCCTGCTCTCTTTCCTCTTCTTCCCATCACCCTGCCTACCTCTCCTCTTCTTCCCATTACCCTGCTCTCTTGCCTCTTCTCCCATCACCCTTGCTCGCTTCCTCTTCCTCCCATCACCCTGCTCGCTTCCTCTTCCTTCCCATCACCCTGCTCGCTTCCTCTTCTTCCCATCACCCTGCTCGCTTCCTTCTTCTTCCCATCACCTGCTCGCTTCCTCTTCTTCCCATCACCCTGCTCGCTTCCTCTTTCTTCCCATCACCCTGCTCGCTTCCTCTCTTCCCATCACCCTGCTCGCTTCCTCTTCTTTCCTATCACCCTGCCTAGTTTCCACTTCTTCCCACACCCTCTAGTTCTTTCCACTATTTCACTTCTTCCCATGTCCACCCTTGCTAGTTTCCACTTCTTCCCATCACCCTGCTAGTTTCCACTTTCTTCCGCCATCACCCTGCTAGTTTCCACTTCTTCCACATCACCCTGCTAGTTTCCACTTCTTCCCATCACCCTGCTAGTTTCCACTTCTTCCCATCAAACCCGTGCTAGTTTCCACTATCTATCCCATCAGCGCCGCTGGCTTCCTCTTCACTCCCGTCACGCCGCTAAAGGCTTCACATCTTCTTCCCGTCACGCCGTTAGGCTTCCTCTTCTTCCCATCGCACCACCTGCTAGCTGTTCCTAACTCTCCATCACACCTGACTAGTTTCCTCTTCTATCCCATCACCCCTGCTCGCTTTCCTCTCTTCCCATCAACCCATGCTCCCTTCCTCTCTTCCCATCACCACTAGCCTCGCTTCCTCTTCTTCCCAATCACCCTGCTACACCGCCTTCCTCTTACTTCCCCATCACCTGCCTCGCATTGCCTCTTCTTCCACATCACCCTAGCTCGACTTGTCTTCTATCCCATCACCCTAGCCTACGCTTCCTCTTCTTTCCCATCACCCTGCTAGTTCCACTTATACATTCCCCAATCTCCTCTTGAGGAAGAGGAAGCCAGCAGCGTGACGGAAAGAAGAGGAAGCTAGCCAAGTATTGTGAAAAAGAGGAATCTGTCCAGGTAACAGGAGGAAGAGGAAGCCAGCCAAGTGATGGGAAGAAGACTCTGGGTTGACCTCAGTGTATTTTTGTAAGAGAAAACCTTTAAAACCTCTCCCTCACACCCAAGCCTACCCTGCTCATGAGTCATACGACATCTTTTCTCCTCTCTCATCTTCTTAATCGTACGGCATCACATCAATCCCGCATGCACCTCTTTTCTCCCCTTTCTCCACTACTCTTCTCTTCTACCCACAAACAGACAAACCCCATCACACCCACCCCTTCCCTCCCTCATTCTCCATTTTTCCTTCTTCGTGCTGAAATTTATTTTAATGGCAAATGTCAACAGGTGAATGAGGTGAATCTAATCAAACAATCGTCCTAACCTGAGTAACGTGAAGATGACCCCATAAGTGAAAAAGAGTTGGGGGCCCAGATGGTGGGGGGGGGGGGGGGGGGGGATTATTTTAAGTGCTTGAGGAGAAAAGGGGTCGTCATCATGAAAACAAGTATGAATAAGAAAAAGAGCAATCAGAGATTGCAGACCCTCGACAGGACTTCTTTCGAGTGGTGTATTTTTATAGGTTTTAGGATAAATCCAATATGGCTGCCAAACCATGTGACCAATGACATCATATGTGTGAAACTTTTATTCCTCTTAGACAGGCGGTCACACGTGCAAAGTTTCGCCTTGATCTGTTCAGTCACTTCAGAGGAGATTATTGAAGGTTTTTAAATAAAAAGAACAATATGGCTGCCGTATCACGTGACTGATGACGTCATACGTTTTTTTGGTGGACCATTTTAGCCCTAGATGACCCTCAAAATTTTTCATACTGATCGGATGTGGCGTTCTACATGTGCAATTTTGACGTCATAACGATGGCACCTATGATGTCATAAAATAAAATCACGCTAATTTCCCATGAGGAGTACTTGATATGCACCAAGTTTCAAGTTTTTTTCCTTGGTGCAGTTTCAGAGATACAGATGTTCAAAGTTTTTCAATTTTTCCAATATGGCTGCCACACCACGTGACCGATGACGTTATAATTATCATTTCAACATTCTACATGAGTAGTTGTACCAATGTTGAAAATTTAATCTCAACCTGACAAGCTGTTGCGGAGAAAAACACGAAAGTTCTGCGTGGACAAACAGACAAACAAATGAAATTGCTCGTTGAGCAAGGAACTGCCGGAATAACTTTGTCATATCTCCATGATCTTCTGAAAAAACAAAAACCTGTGAAATCAATTTGGTTGTTATAAGTCGATAGTGCTACTGTTTAATGAGTTATAGCACTTAGTTTGGTCATGATCATAACTTGGAAGTCAATCGGACTTGAAATGGCGTTTTAATCACAATTTGAATGTTTTGACCCGACCCCCCTGACATTCGACCCCTGACCGCTAAGAAGGGTGTTGGTGTGACACACCAATGAGAAATATGGTTGGATGCAGAATTGGAAGATGCATATTTTGGATTTGGGTTGAAGTCGATACGACCATTTTAGCGGACGTTATTGCGAAAATAAGAATTTCGGTTTTCGGTGACCTTGACCTTTGACCTAGATTCACCAAAAACGACAAGTGTCTAAGGTGGACCATGGCGACGTCTGTACACAGTTTGGTCATGATCACTTAAACGGTGTGGCTGCACAGGGTAACAAAAACACACAAACAAACAGACAAGCGGTAGGCGACGAGGGATCCGCTAGGATCGAAGCGCTGGATACAATGCTTTTCATTCTGACCGATCCACCGACGAAGATTCATTGCCAAGACGTATTTGTTCACATACAATTGTTCCTCGTCTGGCAAGATTTTTCCTATTGCGTATTTTGCCAACTGGCACTCCTCATAAAAAATACGAGTAAATAGACACCCTATTTTTGAAGGACTACCATTTGAAAAATAAAACCTAAATCAAAAATCGGCTCAAGTAAAATTTTCTAAATATCTCGAAGTGTTTAATTCCGAAGTCTCGTTTCTCCACATTCAAAACTGTAGGACAAGTATTGAAAATAGTGAACGCGGAAACCGGCCGCAGCATAGCAACGAAACTCAAAACGCGCACACTCCCACCCCATATGGCACCTGTTCGCCAAGTTTCTTCTAAATCTGTTTGCTGGTTTGTGCTGTGGAGCCTCGCGTTACACACACACACACACACACACACACACGGAAAACCCGATAAACTTCTCTCAATGCTCTTGTTTGACCACCTCCTGAGCCACCACATTATTTTTCATAGGCACGCCCACTTGCTTATAAGCCACGCCCACTTTGTTATAAGCCACGCCCACTTCCCTACACCACTCCCATTTTCATCAACCACGTCCACTTTCCTAAGCTCCGCCCACTTTCCTAAGCCCCTCATAAAAAATGACGGTAAATAGA
The DNA here is from genome assembly GCA_035128595.1 of Eptatretus atami. NCBI lineage: Eukaryota > Metazoa > Chordata > Myxini > Myxiniformes > Myxinidae > Eptatretus > Eptatretus atami. The sequence continues at coordinate 101,045,415 of CM068960.1, forward strand.
CGCCCTATTTTTGAAGGATACCATTTGAAAAATAAAACCTAAATCAAAAATCGGCTCGAGCAAAATTTTCTAAATATCTCGAACTTTTAATTCCGAAGTCTCGTTTCTCCACATTCAAAACTGTAGGACAAGTATTGAAAATAGTGAACGCAGTTTTTCGGCCGCTGCAGAGCAACAGGTGGTGGTTAGCAACGAAACTCAAACGCGCACATTCCCAGACCATATGGCACCTGAGTTTCATCGAAATCAGTTTGCTGGTTTGTGCTGTGGAGCCTCCGTTGCAGACACACACACACACACACACACACACACACCAACACGGAAAACCCGACAATAAGGGATATCTAGCGAATCCAACAGACAGACAGACAGAATGACACACAACCGACCAACATAATTGCTGAAATACAAAGGATTCCAGCAATTAACAAACAAATGACCCAAATGCAATACCCTCTCCATCGGCGAGGGTAACCAGAAGGGCACTCGGTAGAGCGCATACCTCCGCCACGTAATGCTTGATCCACGAGAACATATCGGATCCAATAACTTTTTTGAAATATCATGCTATCTATCGTTTCTGGCCTAATCTCTCAATGGTGAAGAATCGCTTGAAGATTAATAATTCTCGTATGCGGATCCGGATCCGGATCTTCCAAAATCGAATCAATTCGTCCTTGCACATCCCAACCTGTCCACCAAGTTTCATCCGAATACGCCCCCAACTTTTTGAGATATCGTGCTATATATTACTTCAGCCCTATCTCTCAATGGTGAAGAATCACTTTTAAAAAAATTATTGGATCCGGATCTGAGTTCGATCTTCACCAAAATTTAATCAGTTCTTTCTCTCATACCCCAATGTTTCCACCAAGTTTCGTCCGAATTTGTCCACAAGTTTTTTGAGATATCGTGCTATATATCAATTTTGGCCCAATCTCTCAATGGACAAGAATCATTTTAAAAATTCTCGTCCGTAGTCAGATCCAGATCTGGATCTTCACCAAAATCCAATCAGTCTGTTCCTGTCACACACCAAACCTATCCACAAAATTTCATCTGGATCCGTCCATAACTTTTTGAGATATTCTGCACACCGACAGAAAAACAGACAAACAAGCCGGTAGGTGGCGATGGGTCGCCGAGCATGGAAACTAAGATATAGAGCAAAATGGATGTCATATAGCGGATAGGGAATCACCTTAAGATTATGCATATCAAATCTCATCCAGTTCCTCTACTGATAACTACTCAGTATCCATTTGAATGAAAAGTACCGAAAATGCGGTTTGAAATCAGAAATCCCAAAGTTCGAGGGGGTGCTGTGGTGAACAAAGATCTAAACGAAAATCCGGCTCGATTGTTTGTGCACAATGTATTCCAGACGATTATTGTGAATTTTCATGACCATCCGACCATAACCTCGGAGGAGTAGCATTTGGCGCGAAGGCACCTCCAGCTCTCGCATATTATCGATTTTGCACTAATTGACCTTTGACCCTGACCTAAGCGAAATCGGTCAATATGTCCTGAGGCAAAGTTGTAGTACTCATTGAGTACCATGAACCTGCAAAGTTTCATTCGTATCGATGCACTCACCCGGTCACTAGGGGCCTTCAATTTTCGCCAATTTTCGCGCATACCCTAATTGTAGGGGCGCCTGCAGGTAAAGTATTCCATATATCACAAAAACCGGAATATATTTGATAAGAGCATCACCTGTAGATCATTCGTGCCAAATTTCATAACCCTACGTGGGATAATGGCTTTCGGAATGATTTCGCGTGAACTGTACCGATTTTGAAGGTTTTTCGGTGTTGCTAGGGAACCAAAGCGTCCTAGCAACCAACACAATTTCCAAAGCACTTGGTCATAAGATGTACCAAACACCCGAGTTGGTCAAAATCCCCCACGTTTACTACCAATTATGCTGATGACAAACGAACAAACATCCAAACAAACAGACAGAATTACTGACAATAAGGGTCACCTATTTCGGCGACCCAACAGACAAACAAAGAAGAAGACGTCATGCAGAGCACGACACTTGCAAAATCCATAAAATAAATTTGACCTCAAAAATAATTGGTGGTTGAATTCAATGGCCAAATATGCAACTCCTCTTCAAACTTAAAGTGAATCGGATAAAACTTGACAATTTTAGAAACACGGCCTATGTTGACCTTTTGGCCAATGCTGACCTCAAAAATAATTGGTGGTTTAATTCAGTGAACCGACATTTAGATTTTCTTCAAATTTCAAGTGAATCGGATGAAAAATTAACAATTTTATAAATACCACCTAAGCTGTTGTTGACCTTTGCCCTTTGTTGACCTTTTGACCTTTGTTAACCTTTTGACCTTAAGAACAATAGGGCTTCTGCCTTATGAGAAACTCTACCATGCGGTGAAGTTTCGTGAAGATCGGTTTAAAATTGTGACCCGTAGGCGATAAACAGACAGACAGACAAGAGACAAAATGGACAGACCAATCTAATGTCGTTGAAAAAAATCTTCGATTTTGCAAGTAACAAACAAACAGAGACAGAAAAGGGCTGAAAACGCAAGGTCCTCGTACCTTCGGGAGTGGAGGCAATTATTGGATTAGTGAATGACACGATTTATACAGAAATACTGTACATACTGTACACACTGTACACGTGCTTTCATTCCTCTCATGGTCAACGGCCTTCAGTTGGATAGCAACATCACCAACAAGACGTCATCAAGTCACGTGTTCAAATGAAGTCACGTGTTCAACGGCGACGTCATCGACTGCTGCCGTGACCCCGCTTGTAATCCTTGAGTGTGAGTGGGTAGGAATGCGTGGGGGACGTGAACACGTGTGCGATCACTCGCGATAAGCGAACCTGATTCATGGCGATCTCCAGTCTTTGTTTCAGATTTTTAAGACGAACTGGAATTACCGAAATAACCATGCTGACGCATGGTAATTAGCAGCAGCGCCAACAAACACCTTTCACCTCCATCTAACACCACGCGGGGTGTGTATGTGGCGAGGGGGGGAGGGGGGTGAGGTTGGGGATAGTAATGGGGGGGGAGGGGTGGGGTTGGGGATAGTAATGGGGGGAGGGGTGGGTTGGGGATAGTAATGGGGGGGGGATAGTAATGGGGGGGATAGTAATGAGGGGGTAGTAATGAGGGGGGATGGGGTTGGGGATAGTAATGGGGGGGGGATAGTAATGGGGGGGATAGTAATGAGGGGGGGATGGGGTTGGGGATAGCAATGGGGAGGGTGTTGTGGCGGGGGGGTGGTGTGTGTGATGTGGCGAGGGGGGGTGGTGTGTGTAGTGGAGGGGGGGTGGTGGTGTGTTATGTGGCGAGGGGGTGGTGTGTGTATGTGGCGAGGGGGGGTTGTGTGTATGTGGCGAGGGGTGGTGTGTGTATGTGGCGAGGGGGGTGGTGTGTGTATGTGGCGAGGGGGGGGTGGTGTGTGTATGTGGCGAGGGGGGGGGTGGTGTGTGTAGTGGCGAGGGGGGGTGGTGTGGTTATGTGGCGGAGGGGGTGGTGTGTGTATGTGGCGAGGGGGGGGGGTGGTGTGTGTATGTTGGTGAGGGGGGGTGGTGTGTGTTATGTGGCGAGGGGGGTGGTGTGGTATGTGGCGAGGGTGGGTGGTGTGTGTATGTGGCGGAGGGGGGGGTGGTGTGTGTATGTGCGAGGGGGGGGGTGTGTGTGTATGTGGCGTGGGGGTGGTGTGTGTATGTGGCAGGGGGGTGGTGTGTGTATGTGGCGAGGGGGGGTGTGTGTGTGTATGTGGCGGAGGGGGGGTGGGTGTGTGTATGTGGCGAGGTGGGGGGGGAGGTTGGGGATAGCAATGGGGGGGGGGTATGAGCGTCGCGCGTGCCGTGCCGCAGAACAAACACGGAGCGACGCTCGCGCCCTTTTTGATGCTTCAAAGACCGAACGTTTTCACTGCAGAACAAGCAACGCTCCCGCACGAGCGTCGCTTCAAAGGGTTCTCCCACGCAACCCCCCCCCCCACCCCTTTAATAATCCCACCCACGTGATTTCGCCTCATCCAAGAACCACTCGGAGGATTTACAAACCGCAGGGATCGTTGATGAGTAATTCTCGCAAACGGATGAGAATGGTGGATTAGTCACCGTGGGCCGCAGACGAGCAACGGGGCAATCTTACCGCGGCCTCTATCGGGATGCATCCCTCTCGTCCCCGCAGGAGCCGCGGGATCTGCTTTCAATGCACAGCCGGTCGTGACGTCCGACGGACGCTCGCTCCCCCTCCGGTCGTCCCATCGTGCGCGGGGTCTCCGACGGACGCCCCTCGAAGCCGCCCTCTCCTCCCCCCAAGCGACCACGGCCGGGAACTGCAAGACGCACGCGCGACGATCGCTGAATGACAATGCACTCGATTTGGCGGGAACGGGAACGCGCAGCGCGTGCTCATTTCCCTTCGCACCACCCGGACTCGATTCATCGCACGAGCGCGACGGCGAAATGGTCCACGTGGCGAAAATGCATCATTGCAACCACGTGTGACCGCCAGGTCGCAAGGTCACGATGTGGTCACGTGTCCATAATGAGGAGACGAGGATTTCCAATGAAGGTTCCTCGCGCTGCTTGAAACCGCCGCTCGACGAACCCGGTAATAGGCTGCTAGATTACAAATGAGGGCGAAAATGGCCGGTTTGGTTCATCCCCTCCCTACACACCTCCACGTGGTAATAAGGAGATGTGACCCACCTGAGTAGATAGACGTGACCTCAAAAAACAAAAAAAAACAAGCACCTGCCCGTGACACCATGCTCACCTGCCCTCACCTGTTCCTCTTTTCTCTCACCTGGGGAATCAACTTCCTCATTGTGCTCAATTTCATTCTTACCTTCAGGGCTTCTATGACGGCTGTTCACCACCGTGGAGGCCTAAACCACCACGCACACCCACCATCCTCTTCTACCCTTGATCATAACCCTCCCTAAGCCCACCTCCCTGTCTGGGTCTGAAGGCGTTTCCTTGTAACCTCGCTGGGTCGGAAGCCCGCATGTTTTTTGGCCTGCTCAACCAGGCCTTGACTTGGAACAGGCCGCAACGATTTCTTAATGATAAAGTATTTTTTTCCACTTTCATCACTCATGTTATCGAACATTCCTGTTAATCATAGCTATGAATCTCTGTGTACATCACTTTTGCAAGTCCGATAGTTTTCAAATTAGGAGCTTGTAGAGATTTCATGCATTTTACGATACGATCTACTCTCACGGACTAATTAAAGTACATCATCGAAATGTTGTTTCGGTTTTTAGCATCGGATATCATCCAGGCTCAAAAAGTGTTGAAATCTGTTGTGAAATCTGATAATTTAAAGAAATAACGAGTCTCATGACGAAGCCGATATACCTATTTACTTTAAGCAAGCA
>CM068960.1:101067555-101080683 GCA_035128595.1 Eptatretus atami
TTATAATAATCGAATAACTGTCTTGACACTATCGTTAGCTCATCGTCCGAGAAACCGCAAATTAATATATATATATATATATATATTATAATATATATATATAATTGTACGGCGTGAATTCGCAACCATTCAGGTCCCGTAGGTGAGGTATTTCGTAATGACGTGTATAGTTAGACCCCAAACCCGCTTAAATCTAAAGGAATTTATTTGAATTTCATTCGGGCTGCGATCTTTAGAAGTTAGCCAGTTTTCCTTTCTTATTGTATGTTTGCACAAAACAACAAACAACACGCACAACCAACACTCCACGATCAACTCCATTCACTCCACTCACCCACACGCCATCCTTCCACAACCTGCGCTAACCAGCTATCTTCACACGCCATTCATAACCAAGGCTCCATGCGGTTGATCTCCGCAGAGGAAACTGCGAAGTTGCGCAGGTTTTCCCGCCTTTTCCCGTCTAGGCTTTCCCGCGCTTTGGAGTGAGGAGGCATGGCAGGTCAAAGTCAGCAAGGTCATGTAAAAGGAATGGCCTCTTATGTGGGAATAATTCCCTAGGCCCTGCGCAAGACTGAGTTTCCCGACCCCCGCATGGCGCCGGAGGCGGGAACGAGGGCACGCCCCTTTCGGGAACCCTCTCGAAGGAGGTGGAGGCGAAAAACGGGCGGAGTGGGGCGGCGGCCCCGCGGCATTAAAGACGGAAGACAGCCGGGGTGCACAAGAGCTCTCTGTCTTTTTCCCCTCGTGTGAAGCTCTCTGTCTTTTCCCCTCTGAGTGGAGCTGTGAGAGTCGCGTTAGATTGAGGACGGCGGAAGAACGGAGCTGCCGGAGTTGAGTCGTGGGAGGAGGGCTCGACGGCCGCACCAAGGGAAGTCCTTTGTTCTTTTCGGGTTTATTTTTGTGAACTTGCTGTTGCGCCGTTGACGTCTTCTGCTGAAGAGAACTTTAAGTGTTGCCGTGTGTGTCGTCTAGTCGTGTAACTCTGCGCACTGTTTCTTTTCTTTTATTTGTATAGTGCATCTCTGACTGTTTGGCTGTAAACTACGTGCTGTAATGGTGCTATCTGTGTGTGAAAATAAATGTGCTTTTGTGCTGAATTGTTCCCCGTTTCGCTGTCGTCCTTTCCTACTGTTGGGTTCTCCATCTTGCTTCACTAAAGTGTTCGATGGGCGTATAGCCCATAAATTAATTGGCACCGTCAAGGTCGGACAAACTCCGCTGCGTTATCCCTGTAGGCACGGAAACGAGACCGCTCTTAAGCGTCGTGTCCAGAATCGACTGTTGGCCGGCGTACAACCCCTCCTAGGTACCCTCATACTTAGGTTATTATCGGACTTTCGCGATCCCCTTTTTATTCTATCATTCCTATTCTCGCGCGTAAATGCGGACTGGTTATGGTAGTTAAACCCCCACCCGCTGACTGGCCTCCCGCGTTGTCTAGCAGAGGTCACTACATATTGTACCGTCAGTGGGCGACTGGCCGCGATCGAGTACGTTGCCGATCGCACGCCGCGGGCGCGAATCGCACGAAATATATATACGATATAATATAACATAAACATATAATACATAATTACATATATAATACATATATATACATATTATAATACAATATACACATACATATATTATATTTTATATAAATAATATCAAATATAATAATATAGTAGGGATGAAATTAATATATAAGTAGGATATATATATTATATATATAATATATATATATAGTTATATATAATATATATATTATATATAAGTAGGATGGATATATATTATATTATATATTAGTATGGATTGAACTATTTTATATTATATTATAGTTAGGGATGGAATAAATATATAATATATATATATATATATATTATATATTATATATAGAGTGGAAACCACAGAGCTTGGATTATGGCTCCATTTGGACCATTCAATCAAGCTCATTGTAAAAACATCCCCTATTTTCACCCCTATTTGACCCGTTTTCTTGCACGTTTATCAATATATAATTATATATATAAATATATATATATATACATAATATACAAGTATACATATATATACAGCATATATATACAGTGGGAAAACAACGTATTATTACACTGCCGATTTTGTCAGAGTTTTCCCAACTTACAAGCACGTAAGCTCGTCTGTAATTTTTACCATAGACACTTCAAACTGTGAAAGCACGTGATATCTAAAACAAAAACCCTGAAAATCACATTGTATGATTTTAAATAATTAATTTTGCATTTTTATTGCATAAAAAATATTTGATACATCAGAAAAACAGAACTTAATATTTGGTACAGAAACCTTTGTCTTGCAATTACAGAGATCAGACGTTCCTGTAGTTTAACCAGCTGTTTGCACAGACTGCAGCATGATTTTGCCCCACTCCTCACATACAGCATCTTCTCCAGATCCTTCCAGGTTTCGGCTTGTCGCTGGCACCAGAGACTTTCAGCTCCCTCCAAAAGATTTTCTATTCGTTCAGGTTCTGAGACTGCTAGCACTCCAGGACCTTGATATGCTTCTTACGAGCACTTCCTAGTGCCTGGCTGTGGTTTTCGGTCGTTGTCATCTGAAGACCCAGCCTACGCCCCATCTCAATTGCTTCTTGATTAGGAAGGCAGGTTGTTGGCCAGATCTCGCGATATACATGGCTCCATCCTCCTCCCCTCAAACGAGTGCAGTCGTCCTTGTCCCTTTGCCGGAAAGCATCCCAAAGAATGATGTTTTCCACCTCCATGCTTCACGCCGTTGGAGTGTTCTTGGGTTTACTCTTCCTTCTTCTCCTCCAAACACGGCGAGTGAGTTTTAACCCAAAAAAAGCCTATTTATGGTCTCAATTCAGACCACATGACCTTCTTCCCATCTCCTCCTTCTGATCATCCAGATTCATTGGGCAACTTTACAAGGGCCTGACAATGCGCCTGTTCGAGCAGAAGGACCTTTTCGTGCGCTAAGGATTTTAATCCATGACGGCCAAGTATGTTACTTATCGTTTCTTGATACTGTGGTCCCAGCTCTCTTCAGGTCATTGACCAAGTCCGCCGTGTAGTTCTGGGCTGATCCCTCACCCTTCTTTCTCAGAACATTGAGGCTCCACAAGGTGAGATCTTGCATGGAGCCCCAGACCGAGGAGATTGACTGTTATCTTGAACTTCTTCCATTTTCTAATAATTGCGCCAACAGTTGTTGCCTTCTCACCAAGCTATTGCCTATTGTCCTGTACCCATCCCAGCCGTTTGCAAGTCTACAATTTTTTCCCTGATGTCCTGAGAACAGCCTCTCTGGTCTTGCCCATTGTGGAGAGGTTGGAGTCTGATTGATTGAGTGTGGACAGCTGTCTTTTATGCATGATAAATAGTCCAAACAGGTGCAGTTAAACCAGGTAATGAGTGAGAATGAGGGAGTCTTCTTAAAGACAAAACTAACAGGTCTTGAGAGCCGGAATTATCTACTGGTTGCGTAGGTGATCAAATACTTTTTCATGCCAATAAAATGCAAATTAATTATTAAAAATCATACAATGTGATTTTCAGGATTTTTGTTTTAGATTCCGTCTTTCACAGTTGAAGTTTACCTATGATAAAAATTACAGACCTCTACCGTGCTTTGTAAGTGGGAAAACCTGCCAAAATCTGCAGGTATCAAATAACTTGTTCTCCCCACTGTATATATATACATGCATATATTATACATGCATATATATGTATATATACATACATATATACATATATATACATACATATATACATAATACATATATATATACACATACATATACAGTGAAACCCTCATGTGGACCAACCGGGTAAGAGGACCACCTCTCATCTGGGCCACTTTTTCTCCAGTCCCTTCAGAAATTCCTATCTATTTAGTACATTGACTGATCGGCTAAGGGGACCACCCCTGGTTCGGGCCACGGACCACCATATTACCAGTCCCTTGAAGCAGATTTGAACTCTCAAGCGGACCAGTGTCAATTAGGTGCGGACATTGTTCCCTTGAGTAATCCGAGCATATACAAAGCTTCTTGGCTGGGTAGGCCGACTAATTGCAAACAAACCGTTCCAAAAAGACATTCTCCAGATGATCACAAGATCGTAAATGAAATCGGAAACAATTACTCTTAACCCAATGAAATCGCGGGATTTGGATCAGAATTTCAGTAACCAATAGGAAACCCGCCTCTGCTGCCTCGGCTCCTTAAGTTCCGTGCTCCATGCTCAGATTGTCACAGATTTCCATTCGCTTCTTTCCACGACTGCCATGGCTCAAAAAACTCCCAACAAAGAGTTGACGCTGGATGAGAAGGTCAAGATCATACAGAGTGACAAAATCAAGTCTCAGCGTAACCTCGCAGTTGAGTACGGTATCAGCAAGTCACAGGTTCAGCCATCTTGAAGAGAAAACCGAAATCATGACAGCATACGAAGAAAATGCTCCAATCAGAAAAAACGCTTCAAAGTTCAAGAAAATCAGAAGATCGACAAAATGACGTGGTGTTGTCGCGTCGAGCACTGAATTGTGCTGTCACGCGTCCGATGATAAAAGAGCACGCCATGGAGTTCACACGGTCGCTTGAAGTTCCGGAGGTAGATTTCACGGCATCCAACGGTTGGCTTTCCCAATTCAAAGCACGCCACAACATTAACTCTGCCAAAATTCCTGGGAATCGGCCTCTGTTCCTCAAGAAGCAGTCGACAATTGGACCAAGCGCGTACCGATGATAATCACACGATATGACCCCAAAGACATCTTCAATCTCGACGAGAGTGGGATGTTTTACCGCGCAACTATGAGACAGAACGCTCCGTGTTTAAAGGGACGCGAGTGTAAAGGCGGGAAGCAATCGAAGGAACGTTTGACTGCTACCTTCCTCGTCAACATGGTCGGTGAATCCAGAAAACGCTTATCATTGGGAAATCTGCCATGCCTTGTTGTTTCCGCAATCTCGACAAGCATTGTCTCCCGGTCATCTGGAGATCGAACAAGAAGCCTGGATACGTCAGGTCTCTTCAAGGAGTGGATGCAACTGTTCAACAAAGAAAATGCAACGGCAGCAAAGAAATGTCATCGTCTTCCTGGACAATGCAACGTGCCACCCCACCTCCAGCTCTCGAATGTGGAGTTTATGTTCTTTCCCCCAAACACGACTTCGCGTCTCCAACCCTCGCGACAAAGGGATCATTCGCGCGATTAAAGCAACGTATAGAAAACAACTCGTACAGACCTCTCGCTAAAATGGACCGCTTTCAGCCAGGCGACACCACCACGCCGTGAACGATTTTTAAAAGTGTGTTACTGTCTACGATGCCTGCACGTGGATCGCACAGGCCACAGTACAAGTCATAGAATCCACCGTGAAGTCTTGTTTCGTTCAGTGTGGTTTCGGCAACGACGCTGTTGAGGGCGACGACGGTTGAGGCAACGACAAGACGATATCCACTCGCCGATCTGCTCAAAAGAATGCAAGACAATTACGGTTTTGACGACGGACATGGTTATGACTACATTAACTGCGACGCAGATGTTCCCACGAAAGCGAGAACGATGAAATGAATCAAATCCATGACGACGTGTGGCTGAGTTTATCACTACAACTGACGCTGATAACGACGACATTGACGACGACGACGACATGCAGGAGCCAACGATTACCACGCGAGAAGTAATGACTGTATGCGAAAACAAGCAGTATCTTCTGTCAAGAATCTCGGACATTTACTGGACACCGTCGACAAACTACAGAATTGTTATCGCGTGATCTGCCCGCGTCATCCGTGAGGCAGCACACACCTGACTCTTTTTTTTCAACTTACAAAATAATATCAAAATTACCGTTTCCGTGAATAATCCAAAAGACTTCTGTGAATAATCAAAATTACTGTCTGTCTGTCTGTGAATAAAGTACAGTACGTGAATGAGAAATATGATGTGAAATCCTGAACAAACAGTTGTTCCACTTAAGTTATTCAATTTAGGAATTAAATTATGAAGGAAGTTGTACATCTTTACCTGAAGACCTACCCAAATTGAAACCGGCTAAGGGACCACCCCTCAAGCGGACCACTTTTGGCCAAGTCCCTTGTTTGCCAAATGAGGGTTTCCACTGTATATACATACATACATATATATATATATACATACATATCATATAATATATATAATATATATATATAATATAATACATGTATATACATACATATACATACATATACATACATATACATATAACAAATATATATATATATATATATATATATATATATATATAATATATATATAAATAATATATAATATATATATAGCATGCAATGGTGTAAAACAAGGGAGAGTTAATTTGATCTTTCTCTGATACCATCCTCTTCACATAGTGTCGGTGCCACCAAAATAGCTTTCTGAAGGAAGGTTATACTGAGTGGTTTGCCATGTCGTAGTTTGCCTTCCCAACAGTAGTTAGGGCTGGAATTTGTCATGGTCCGTGATAGCTCACCTACTCTTCACGAAGGACACCATGGGATCTTTAACGTCCACCAACTAACAACATCCATCCATTGGGACCATCAATCCATCCATTTGACCATACTCTGTGCAGAGCGTTGGTGCTCACCTTAGCAGTCTCCTTGGCTATTGGCACAATACTGACGGGTCGCCACTCCGACACAAGGATACCAGCAAGCTGGGCACTCATTTTGCCGACCTCGGAGGATGGATAGGCAGAGTCAACCCCACCTGGTGTAATTAAACACCCGAGTGAATTGGAACTCAGAGATCCGAGGATCCAAAGCCCACCACCCCAACCATTAAGCCAACACCAGGCATGCCAGATAATGCGAGCAGATAACACCCAGGCTTAACGTCCACCCAAGTGAAACCTTCATAATCAATGCAAATTCCATAAAATATTTGTCACGAGGATACCCGCCAGGACTGAGTCATTTTATTATTGAATGCACGGAAGAGTGGGATGAATCGGGGCAAAAGGTAAGAACCGACAGTGGGGCCTCAGTCACAGTAAGCTGGAGAATGAACAGGAAGAGAGGAGAGAGGTGTGTGTGTAAAGAGGAACAAAAGAGTGAAGTAACGGAGTAAAGAGGAGGTCAGGAGGTGACGTATGCAGAGGAAGAACAGAATGGAGGTATGCAGAGGAATAAATTTATAGTGTAGGTGTGCAGATTAAAGAGGAAGTTAACAGTGAAGTGTGTCATTAGTAAAGAGGAACAAAGGAGTGGAGTTCGGTATAAAGGAATTAGGAGTGGAGAGGTGCCTTAAGCCTGGATTTTGTGAGTTTAACCTGGAAGCTGCAGTTGAAGACTCCAATGAACGTGAACATTCCATAACAAATCATTCCTCACCTTTGATATTTTTGCAATCGATCAACTTGGTTATTTACCAGCAGACGGGATTCCCGTTTATTATTAATCCGAAGACGGAACACACATTGATGAATCACTTTGCCTGTGAAACACTGGGATGACAGTTTATAGCTGGTCAGGATTCAAACCCAGGCGAGACAGGTTTGGGCGGTGTGTGTACCTCCAGGCCATCCTGCCAGCCCAGAGTTAATTTAGAGGAAAAAAAGAAGAATTGAGAAAAGAAGAAAGATAAGATGGTAAAAAATAGAGAAAAAAATGGTTGCGGAGGTGGTTTAGGGAAAAGTTGCATCATTTTTGTAATTTAATATATGCATGCAATTTTAATACAAGAAAAGAAAAAAAAGGAAGAGAAAAATTAAATAGGTGTTCAAAACAAATATGGAGTTTTATGATTTCTTGTGGAATTTGCTGCCATTTGTCATTCTACGAAGTTCTGGTGATCACTAATTTCTACTCCTAAGTTTTCCAAGAGCATTCTGTTTGGGTCTGGAGATAATGAACAAAAGATATGAATAGCAACAATTCAAACAAAGGTCTGCAATAGTACAGCTGAGCACGAATGCGGTGTCACCATCTTGGAAATTGAGATTTGCTGGATTTCCAAAAGTATTGTTCAGTGAAATGATGATACAATCACACAGAGCACAGTCCTCAAAAATAACATTACAACTGTTAAAAAGCAGATTTTTTAAATGTCGAATAGAATTGGTGAACGTATAACTTTATGAGTTTTGCATCATTAACTCCTGTCTTTGTTTACTGTAGGGAGAGGGGGGTGGGAGGTTGGGTGGGAGGTGGGATGAGATGGAAGAGAGGATTTGTACTCGTAAAACCTGGAAGCCAAAACAAAACAAAAGATCTTTTATACCCTCATTAAACCACCCCACCTCCCCCCCCCCACATATTTCCAATTTTTCCTTCTATAGAGTTTGCTTCTGTATCCATCTTTCTCCCTACATCCTCCCACCCGCATCCCTTCTTTGTCTGTCTCCATCTATTTTGTTGCTCTATCCTGCTGTTGCGTTTCCACCTCTTCTTCTGCTGTTCCTTTTGTTCTTCTCCGTCCTTATCCGTTCTGTGTTCTAGCTCTTCCACGACCTTGACTTTGTATGAAGAAAATAAAAGAAAATGATGAACCTCAATTGCGACTGAGCGACTGGTCTTGAGGACAGCAGTTAAGTGACAAGTGATAGGTAGTGGTTGTCGCGTTCGAGCACTGAATTGTGCTGTCAGCGGTCCGATGATAAAAGAGCACGCCATGGAGTTCACACGGTCGCTTGAAGTTCCGGAGGTAGATTTCACGGCATCCAACGGTTGGCTTTCCCAATTCAAAGCACGCCACAACATTAACTCTGCCAAAATTCCTGGGGAATCGGCCTCTGTTCCTCAAGAAGCAGTCGACAATTGGACCAAGCGCGTACCGATGATAATCACACGATATGACCCCAAAGACATCTTCAATCTCGACGAGAGTGGGATGTTTTACCGCGCAATGCCAGACAGAACGCTCCGTGTTAAAGGGACGGAGTGTAAAGGCGGGAAGCAATCGAAGGAACGTTTGACTGCTACCTTCCTCGTCAACATGGTCGGTGAATTCCAGAAAACGCTTATCATTGGGAAATCTGCCATGCCTTGTTGTTTCCGCAATCTCGACAAGCATTGTCTCCCGGTCATCTGGAGATCGAACAAGAAGGCCTGGATGACGTCAGGTCTCTTCAAGGAGTGGATGCAGTTCAACAAGAAATGCAACGGCAGCAAAGAAATGTCATCGTCTTCCTGGACAATGCAACGTGCCACCCCGACCTCGAGCTCTCGAATGTGTATGTTCTTTCCCCCAAACACGACTTCGCGTCTCCAACCTCTCGACAAAGGGATCATTCGCGCGATTAAAGCAACGTATAGAAAACAACTCGTACAGACTGTCCTCGCTAAAATGGACCGCTGTCAGCCAGGCGACACCGACGCCGTGAACGATTTTTAAAAGTGTGTTACTGTCTACGATGCCTGCACGTGGATCGCACAGGCCACAGTACAAGTCATAGAATCCACCGTGAAGTCTTGTTTCGTTCAGTGTGGTTTCGGCAACGACGCTGTTGAGGGCGACGACGTGGTTGAGGGCAACGACGAAGACGATATCCCACTCGCCGATCTGCTCAAAAAAGAATGCTGACAATTACGGTTTGACGACGGACATGGTTGATGACTACATTAACTGCGACGCAGATGTTCCCACGAAATGCGAGAACGATGAATAAATCAAATCCATGACGACGTGGTGGCTGAGTTTATCACTGACAACGGTGACGCTGATAACGACGACATTGACGACGACGACGACATGCAGGAGCCAACGATTACCACGCGAGAAGTAAATGCACTGCTATGGGAAAAACAAGGCAGTATCTTCTGTCCAAGAATCTCGGACATTTACTGGACACCGTCGACAAACTACAGAATTGTATCGCTGAATCTGCCGCGTCATCCGTGAGGCAGCACACCCTGGACTCTTTTTTTTCAACGTTACAAAATAATAATCAAAATTACTGTTTCCGTGAATAATCCAAAAGACTTTCTGTGAATAATCAAAATTACTGTTTCTGTCTGTTTCTGTGAATAAAGTACAGTACGTGAATGAGAAATATGATGTGAAATCCTGAACAAACAGTTGTTCCACTTAAGTTATTCAATTTAGGAATTAAATGTATGAAGGAAGTTGTACATCTTTACCTATATATAATATATATATATATATATATATATATATGTATATATGTATATGTATGTATATGTATGTATATGTATGTATATACATGTATATATTATATATATATATTATATATATATATATATATGATGTATGTATATATATATATATGTATGTATGTATATACAGTGGAAACCCTCATTTGACCAAACCAAGGGACTTGGCCAAAAGTGGTCCGCTTGAGGGGTGGTCCCTTAGCCGGTTTCACCATTTGGGTAGGTCTTCAGGTAAAGATGTACAACTTCCTTCATACATTTAATTCCTAAATTGAATAACTTAAGTGGAACAACTGTTTGTTCAGGATTTCACATCATATTTCTCATTCACGTACTGTACTTTATTCACAGAAACAGACAGAAACAGTAATTTTGATTATTCACAGAAAGTCTTTTGGATTATTCACGGAAACAGTAATTTTGATTATTATTTTGTAACGTTGAAAAAAAAGAGTCCAGGGTGTGCTGCCTCACGGATGACGCGGCAGATTCAGCGATACAATTCTGTAGTTTGTCGACGGTGTCCAGTAAATGTCCGAGATTCTTGGACAGAAGATACTGCCTTGTTTTCGCCATACAGTGCATTACTTCTCGCGTGGTAATCGTTGGCTCCTGCATGTCGTCGTCGTCGTCAATGTCGTCGTTATCAGCGTCACCGTTGTCAGTGATAAACTCAGCCACCACGTCGTCATGGATTTGATTCATTTCATCGTTCTCGCATTTCGTGGGAACATCTGCGTCGCAGTTAATGTAGTCATCAACCATGTCCGTCGTCAAACCGTAATTGTCTTGCATTCTTTTGAGCAGATCGGCGAGTGGGATATCGTCTTCGTCGTTGCCCTCAACCACGTCGTCGCCCTCAACAGCGTCGTTGCCGAAACCACACTGAACGAAACAAGACTTCACGGTGGATTCTATGACTTGTACTGTGGCCTGTGCGATCCACGTGCAGGCATCGTAGACAGTAACACACTTTTAAAAATCGTTCACGGCGTCGGTGTCGCCTGGCTGACAGCGGTCCATTTTAGCGAGGACAGTCTGTACGAGTTGTTTTCTATACGTTGCTTTAATCGCGCGAATGATCCCTTTGTCGGAGGTTGGAGACGCGAAGTCGTGTTTGGGGGAAAGAACATAAACTCCACATTCGAGAGCTCGAGGTCGGGGTGGCACGTTGCATTGTCCAGGAAGACGATGACATTTCTTTGCTGCCGTTGCATTTTCTTGTTGAACAGTTGCATCCACTCCTTGAAGAGACCTGACGTCATCCAGGCCTTCTTGTTCGATCTCCAGATGACCGGGAGACAATGCTTGTCGAGATTGCGGAAACAACAAGGCATGGCAGATTTCCCAATGATAAGCGTTTCTGGAATTCACCGACCATGTTGACGAGGAAGGTAGCAGTCAAACGTTCCTTCGATTGCTTCCCGCCTTTACACTCCGTCCTTTAACACGGAGCGTTCTGTCTGGCATTGCGCGGTAAAACATCCCACTCTCGTCGAGATTGAAGATGTCTTTGGGGTCATATCGTGTGATTATCATCGGTACGCGCTTGGTCCAATTGTCGACTGCTTCTTGAGGAACAGAGGCCGATCCCCAGGAATTTTGGCAGAGTTAATGTTGTGGCGTGCTTTGAATTGGGAAAGCCAACCGTTGGATGCCGTGAAATCTACCTCCGGAACTTCAAGCGACCGTGTGAACTCCATGGCGTGCTCTTTTATCATCGGACCGCTGACAGCACAATTCAGTGCTCGAACGCGACAACCACACCACGTCATTTTGTCGATCTTCTGATTTTCTTGAACTTTGAAGCGTTTCTTTCTGATTGGAGCATTTTCTTCGTATGCTGTCATGATTTCGGCTTTTCTCTTCAAGATGGCTGAACCTGTGACTTGCTGATACCGTACTCAACTGCGAGGTTACGCTGAGACTTGATTTTGTCACTCTGTATGATCTTGACCTTCTCATCCAGCGTCAACTCTTTGTTGGGAGTTTTTTGAGCCATGGCAGTCGTGGAAAGAAGCGAATGGAAATCTGTGACAATCTGAGCATGGAGCACGGAACTTAAGGAGCCGAGGCAGCAGAGGCGGGTTTCCTATTGGTTACTGAAATTCTGATCCAAAATCCGCGCATTTCATTGGGTTAAGAGTAATTGTTTCCGATTTCATTCACGATCTTGTGATCATCTGGAGAATGTCTTTTTGGAACGGTTTGTTTGCAATTAGTCGCGCTTACCCAGCCAAAGAGCTTTGTATATGCTCGGATTACTCAAGGGAACAATGTCCGCACCTAATTGACACTGGTCCGCTTGAGAGTTCAAATCTGCTTCAAGGGACTGGTAATATGGTGGTCCGTGGCCCGAACCAGGGGTGGTCCCCTTAGCCGATCAGTCAATGTACTAAATAGATAGGAATTTCTGAAGGGACTGGAGAAAAAGTGCCCAGATGAGAGGTGGTCCTCTTACCCGGTTGGTCCACATGAGGGTTTCCACTGTATATGTATGTGTATATATATATGTATTATGTATATATGTATGTATATATATGTATATATGTATGTATATATACATATATATGCATGTATATATATGCATGTATATATATACAGTGGGGAGAACAAGTATTTGATACACTGCAGATTTTGCAGGTTTTCCCACTTACAAAGCACGTAGAGGTCTGTAATTTTTATCATAGGTACACTTCAACTGTGAAAGACGGAATCTAAAACAAAAATCCTGAAAATCACATTGTATGATTTTTAAATAATTAATTTGCATTTTATTGGCATGAAATAAGTATTTGATCACCTACCAACCAGTAAGAATTCCGGCTCTCACAGACCTGTTAGTTTTGTCTTTAAGAAGCCTCCCATTCTCGCACTCATTACCTGTATTAACTGCACCTGTTTGGACTATTTATCTGCATAAAAGACAGCTGTCCACACTCAATCAATCAGACTCCAACCTCTCCACAATGGGATCTCTCTCTTT
>CM068960.1:101091027-101103363 GCA_035128595.1 Eptatretus atami
CGCTATTGTGGAGGACGGCGGGAAGAGACGGAGCTCGGAGTGAAGGTCGTGGGAGGAGGCCGACCGGCCGCACAAGGAAGTCCTTTTTCTTCGGGTTTATTTTGTTGGAACTTGTTTGCGCCCGTCTGTGAAGTAGAACTGTTAAGTGTGCCTGTGGTCTGTCTAGTTCCGGTTGTTAACTCTGCGTCACTTTCTTTTCTTTATTTGATATACTGTGCATCCTCTGACTGTTTGGCTGTAAATACGTGCTGTATATGTGTGCTATCTGTGTGTTGAAATAAATGTGCTTTGTGTTGAATTGTTCCCCGTTTCGCTGCTCCTTTCCTCTGTTGGTCTCCATCTTGCTTCACGTAAGGGTTCGACCCGTGGGCGTGATACGCCCGATAATTAATTGGCACGTCAAGGTCGACGATAACTCCCGTTCGGATTATCCCTGTAGCACGAAACGAGCCGCTTAAAGCGGTTCGTGTCCGAAGTCACCTGTGGCTGGTACAAACCCCTCGTAGGTTTACCCGTGCAGTACTTAGGTAATATCGACTTTCGGCGATTCACCCTATCGCGCGTTAGATGCGGACTGGGTTATTGAGTTAAACCCCCCACCCGTGACGGCTTCCCGGCTTAGTCCGAGGGTCACTTACAGAATTGTCCGTCCAGTGGGCGACGTGCCGCATTCGAGTACCGTGGCCGATCGCACGCCGGGCGGGCGCGAATTCGCACATATATAACCATATATATTATACATATATACATATATACATATATTTATACATATCTATATACTATACACATACATATTATATAGAAGATACACATATACATATATATATATATATATATAATAGGTGATTGAAATATATATATATATAGTAGATGAATATATAGTTATATATATATATAGATATATATATATATATATATATATATATATTATATAGGATGGATATTAATAATGTGAATGAGTAGGGAGAATATACTATATATATAGAGGATGAATATTATATAATATATATAGGATATATATGATGAATACACATGAGCTTGATTGATGCCCATGTGGGACCATCAATCAAGCGCATGTAAAACACCCCTATTTTCACCCTATTTGACCCGTTTTTGCACGTTACATATATATATATATATATATATATATATATATATATATATACATATATATACATTACATATAGAGTATACATGCATATATATATACAGCATATATATGTATATATACATTACATATATACATATATATCATACAGTATATACATTATTAATACATATATAATATTACAAATACATTAACAGTGGAACCCTCATGTGGACCAACCGGGGTAAAGAGGACCACCTCTCATCTGGCACCTTTTTCTCCAGTCCCTTGCAGAAATCCTATCTATTTAGACATTGACTGATCGGCTCAAGGGGACACCCCTGGTTTCGGGCCACGGACCACCATATTACCAGTCCCTTAAGCAGATTTGAACTCTCAAGCGGACCAGGTCAATTAGGTGCGGACATATCGTTTGATAATCCGAGCATATACCAAAAGCTCTTTGCTTGGTAAGCGCGACTAATTGCAAACAAACCGTTCCAAAAAGACATTCTCCAGATGATCACAAGATCGTGAAATGAAAATCGGAACAATTACTTCTTAACCCAATGAAATCGCGGGATTTTGGATCAGGAATTTCAAGTAACCAATAGGAAACCCCCTCTGCTGCCTCGCTCCTTAGTTCCGGCTCGCATGCTCAGATTGTCAACAGATTTCCATTCGCTTCTTTCCAGCGACTGCATGGCTCAAAAAACACTGCCCAACAAAGAGTGACGCTGGATGAGAAGGTCAAAGATCATACAGAGTGACAAAATCAAGTCTCAGCGGTAGACCTCGCAGTTGATACGGTATCAGCAAGTCACAGGTTCAGCGCATCTTGAAGAGAAAAGCCGAAATCATGACAGCATACGAAGAAAAGCTCCCAATCAAAAGAAACGCTTCAAAGTTCAAGGAAAATCAGAAGATCGACAAAATGACGTGGTTCGTGGATTGTCGCGTTCCGAGCACTGAATTGATGCTGTCACGGTTCCGATGATTAAAGAGCACGCGCATGGAGTTCACACGGTCGCTTGAAGTTCCGGAGGTAGATTTACGGCATCCAACGTTGGCTTTCCCAATTCAAAGCACGCACACACATAACTCTGCCAAAATTCCTGGGGAATCGGCCTCTGTTCCCCAAAGAAGCAAGTTTTCGACAATTGGACCAGCGCGTACGATGATAATGCACACGATATGACCCCAAAGACATCTTCAATCTCGACCGAGAGTGGATGTTTTACCGCGCATGCCGACCAGAACGCTCCGTGTTTAAAGTGACGGAGTGTAAAGGCGGAAGCAATCGAAGGAACGTTTGAACTGCTACCTTCCTCGTCAAACATGGTCGGTGAATTCCAGAAACGCTTATCATTGGGAAATCTGCATGCCTTGTTGTTTCCGCAATCTCGACAAGCATTGTCTCCGGTCCTCTGGAGATCGAACAAGAAGCCTGGATGACGTCAGTCTGCTTCAAGGAGTGGAGCCAACTGTTTTCAACAAGAAAAGCAACGGCAGCAAAAGAAATGTCATCTCTTCCTGGACAAGTGCAACGTGCCACCCCGACCTCCTGAGCTCTCGAATGTGGAGTTTATGTTCTTTCCCCCAAACCGACTTCGCGTCTCCAACCTCTCGACAAAGGGATCATTTCGCGGATTAAGCAACGTATAGAAACAACTCGACAGACTGTCCTCCTAAAATGGACCGCTGTCAGCCAGGCGACACCGACGCCGTGAAACGATGTTATTAAAAGTGTGTTACTGTCCTACAGATGCCTGCACGGGATCGCACAGGCACAGTACAAGTCATAAGAATCCACCGTAAGTCTTGTTCGTTCTTTGTTCAGTGTGGTTTCGGCAACGACGCTGTTGAGGGCGACGAGGGTTGAGGGCAACGACGAGACGATATCCCACTCGCCGATCTGCTCAAAGAATGCAAGACAATTACGGTTTGACTACGACATGGTTGTATGACTACATTAACTTGCGACGCAGCATGTTCCCACGAAATGCGAACGGGATGAATGAATCAAATCCATGACGACGTGTGGCTGAGTTTATTCACTGACACGTTGACGCTGATAACGACGACATTGACACGACGACATACGACATGCAGAGCCAACGATTACCACGCGAGAAGTAATTGGACTGTATGGGCGAAAACAAGGCAGTATCCTTCTGTCAAGAATCTCGGACATTTTCTGGACACCTCAAAACTACCAGAATTGTACGCTGAATCTGCCCGTCATCCGTGAGGCAGCACCACCCTGACTCTTTTTTTCAACTTACAAATAATACTAATCAAAATTACTTGTTTCCGTGAATAATCCAAAAGACTTCTGTGAATAATCTAAAATTACATGTTTTCTGTCTGTTTTCTGTGAATAAAGTACAGTACGTGAATGAGAAACTATGATGTGAAATCCTGAACAAACAGTTTTCCACTAGTTATTCAATTTAGGATTTAAATGTATTGAAGGAAGGTGTACATTTTACCTGAAGACCTACCCCAAATGGTGAACCGCGGCTAAGGGACCACCCCTCAAGCGGACACTTTTGGCCAAGTCCCTTGGTTTTGGTCCAAATGAGGTTTCCACTGTATATACAACATACATATATATATATTACAACATACTTATTATATATATATATATATATATATATATACATGATATATACATTATACATACTAAATACAATACATATATACATATAAATAATAAATATTAATATATATATATAATATATATATATATATAATAATATATATATATAGCATGCAAATGGTGTAAACACAAGGGAGAGTTATTTGATCTTTCTCTGATTTACCATTCCTCTTCTCACATAGTGTCGGTCCACCAAAATAGCTTTTCTGAAGGGAAAGGTTATACTGAGTGTTTGCATTGTCCGTAGTTTGCTTCCCAACAGTAGTTAGGGCTGGAATTTGGTCAGGTTGCCGGTGGATAGCTCACCTACTCTCAACGAAGGACCACCATGGAATCTTTAACGTCCACCAACTAACAAGCATCCATCATTGGGACCATCAAATCAACCATTGGGGACCATACTCTGTGCAGAGCGTTGGTGCTACCTTAGCAGTCTCCTTGGCTATTGGCACAATACTGGACGGGTCGCCACTCCGACACAGGATACCAGCAAGCTGGCACTCATTTTGCCGACCTCGGAAGGATGATAGGCAAGTCACCCCACCTGGTATTAATTAAACCAGCCGAGTGAGATTGGAACTCAGGATCCGAGATCCAAAGCCCACACCTAACATTAAGCCAACACCCAGCATGCCAGAATAATGCGAGCAGATAAGACACCAGGCTTACGTCCACCCCAAGTGAAACCTTCATAATCAATGCAAATTCCATAAAATATTTGTGCACCGAGGATACGGGCCAGGACTGAGTCATTTATTATTTTGAATGCACGGAAGAGTGGATGACTCGGGCAAAAGGTAATGAAACCGACAGTGGGGCTGGAAATGAACAGTAAGCTGCGAGATGAACAGGAAGAGAGGAGAGAGGTTGTGGTGTAAAGAGGAACAAAAGAGTGAAGTATACGGAGTAAAGAGGAGGTCAGGAGTGGACGTATGCAGAGGAAGAACAGAATGGAGGTATGCAGAGGAATAAATTAGGTAGTGTAGGTGTGCAGATTAAAGAGGAAGTAACAGTGAAGGTGTGCATAGTAAAGAGGAATAAAGGATGGAGGTGTTCGGGGTAAAGAGGAAGTTAGGAGTGGAGATGTGCTTTAGCCTGGATTTTGTGAGTTTACCTGAAGCTGCAGTTGAAGAGCTCAATGAACGGTGAACATTCCAAACAAATCATTCCTCACCTTTGATATTTTTGCAATCGATCAACTGTTTGATTATTTACCAGCAGACGGGATTCCCGTTTATTATTAATCCGAGGGACGGAACACCACATTGATGAATCACTTTGCCTGTGAAACACTGGGATGACAGTTTATAGCTGGGTCAGGATTCAAACCCAGGCGAGACAGGTTTTGGGCGAGTGTGTGTACCTCCAGGCCATCCTGCCAGCCCAGAGTTAATTTAGAGGAAAAAAGAAGAATTGAGAAAAGGGAAGAAAGATAGATGGTAAGAAATAGGAGAAATAAATGGTTGCGGAGGTGGTATGGGGAGAAAGTGTTGCATCATTTTTGTAATTTAATATATGCATGCATTTTAAGTACTAGAAGAAAGAAAAAAAGGAAGAGAAAATTAAATAGGTGTGTCAAAACAAAATATGAGTTTTATGATTTCTTGTGGAATTTGCTGCCATTTGTCATTCGTACGAAGTTCTGGTGATCACTAATTTCTACTCCTAAGTTTTCCAAGAGCATTCTGTTTGGGTCTGGAGATAATGAACAAAGGATAATGAATAGCAACAATTCAAACAAAGGTCTGCAATAGTACAGCTGAGCACGAATGCGTGTCACCATCTTGGAAATTGAGATTTGCTGGATTTCCAAAAGTATTGTTCAGTGAAATGATGATACAATCACACAGAGCACAGTCCTCAGAAAATAACATACAACTGTTAAAAGCAGATTTTTTAAATGTCGAATAGAATTGGTGAACGTATAACTTTATGAGTTTTGCATCATTAACTCCTGTCTTTTGTTGTACTGTAGGGAGAGGGATGGGAGGTTGGGTGGGAGGTGGGATGAGATGGAAGAGAGGATTTGTATCGTAAAACCTGGAAGCCAAACAAAACAAAAGGATCTTTTATACCCTCATTAACCACCACCTCCTCCCCCCCCCCCCCCCACATATTTCCAATTTTTCCTTCGTAAGAGTTTGCTTCTGTATCCATCTTTCTCCCTACATCCTCCCCACCGCGCATCCCTTCTTTGTCTGTCTCCATCTATTTTTGTTGCTCTACCCTGCTGTTGGCGTTTCCACCTCTCTTTCTGCTGTTCCTTTTGTTCTGTTCTGTCCTGATCCGTTCTGTGTTCTAGCTCTTCCACGAGCCTTGACTTTGTATGAAGAAAATAAAAAGAAAATGATAACCTCAATGCGATCCTGAGCGACTGGTCTTGAGGACAGCAGGGGTAGAGGTTGACAACGTGGTTGTGGGTGTGAGGCCGCCGGTACCAGATGAGCCAGAGAAGAGAACCGTACTAGTATAGCTAGATCAGGCAGCCGGTATGGCACCAAGAGTGTGGGAGAGGGGTGTCCATGAAGGATGATAGGGCGATATTGCAGCATCTGCAAAATACAAGTACACACAATTACCGTGTACACATAGCACGCCCATACCATGAGAGGGAGAAAAAGCATTCAAAATTGTACAAATATTTGTATTTATTGTCTATTTCCTCCTCCTCTTTTAGTTTTCATGATATCTTAAGAGCTGAGAACTATGTATGCCAAGCACAAATACAAAAACGAGATAGAAAGAACTACAGAACATAATTTGCACATAGCAAAGTGAATCATGGAATACAAGCTTCACTCCAGTCTATGTTGTAATCGAGGAAGCCGAGACAGTGGACTTGTGGTCGACACATCACTATCTCCGATTTTGCTGTAATTTGGCAGGCAAGGTTGTTTTAGCACCTGAACATGCCTGTACAAATTTCAGCCCATTCAATCAATAGGATCCAGAGATTATGGCCTCAAACCTCGACTCCGATTCTGCAACAGGCTCAGACAGCATCAGTGCACGGTGTCCTAAAAACTTGCTCTGCTGCTATTTGCTCATCCTCCTTCTGCTCTGTTCACTCCATATTCTCTCTGGGTCAGTTTCCGTCTGCCTGGAAGTTAGCAATAGCACTGCAATACACAAACATGGTGCAAAAACAGATCCTCTTAACTTCAGGACTATTATCTTGCTCCAATATTACAAGTATGGTCATGGAAATAATCATTGCAGTTGACATCAAATCCTTCCTTTCTCCAATGGCCTGATCTCCGGTCAGTCTATCTTGGACATTCTGCTTCTACTCTCTCAACAATGATGGAAGCCCTCAAGCTCAGAAATGAATGGAAGCCCTCAATCTCAGAAATGAGATCACGGCTGTCTCTCTGGACATATCTTGAGCATTTGATACAGTCTATTCACTACCTCAGGTCATCTGACTCCATACTCATGATTGCTTCTCTCCCAAATTATCCCATTCCCAAGTACTCGCCTTCTTCAGGTTATTGTGATTTTTCCTGTTCTCCTTCACCCCTTTTCATTTGTTAGTTGGCGGTGAGTTTGTTCCTTTCTGTTACATCTCTCACTTTCCCCTTCCTCTTCTTGCTGTGTCTCATTCAGCTTGTATGCAGCTTGTTCACCCTCCTCGCTTGCTCATCCATCCCACCCCCACTTGATCCCACTTCGACTCTGCTGTTGGCCTTTCCCCCTTTCAATTTTGTTCCCTTCTCTAGCTCTTCCATGAGCCTCTATCATGTATACAAAAATAAATAATTAATAGATGAGACGAGGTAAAAATGGCAAGAAAATATTTGTATCCACATGCCTGGTTTCATCAAAACTCCAAACTCCCACGCCGTGCCGCGTCTCTGTCTCTGTCTCTGTGTCCTCTCTCACACATCCTTTCCTTCCCCTTCTGCCTTATTTTCTCCTTCCTCTTCCATTATTGCCACTCTACTATTGTTTACAATGTGCCTGTGCGATTTTTATTTTCTTTTTTTCGGACAGCTCCCCTTTTACCCCTCGCCACCCACTATGTAAACCTGTTGCCCTCTGTCCTTTACTCTCCCATGACCCCAGACTTCTGTACAAAAACGTTTGACATTCTTTGTTCAACTCCCTACCCTAACATCCAGCATTTGACAGGAGGTCCTCTTAAGAAGGTAATCAGCAAGTATTTGATCGAAGTATTAAAATACAGAAGTAATATACAGCACTAGATTAAACATCAAAATAACGAGATTTAAACGAGAGAGTTCATAGAAAACGATACCCAATGCAGTGGTTCAAGTATAAAATTAAATTTTAACACAAAAATGACGTTAAAATCGTTAAAAAAAACAATCTGGAAATTTAGTGCTACTGAAGCTGTCTATATATATATCACCTTATACACCACCCGAAGATTAAAGAACATGTCAACGTACTGCAAAACTCGAGGTTCTTGGAAATGCAAAGAAAGTGATTTGGGTATATAATTAAATTTAAATCTTCTTCTTGCGCATGGCGTGGCACAGCCTACAGTTTTGAGGTCCAGGGTAGACATCCAGGCCAGGGCAGCATCAGTTACTGTGTGGATGGCTTTAATGCCACCAGGGGAAAGCCTCAGTGAACAGTCATTCACGATGTGTGGGATGGTATGGTCTGGATGTCCGCAGGTGCAAGCAGGGCTTTCTGTCATCCCCCACTTATGCAGGTGTGGAAGAAAAAAATAATTATATTCATGTACTCTTAATTATAATTGTTGCTGGTGCTTTATAAATTTATTTATGCTATCGTCGAATTGGCTGTCAATTATGTTTGCCTTTTGTCTGGGTGTTGATGGGGGGAAGGTCTTGCTGTGCTACAGGGTGGCCTGGTCGATGGCACTGCAACTTTTCCCATGATTATGTCATTCTCTTTCACCCCAGTGGACACGTATTGCCAGTTTGAGTTATTTTGCCTAATGCTTATCAGACCCATTACTCACTGCCTTTTATAGACACAATTCCTTATATTCATTTATTTGTAAGACCTATAACCTAATGTCTTATCCTCTCTCACCAAGGCCAGCTGAAGGTCATCATGCTCTCTCTTTGTTCCCCACTTGTCTCCACTCCTCCACAGTATATATATATATAATATAATTATATATATATATATATATATATATATATATATATATATATATATATACATATATACATATCAGGAAATGTAAGCTTAGTTTAGGCAAATCATTGTGGATGTTTACATCTCAGTCTTTGGACTCCGTGGTACCACAAAAAATTTCTCCTGATCAAATGTACTTTTTGTTGTGGACAGTGAATTAATTGTTTCTTACAGATTGAGTAACAGGATTTACACCAGGTCGGTTAATAGCACAAATCAGAAAATTCCACAACAAATTGGTGCCGTGACTCGGATGTACTAAATCCCTGGAGGCAGTCCATGGTCTGGAGGGACGGCGAATGCCAACGAGATTCCATCCCTGACACGCGGGCCTGTTCTTAGTGGGTAACGTACATCAACAAAGGAAAGTACATTGTCAGATAATTTTTTATTGATAGCCTGAGAGGATCCTGCGGTTCGAGACCGCTTAAGCCTTCGGGCTGAACAGAGATTCAGGGATCTCTTCGCGGGAAGCTCTAGTCTTCGCCGCGTACATTGAGGAGTTCGGTACACCGGCTCACGGTGCTGTACTGGTACAGCAGAGGCAATTGGGGAAAAGGTCAATCCCCCTGGCCAAAGGGAGGGGGTGGAGTCCCACCTCCGCAAAGAGAGGGGTTCGAGACCCAGCCTCGCTGTGTAGTGTGTTTGTTGGTGTGTTATGTGGATTGAGATTATAAGTGCATATTTCATGGTATTTTGTGACGTGGGGTTTAAAGATGGGAAATGCTGTTGGATGAATGTTTGTTGAGTTACCTGTTTGGATTCTGTTTGTTCATTGTACTCACTGGAAGTTTGCTTGCTGTGAAACTGTTGTACATTGTATTGTGTGGAGGTGTTACGGATTCGTAAATCCTATAGTTTTGCATGAAGGAGTTACCTCTTTGGATGGATTTGTGAATGCAATGTGATTGGAAAGGTTGAGTTTTATGTTAAGAACGCAAGTTGAGTTTCCAAGCTGGAACTCTTGTATGTTTGTATTCATATCTGATTTGTATGCACACTGATTTGCATTGATCTGCATGTGGTACTATATAGTGAGTGTTGAAATGGAACGTGTGCAAGTCCAAAGATTTCACTGGAATAAAACGTGCTCTATTGTGCATTGTGACTATGAAGCTTATGGAATGCATTAGTTCGAAAAATGGAGATAGGACTGGTGTCACCGTTAGGACTGTGAAGACTCTGGATGAGGTTGAAGTGCACGCACCGATTCCAAAGGAAAAACGATGACGACTGACTCCGCACGCGCTGTTGATGCAGTGTGGGGCGGATGTCGTTGAGAGTGTTTTGAGACCAGATTGAGAGGTGTGTTGTGTGATTCAATGTTGGTGAAAATCTAATTGGAAGCGATTGTGAGCTCGATAAGGAACTGAAGATTACTGGACGATGTCATACATGAATGTCTTGTTAGAAATATATTTATAACAACTAAAGAAACTTCAGGCAGGGAGTTAAAGCAGCCTGGATGTTCGTGGTTTGCTGATAAAAAAACCAAGGTCACGAATCTCCCTGAACGGGCAACACTAAATGCTGAATGTCTGTGCTTTGTGCAAGGAAAGTACATAAATATGTGTGGCTGTGCCTTGGATAGAGCTGAAGCAAGTGTTGAAGTTTTATTTAAAGCCATAGGGATTTGGGGTAAATTGTGAATAACAATTGTTGAATGTGGAATATATTCCGAACGTGAAGTCCATTTCGGAGGCTCGCTATCGCCGGCATTATGAGACAAAAAATCCTCTAATTACTCAGCCCGGCAAGGCGAGTCTTACAAGCAGCTGTTAGTACTGCTGGAATAGATATTATGGGTACTAACCCCCCATGTCAATTCATAATGCAGATTCAAAGGGGGGTTGGCGGCTACTGTATCGAAATGCGCATGCCGTTGGCGATGGCGTGAGAGAAATATTTCTAAAATTTGATTTGATTTTGACTTAAAATGTGATCAAAATGTAGAAATGTGATTTGGAATGATATTAAAGTGATTTTGTTAAAGTAGTTGTGTATGATTTGGTACCTTGGGATGAATGAGGATTTATAACCTTCCACCAGCACTCCGGTAGAGAGTGATCAATTAATTATCCCTCGGATGGACGTTAAACGAGGCGTGCTGTCTTCATTAGTCTGTGAATGATATGTTGATGGCTCTTCGTCTGAGTCCTCCGTAGACAAGTGCGGACTGGCTGTCTGGTGCTCTTTGAACACACAGTCGTGCACAATGTCAGCTGCCAGCACGAATAGCAGAAAGCAAAAAAAAAAAAAAACTGGTGGCTTTATTTGTGCCTCTATTTGTCAAATTAATTCATGAATCGTTTGATTTGATGAAATTTTTTTTTATTATTATTATCGTCACAAGACCATAAAGCTGTTTAAGCGAGATTGGATGAATAATCACTCAAAAGGTGGAGTTTGAGAAGCACCAGCTGAGTGAGTGCAGGCACAGCAACACCAAACAAACTGGAGAGAGAAACTATTGCAAGACATGCGAGCCAACAGAGTCGCTATAAGGGGAAAACTGAATTCTCCGATGGAGGTCAAAGGGGAGTTTTAATTCGTATGAGATGAACTGCGGCGTCAGATGGACCTTTTTGCGAATGTGGTTCGCTGTAAGTTCTCTGCTTGGCTGTGCAACACGTCACCCCAACTTGGACTTGGTGGTCATCAGGAGCAGACAGAGGGAGAGTACAGCTCACTCGAACATGAGGTGCAGAGGTACCTGGTGGAGTTTTACCAGTTGGGAGCTAACAGCAGGTATCATGTCATGATGCTAACAGTAGTTCCAAATCCCCCATGCCTCCCCCACAACAATGATAAACATATTTTGGGGAAAGATTGGGAAGGTTCTACCAAGATAGCTACATGTGTGGACGGAGTGTTTTGAGCTGCAATTTAAATGCTATTCGCATGATGACTCAACTTTGACAAAGATTTGACAATTTTGTACACCGTTTAAAAACGAAGTTTAAACTGTATTTATTTGTTTTTGATAAAGAATGGATTTGTATTTAAAAGGTCAGGAAACGTGATTAGATGGCTAGTGTATGTGTGTTTGTTATATTGCAGCATGTTGCTGTTTTGGTGATGAGAAAATGATAGAATGGACATGTCAAGATGTTAAAATGTTGATGAGAATTCTGAATAGTGATGAAGACAGGTTGGTTAAACATATTTTTTTCCGAGAATATTTCAGCTCATTGACCATTGAAATAAATGGATGCTCATACATGTTAATTAAACCAACGTTAGCATTTGGTATTGTTTAAACTGTTTGAAAATAATTTTGTAACCATGTTTGTCAAGCTTTGTTCCTAAATGATCCCAAATGAAGGCTCTGCAGCTAAAGTGTGGTCTGCAGCTCGGCAACTCGATGTCATGGCCGAGCGTCGTGGAACTCTTACGATGGGGGAGTTTGCAGAGCTGAGAGCCCGAGAAAGACTTCCAAAAGAATCACCCT
>CM068960.1:101128320-101167406 GCA_035128595.1 Eptatretus atami
ATCACATACTGGGGAACTTATTCTTACTCCCTTGGCTAATTAACACCGCAGCACCCCTCGTTTTGTTGACACGTAACACTTACTAATATTGAGATGCCTCCTACACGTTCCCTACTTACTCATATTGAGATGCCTCCTACACGTCCACGGATCAAGCAACTCTACACAATGCTATATTCCCTATTAAATTCTTCCATCTACCCCCACAAACATAACAATATTGTTTAGGAAACGTGCTATGATTGAATTCCTCCTGAAGGAGAACAACTCAGCTGCAGATATCTACGGCTGATGGAGTCAAAAGTACAGAGATGCCTGAATTGGCACCAGCAGTGTCAGAAGGTGGGTGAAACTCTTCAAAGACGGAAACATGGACATTGCCACTCAGCCTCACTGTGGTCGGCTGAGAAGCGCCACAAGCAGAAAGCTGATGCGATCATCAGTGAGGACTGAAGAATGACGATTATGGACATCGCAGTGAAGCTTGGCATAGGACGCCATGTTGTGCAGGAGATGATAGCGACATTGGGATTTTGGAAAGTTTGTTCCCGTTGGGTTCCCCGTTTGCTTACAGAGGATCACAAAAAAACACAGGCATGGATGTGTCATCACAGTTGCTTCAATGACATGCTGTCGAGGGTGATGACTTCCTGTTCCGTATCATGACTGGTGATGAAAGCTGGTTCCACCGTTTCGCCCCAGAAACCAAGCAGCAAAGCATGGATTGGCATCACTCCACATCTCCAAAAAGGAAGAAGGCCAAAAAAGTACCCTCCACCAGCAAAGTTATGAGAACCGTCGTTTGGGATGCTGATGGGTGCATGCTGGTTGATTTCCTGCCCAAAGGGGAAACCATAACGCGTCTTGCTACATTCAGACACTCAAGAAACTGAAACGTGCACTTCGGGAAAATAAAAAAGCTGTCATCTTTCAACATGACAATGCTAGACCTCACATTGAGCGTCTGACATTGGAGGAAATCTCAAAGAATGGCTGGGAAGTGCTCCCCATCTCCCCGTACAGTCCAGACGCCCCCATCGGATTACAATCTATCCCGTTGAAAGATCACATGAGAGGCCAGCACTATAAAAATGACGAGGCGGTCCAGATAGCCGTACGTAGCTGGCTGTGAAGTGTTGGAACGGACTTCGACTGCAGCGGGATTTTTAAGCTTGGGCAGCACTGGCCAAAATGCTTGGATCATTGTGGAGATTTTGTAGAAAATGTGGCATGTCCAGTTACTATTGACAATATCAGTCTTCATACATGTACCTTTGTCTTACTGTACAATAAACATGCTCATGACTTTCGGAACGACACTCATATCTAGAAATCAAACTCCCTAACTTGACGAGACAGCAGGGCACAGAGTGAGTTCAATCACAGCACTTGCTACACAACCTGTTAGCAACAAGTGTCGTCTGCCACAAGAACACGTCTCTGCCCTGCTAATCACCAGTTAGGAGGTTTGCAGTCAGGAATAATAAGTTAAATGAAAGGAGCACACTGACCCTAGCACACTGAAAGGAGCACATGTGACGTGACAATGACTAGGATGGTGTCAGTGTGGCACTCAGGTCTTTGAAGACTAAGATTTATGCCTTTATGGTCAAGAATAAATGAAAGCGGAGCTGCAGATACAGATTTCGCCCTCTCAGGTCGGTATTGCACCGTTATAACTACCCACAAATGTTTAATGGGGAATAGTACCACAAAAATGAAAATAACCCAAACCTGTGCACTGTACTTATTATATATGTGCCGTAAGAAAAATCTATAAAATTGAGAATTATATTCTCTTCCCAGCATTGCCTGCAGTACAATCCAAATGACAAGTAGGTGGCTGTAGCTCTGCTAAGCTCATGCTATTAATTATTTGTAAACAATCTGCTATCCGCAAGGCTTGGGGAACATGTGGGTGAAGTTTCCCCTCGCTCTGTCAAGCCGTTCTGGCGAAGAAGATTTCAAAAAAAGATTTGAGGATAAATCCAATATGGATGCCAAACCACGTGACCTATGACGTCATAGTTGGCAAACATTTTGTTCCTCATGGATAGACGATCATACCTGTAAAGTTTCGCCTCAATCTGTTCAGCCGTCTCAGAGAAGAAGATTTTTGAAGGTTTATATGTGAAAAACAATATGGCTGGACCGATGATGTGATCAAATTCCCCCCCCCCACACAATTTAGCCCTAGATGACCTCAAATTTTTCATACTGATCAGATAAAGTGTTCGACGTATGCAATTATGACGTCATAACAAATCCACCTAGGACATCAAAAAAAATCACACTTCTTTCCCATTGGGAGTGCTTCACACGTGCCAAATTTCAATTTTTTTCCATGGAGCAGTTTCGGACATACAGAAGTCCAAAGTTTCCTTTTTTCCAACATGGCCACCACACCACGTGACCTGTGATGTCATGATTATCATAAAACCATTCTACATGAGTAGTCACTCCTATGGTGAAATTTGTTAAATGCTCATATAGATTTTTGTTTTGATTTGTCTCAAGACCTCAGAGCTTTTGTACATTCAATAGAAGTAATTATATGTGGATGTAAACATTTATCAACTTGACTGAAAATATCAAATCTGGCAACGTAGTTATAATATGGACTACTTCCACTTACACAAGGGAATAGAAGAAGGTATTAATTTTGTGTAAAAGGGAAATACATATTCCGATATGTTTCAAATAAAAACCAGAAACTTAGAGGTGCCTGAAATAATGATAAACAAAAACTCATATCTTCTTCAAAAGGAGGTTACACCCCTGTGTACAAATGGAATGATCCCATATTGTTTAGTGTGCCTTAAACTGGGCCATGTGTGGAGGACAGGTCTCATGAGAATACATGAATGGCCAAAATGTCTACTGGCCAAAGTAGTGGTCACATCTTGGTGATGTTGAAGTAGTCTTTCCCACAGACTTTGCAAGCAATGTACCATATGTAAATACATGACATTTTTTCATTACTTGTGAACTAATTACATCTACTTATATTTTAAGCTAGATATACAGGATAAACGACCAAATACATGATGGATTAGAACTTCTGAAAATGGCATTAAAATATTTTTGGAGCTTTTTAGTGTAATCCTAAAAAAATCCATGCAAAATTGTTACGTATGGGACATCGCTTATTAAGAACAGGCCTAATTTGCATAATTAATGAAGTGAACAATTTTTTCCTTGTGTATTAAAAGGGCATGGTAGAGTATTCATATCCATGTAAAGAAATCGTTGTAAAGTTTAGTTTCGTTTACGACTTCACTATTTAAAATTGTCCAACACGTAACACCTCATTTGCATAAATGTAAATTAGTTTAGTGATTTCACACCTTAAACTTATGACTTTGCCATTTTCTTTCAAGGATTAATAAAACTAGAAGATTACCCGTCCCATGGACGGGTGGCAGAGGTGGTGGTGGTCTGCTCTGTGGTCGGCATGTGATAGCACTGGACCAATCATGTTCGGTGATGTACCTCGGGCTGTATAGCTAATACTCGGCGGCCTCGGCTTCACTTTTTAACCCCCCTAATTTTTGCTCATTTACTTGTGATAACGTGCTAAAAAGTATAGCGATCTAGAGTCATCTATACCAAGTACAATATCGCTGAGTTTTGTGGACCGTTGATGCTTCGTCTAGGAGGAGATAATAAACACTTAGCTCCATTATCGTATATGTTTTCACGTTCAGACATAAAAATCTATTGAAATTAGAGCTGTGGCATGAATATGAAATTCTGCCATCTGAGGGGACCTTCTCTTGGACTTCCCCATATTTGTGATCATGCAAACCTTGTTGGTTTAATATGGCATTAAAACATCCTGGCTTGATGGAGCAGCTGAAGCTGCGCGATCTGTGAGATATGCTCATGTTGCAAACAGACATTGTTGCTCACAGATCGCACAGCCTTGGCTGTTATGGGACGCAATCTGTATCTCACTGCTCCATCAAGCTAGGAGGTTGATTGTGTGTGTGTGTGTGTGTGTGTGTGTGTGTGTGTGTGTGTGTGTGTGTGTGTGTGTGTGTGTGTGTGTGTAACTTATGGAAGTAGAGTCAAAACTAGGTAGAAAATGGAAATAACATGATGGAATCGCACTTCATGTAAAAATGAAAAGCTCCATCGTTTAGTTATGTGTTGATATAATACAATGTGATTGGTTGTCGTGCAAGCAATCAGAATGTGCCACACTTCGAGCAGGATTATAAAAATATGGGTGGTGATATTAATGTGGTGTGGTGATTGTGTGGTAAATACCATGGGTCCTGGGAAGGAAATATAACATGAAAAGCAAATATCAATCAAAGTTTTAGCCCATGAAAGCTACTCCATGTGGCAGAATGCAGCAAAAATTTTCATGTTTCAGGAGCTGTTTGCAAGACTGAGGCGAATAAATGAAACTACCTAGTACTGTTATTGAAAGATGAAGTTGGGAAGAATGCCAAAACTTTCTAAAAGTGATGTTAAGTACCTCGGAGTATGTTCTCTATGTGATAGATGATGATCCAGTCAGTATCTTGTGAATGACCAAGCTGAAGTACAGATGTCATTTATTTATTTTATGTTATGCAAGGATCAAGGCTCACGGAGAATATGGCAGGATAGACATAGGCCAGGAGAAAGGAGGAATAACACAAAAATGAACAATGGCCCATAGAGGAGCAGAAATGGGAAAGATTCAGTGTGTGTAGAAAAGATCATGCATGTGCATAGGTGAGCACATTCAGCAGTGATGGTTAACGCATTTGAAAGACTGAAGTGAGGAAGTGGAGACAACGGATAGAGGGAGAAGGTTCCACATTTGGGAGAAAAAGGGGAAAGAAGAATGCAGGTGGGCAACCGGTCCAGACTTTGGGTGAGCAGAAGAGGGTTTCTAGGGGAACACATGTGACCTGGGTTGGCTTGGGCAGGGCAGAGGTAGGAAAGAAAATGAGGAGCACAAACAGATGCAAGCTATATAAAATATAAAGCCTACAAACTTGCCACAAGTGGAACAGTGACAGTCTTGCAAATCCGCATCCTTCCAGGAGATACCAATAGTACGGAAGACCTTGTATTGTTTTTGACCAACTCAGGAGGAGCAAGGTGAGAAGCAGGAGCACTATCCCAGAAGGGGAAGCAATACTCCATGGAGCTCCATATGCAAGTCTTGTACACCGGATGAGGATTCAGGAATGCCATGGCTCTACAGAGTAGACCGAGACGG
The DNA here is from genome assembly GCA_035128595.1 of Eptatretus atami. NCBI lineage: Eukaryota > Metazoa > Chordata > Myxini > Myxiniformes > Myxinidae > Eptatretus > Eptatretus atami. Next base: position 101,133,542 of record CM068960.1, read on the forward strand.
TGACTGGCCTGTGATGGTGATGTGATCCTCCCATGAAAGGTTGACAGATAGTGAGGCCAAGGGGTTCCAGGGACTGCACCTCTTCCAGTGGCTGTTCAGAGAAGTGGATTGGATAGTTTAATTGCTAATCCTTGTGGGGAGACAGCATGAGACCGTGTGACTTGCTTGTGCTGAACGTCATGTTCCAAGGAACTGACCAGTGGCTTATCTTGTCCAAGTCTGACAAGAAGGGATTCAGCAGCGGCCAGCCTTTCACAAGTGTGATGTATTGATCTGCACGGGGGGAGTCATCAGCAAAATGGTAAAGCTTTTCAAGAGAATCAGACAGATCATGATGTAGATCAAGAATAATGTGAGTTCTAAGATGCTGCCATGTGGAACCCCACCCTGAAGGGAAAGATCATTGGAAAAGACACCATCAAGGGTCAGCTGCTGTTTCTGCTCAAAAAGGAAATCAGACAACCACTTGAGTCGGCGGCCTTGAATATCAAATGAAGACAACTTTAAAATCAAGGCTGGATGTCAGACAGCATAAAAGGCTCGACAGATCTCAAGAGAGATGATCCTAACCTCTTGCTTTTGGTCCAGAGCATCCATCCACTGATTTGTCAGGAGTAGCATATCCTTGTTGGAATGGCCAGGTCAGAAGCCAAACTGGTTGTGAAAGATTCGTGAGTTAAAGAAAAGATGGTGCCTGAGATGGCTGCAACGATTGACTACATCACTTTGTTTGTACAGTAATGCGTAGAAGGTTGATGCAAGTCAGGTATAAAGTGGTCCTGCTATTGAGCCAAGATCAGGGAGAGTATAATAAGTGATGGAGGTGGTGAAAGGAAATGAGGACACAAAAAAAAAGAATTGCGTGATATTAGAAGGGGAAGGGGGTTTGAGAGTCGGGGAAACATTACCAATGCATTGTTAAGAGGAAGAAAAAGAAGAGAATGAACAATAATAAGAATAAGAGGACAACATGGAGAAGAGCAGCACCTTTTTGCCTTTTCCCCTCTTACCTCATAAAAAGAGACGTGTGAAGTGTGGGTTGCTGTTGAGTGTTAGTATGGGCATTCGGAAAGACAGGTGTCAAGAAGTAAAAGGAAAGAATAGAACACCAAATAAAGAGTGAAGTTTAAGAAAGGAGGTAGAGCAGAGCATGTTGCGGAGTGTGGCTTACATACACAAGAACAAAGAGGAACAGACACTTTTACAAGTGTTTACATAAAACAGCGAACATACAACCCCTGACAGGTGGAGGCAACAATAAAACGAAAAGACGAGACAATTCCGTACAAAATCAGTTTATCCGGAGAACGATGAGTTGCAGTGCAGAGCCACATGCATTCTGAGATGAGGAACCAAAAGCTTCTTCAAGAACAGGAAGATAAACATTATGCAAAGTGGTATCAGTGGATGTGTAATTTCCCCAAAATTCGTTGCTGACTTTGCTTCTCCTCAACAAGGTTAACTAGAGGGGGAGCACTCGGTAGAGTGCAAAACCTCCGCCGCCAATACTGCTGGGTCACTTAAGTGAACCTGATATCCTATTCATTGTAGGTCAAAACGGATCAGACTCTACTGAACCACGATTGAATAAACTAAACTAGATCGACGCGCATGTAGAAATGCCAAAAAAAAAAATCGAAATTTTTTTGAAAAAAAAGTTGCAAAATTTCTGGGGTTTTTTTCTCTAACAAATTTTTGGGGGGGGTTGGAAATCACTTAAAACATGTATAAATGTAAAAAAAAATATTCAAATATTTTTCAAATAAAATCGAAATTTTTTTGAAAAAAAGTTGCAAAATTTTGTTTTTTTTTTCTCTAACAAATTTATTTTTTTTTTGGTTGGAAATCACTTAAAACATGTAGAAATGCAAAAACAAAAATTCAAATATTTTTTCAAAATGGCCGCCATAGCGGCCATATTGGCCTTTGGACCAAGTCCAAAATCTAATGGCATGATCCTTGGACCATACCTAATCCCCCCACCAAGTTTCGTCGAAATCCGTCCAGGAGTTTTTCCGTAATACTGTTCACAAACAAACAAACAAACAGACAGGGGTGAAAACAGTAACCTCCGTCCATCTTCGATGGCGGAGGTTAACAAGACGTATGGACCACGCTGTACAGAGGTATCACAAACTAAGATTGATCCCGAAGCAAAATAAGGAAAATATTATGTTGATTATTCAAGCATTTTCACCCTCGCCAGAGAAGAGGGTATTGCATGTGGGTCCGTTTGTTTGTGTGTTTGTTTGTCCATCCGCACAGAACGTGAGTATATCTATTAATTACATACTACTGGATTGACATGTGATTATGTCTATAAGTTACATAGCATCGGAATATGAGTATGTCTACTAATTACATACTATTGAAATGTGAGTAAATCGATTAATTACACACTATTGAGTATTGGAACGTGAGCACATCTACTAATTACATCCTATTGAAATGTGAGTACATTCATTAATTACGTTGCATTGGAATGTGAGCATGTCTATTAATTACATAATATTGGAATGTGAGTAGGTCTACTAATTACGTACTATTGAACGTTGAGAACTACTATTAAATATGTACAATTGGAATGTGTGAACATCTATTAATTAGGTACTAATTAGATATTAATTACGTCTATTATTTATTCTGTAACACACCAGCACACAAAACAAGTCCTGGCGAGGGTCTGCAATTTCTTATTGCTCTTTCTAGTTCTACATATTTACCTTGATTTTCAAAAAAGACATCATATATGACTTTGTCAATCTGATAAATGTTGATAAGTAATAGTGTAAGCTATCTGGATGTATACTTTCCTATTTTGATATGCTTTTGTGTTGCATTGTGCAAAAAAACTGTAGTTTCTCAAATGTAGTTCAATTTGGTAAAAGTTTCTCACATTCGATTCATCGAATGAATGGTCAATCCCAGTCTGACATCACTGATGACATATTAGCCATATAAATAGACATTCACTCAAAGTAGCATTGCACAGGATCCAATTGGGGGCAATCTCCCACAATGAGGCCGAAACAAAAGGTCTGCTGCTCTCGCACATCGATGGCAAGATGGTGTCTCTCTGTTTTTACCACCTCGCCTCAGATCTAGCTGCATTTGCTATCACAGCCCACTGACCCCCCCCAACAACTCCAGGACATTAAAAAAAAAACACACAAAGAGTCACTACTAACCTCCTCCTTATGAAACTTCAAAAGTCCAGGCTTATGCACACCACCTCATGATTTTCCCACATGTGGAACAACCTTATCGAGACTGTGCTATCTCACTCTTCCTCCAGAGCTTTAATGCAGGTGGTGCACCACCATCAAATGTTCCCCCATCCTTAGCTACAGTCCTTATACCCCATTACCTCTTCCTAACGCATCTTCTTATGGGAGGTTCCTGGGTTTCCTCCATATATATATATATAATATAATATAATATATATATACATATATATATATATAATAAAGTGTTTCATTTTTTTGTGAAGTGCAAATATTTTATCAGCACAGGTTTGCCTTTGAACCTTTTCTATAAAAAGGCTTCATGCAAAATTTTAGCGAAATGGGACTGTGTTAACAGGTCGCACATTTTGAATGGTATGTTGATGTTTTAGCAGCGTCTCGCGTAGCGAACACTGCTCAATTGCTCATAGAGAGCTCGGCGTTGTTCATCTTCTTGTTCTTCTCTTGTGAAGACAAAACCTTAATCTCTAGGACTCAGCTCTTGTATGACACAAACCTAACAAATCATTAAACAATGAAAGGTGACTGGTGAGTATTCTAGGGAACATGCAATTATCGACATAGGGAACTGTATGTTTCATGTTGTGTGCAATTGAATTCCAAATTCGTAACAATATTTAAAAAGTTCATGATAGACGCTCTCAAAAGGCACCGTACATGTGCTCAGTATTTAAGGAGATCCGATCTTGTCTATACAGAGCTGAGTCCTAGAGATTAAGGTTTTGTCTTCACAAGAAGAAGAACAAGAAGATGAACAACGCCGAGCTCTCTATGGCAATTGAGCAGTGTTCGCTACGCGAGACGCTGCTAAAAACATCAATACCATTCAAAAGTGTGCGACTGTTAACACAGTCCCATTTGCTAAAATTTTGCATGAAGCACTTTTTATAGGAAAGGTTCAAAGGCAAACCTGTGCTGATAAAATTATTGCACTTCACAAAAAAATGAAACACTTTAATATAAATATATATATATATATATATATATATATATATATATATATATACCTTTTCCTGCCTATTCGTTCCTTGCTTATTATATTGAGGAGTTACCCCACTGCTTGCTGTCAATTCATACTTTCCGTCACCTTTGCTCCTCCATAAGCCTCGACCTTGAAGAGAAAACAAAATGTCCAAGTACACCTCTGGTTTGTTCACGGTAATCGATGGTTGAGACCTCTAAATATTGTAACATGCACTTTAAAAGAAAAGGTGAAACTCAATGACATCTATACATGGTCATTTAAGCACAGGAGTTCTATTTGGTGGACTGCCAAAAGGAAAAAATAAATATCAAGTGTCCTGTACATGGAAAAACAATATTCAGCAAGATGTGCAAAATCATCAAGATGACGTGAAAATAAATCAAAAGACCAACAATAATACCAACACCTATTTTATAATGCCTTTTTGCTGAATTGGAAAAAACACTGACCTTACATTCAGGGGGAGAAAGAGGGAGAAGGGGCCATGTGTGCAATCATTGGGTCGATGCAGCCTGGCCTAAAGCACTGGTGTAGCCTTGGCTATATTTGGGCTATAGAATCAACATAGACAACAACAGATCTACAACATAACTGTCGAAAGACTTGACTGAACTGTTTGGAAACTTCTTTGACCATCACCAAGGTCACCTGATGTCAGGTCAGGACAGATTAGATCCGTGATTGCTACAGGTACCATGTAAACCTGTACTAACCTGTTCCATGGTTGGGTTGTCGGCGACTAAACCGTCTCCCCACCAGGTTTTTTGGTGAGGAGGGTGTTTGGATATGACACCGCAGGATTAAAAACAAAACCTGTCAAAGGGCGGAGGAGCTCTTTGTGAGCCAATGGCATCCATATCTAGTACCAAGTGTCTGCGGACGTCCTCCTGCAGTTGGGTTACTTCTTATTAGGAGGTTTGTGGCAGGATTTGCACTCCGGCCACCGTAAAACCCTTCATTCCGCAAAACACAAAAACGCAAAGAAATCTGAAAACCACTCCGTGGGAGGCTTCTGAAGGCTTCCTTTGCAGGACAGCTCACCGGATGAGGAATTGGGGCAAAGCCTTCGGGACCCCAATCTTTGATGATAGGAGGAACATCGGGGTAACATTCCTGGGTCAGATTGCAGGAGAGTGTGCGGAGTGGTGCTGAGGTGTCGTCCACCAGACGGCGGTCTCCTTGGGTTAACCTAAGGCAGTCCCTTCGGGTGGGTGCCTGGAATGTCCGATCCATAAGAGAGGATGATCACCTGTCTCTGTTATCATCTGAGCTCAAGCGTTTGGACATCGGTATTGCAGCACTCTCTGAGGTTCGGAGAGCGGATTGCGGCGAGATCATGGTGGGTGGTTCCACCTACTATTGGTCTGGACACTCTTATGTTTACCACTGCCCAAGGAGTTGCTGTACCTGTTCCAATAAGCTGACTCCAATGATAATTGAGGTAACACCTGTCACGACGAGGTATTATGAGACTAGGATTAGTCACTCCTTAGGAGTCATTTCCCTGGTCTCTGTTTATGCTCCGACTGAGACGAGTGATCTCACACTAAGGATGCATTCTGCAGCCTATGTTGCTCTCTGTAAAGCATTCGATCTCGTGAATCGGGATGCCTCTGGAGGATTATTGGTCTTCTTGGGGTGCCACCAAACTGATCGATCTGATGTCTGAACTCTACTTCTGTACTGAGAGTGCTGTGAGATGTGGGTGGTACCATCTCTGACTTATTTCCAGTTGTTACTGGAGTTTGTCAGGGGTGTGTACTGGCCCCACACTTTCAGCACTTGTATGGACTGGATTCTAGGGAGGATGTTGGACAGATCAAGCTGCGCGTGCATCGTTTGGGAATGTCAGATCTCTGACCTTGATTTCGCAGATGATGCAGTTATCTTTGCGGAGACTTTAGAAATTTCGGGGGCCTCGAGGTGCTGAATGAGGAGTCGGAGCACTGGATTACGGTTTTCCTGGGTCAAAACTAAGATCCAGGCTTCAATGACATCTTGGATGCTGCTGTCCTGTCTGTGCTGTTTGTGATGAGGATGTTGAGGTCGTGGAGAGATTCACTTACCTTGGCAGTGATATTCATGTCTCTGCTGGCTGTGAGTCAGAGGTCAATAGACGTCTGGGTTGGGCCTGGGGAGTCATGGATTCACTGGAGATATGGGGTGTCGCTGCCGGTATCTGTGCGGGAGGACGAAAGTCGAGTCTAGGTTTGGTGCTTCCAGTCTTGCTCTATAGATGTGATACTTGACTCTGACCAGGGATCTGGGACGGAGACTTAATTCCTTTGGTACCAGGTCTCTTCGGAGAATCCTTGGCGATCGCTGGTCGGACTATGTGTCCAACGAGCGGTTGCTGAGAAGAGCTCAAATGAGATTTGTTACCTGCATAGTCCGTGAGCGTCAGCTGGGCTGTATGGACATGTGGCTCGTTTTCCTGACGCTGATCCTGCTCACCAGATTCTCTCAGCGAGGGAGTCTCATGAGTGGAGGAGGTAATGGACCGACCACGTGCCTCGTGGTTGCAGCAGGTTGATCGGCATCTCATGGAGATGGGGATGGGCAGGCATCTGCTGGGGGATGGCCAGACGGAGGTCCCTGGACTACCGGCGGAAAGTGCACGCAGCGACTGCGCTGCTGGCGCATGCTCCATACCTGACCTGATGACCAAGGCATTTCCCAGATGAATGCATCCTGTGTTCTAGTACACAAAATATTTTTTATCTCAGTTTATAAAAACACTGAATTAATGACTAATTCATAAATGGAAGGTGACAAAATTATAACAAGAAAAAGAGCAATCAGAGATTGCAGCCCTCACCAGGACTTGTTTTGTGTGGTGTTGTGCAGTTTTGTGAAGTCTATTTTGTGTGGTGTTCGTGTGTACTGGTGTTACGTAATTATAATAGACATAACTATAACTGCCACTTTTATAACTGCTGGCAGTGATGACGGGTACCAAGAGATCCGCTTTGATCAGACACTTGACCCTGACCTGACGTTTATTATTATTCAACTGAATTCAGAATGGGATTAAAATAAATTAATTCCAATCTAATGGAAGACCAAATAGTCACAGTCCTGCATTGGAGTATCAGAAGGAACACAACAAGCAAAAATCAAAGATGAAGTCATCAGAGGAACCTCTCTCTCTCTCTATCGAGTGCAGCCTGTGGCTGCTGTTGATCATTGGTTGGGACACGGCTATGCGCTGATGCAGTGTCCCCTTACCAGTACACTGGTCTCATTTTGCCGACCTCGGAAGGATGACACGCTGAGTCAACCTCCTGGTGATTTAATTCAGCGGCCAACGGGGCTTGAACTCAGGACCGAGGATCCCAAGCCGCCAACCTAACCATAAGTCAACACCAGGCTGAGGAGGAACTTGGGTAGGATTCACATTTCAGCTGCTACTCCTCTACCCTCAAAACCCATCCAGGCACAGCAAATGAGCTTTATTCAAAAAAAAAAAAAAAAAAGGACCCAGCAAAAATATTAAACAATTCTGGCTGCCAGACCATGCTCTGATTAGGTTGAAATCAAATATATATATTCCCATCGCTACTCGATCATAATTGTGAAGTTTGATGTCGATCGATGAGGTGGTTACAGATAAATAATTTTTTTAAGATTTTCACTCAATCCAGAGTAGCTGCCAGATCATGTGACTACTATAATTATTTGTGAATACCCTGGTATCCACAAGGCTTTGGGAACATTTGTGTTAAGTTTCCCCTCAAATGTCAGCGTTCTGGAGAAGATTTTCATCGGTTTTTGGGTAATTCCAATATGGCTGCCAAACCATGTGACGATGATGTCATATGTTGTGAATGTTTTGTTCCTCATGGATAGGCGGCCATACTTGTAAAGTTTTGCCTCGATCTGTTCAGCCGTTTTAGAGAAGAAGACTTTTAAGGTTATCTATTTTTAAAACAATATGGCTGCTAAACCACATGACCTATGACGTCTAATTATATTAAAAATTCTAATGAGTAGTCGCTCCCATGGTGAAAATTTTGTCTCAATCTGACAAGGTTGCAGAGAAAACAGTCATGTTCTGTCCGTATAAAACAAACAAACAGACAGACAAGCCGGTAGGCGGCGGGATGGTCGCCGAGCATGGAAACTATAAGATATAGAGCAAAATGGATGTCATATAGCGGATAGGGAATCACCTTAAGATTAGCATACCAAATCTCATCCAGTTCCATCTACTGATAACTACTCGGTATCCATTTGAAATGAAAAGTACGAAAATGCGGTTTGAAATCGAAATCCCCAAAGTTCGAGGGGGTCTGTGGGTGAACAAAGATCTAATCGAAAATCCGGCTCGATTGTTTGTGCACACATGTATTCAGACATTAGTGTGAATTTTCATGACCATCCGACCATAACCCTAGGAGGAGTAGCATTGGGCGGAAGGCACCTCCAGCTCTCGCATTTATCGATTTTGCACTAATTGACCTTTGACCCCTGACCTAAGCGAAATCGGTCAATATGTCCTGAGGCAAAGTTGTAGTACTCATTGAGTACCATGAACCTGCAAAGTTTTCAGTCTTCGATGAGCACTCACCTGGTCGCTAGGGGGCCTTCAATTTTCGCCATACCCTAATTGTAGGGGGCGCTGCGGGTAAAGTATTCCATATATCACAAAAACGGAATATATTTGATAGAGCATCACCTGTAGATCATTCGTGCAAATTTCATAACCCTACGTGGATAATGGCTTTCGGAATTGATTTCGCGTGAACAGTACAGATTTTGATGGTTTTTCGGTTGTTGCTAGGGAACCAAAGCATCTGCCAACCATCACAATTTCAAAAGCACTAGGTCATAAGATGTACCTACCCCGAGTTGGTCAAATCGCGTACTTACTACCAATTATGCTTGATGACAAACGAACAAAGCATCCAAACAAACAGCCAGAATTACTGACAATAAGGTCACCTATTTCGGCGACCCAACAGACCCAAATGCAATGCCCTCTCTTTTGCGAGGGTACAACAACGGCACTCGGAGAGCGCATACCTCCGCCATGGCTCAACAGTTTAACGTTTGTACTCTACTGATCGGCGAGATCTGCATTCCGGACTTAATGGGAAACTGAACAAAATTATTTTTGTTCTGAAAAAGCATTTAAAATTATTAACAAGGATAACATTTGAAGGGCAAAAAAAAATTGGAAATTATTTTCCAATCACAAAGTGTCTAAAAAAGCCATAGGTGATCGATTTTGATTGTCACTCAATATTGACGTGCTACACTATAAACGCTATATTGAATCTCACTACAAATTGGTGCTTACATCGGAAACAGTGCTGTCGAGCTCGGATTCCGAAACTCGATTCCACTCGTCATTAAGCAACTCCGTAAAATTCCCGATGTTGAAAGTGATCAGTGAATTTTTGGAAAGAAACTTCATGGAGACAAAATTATTTTTTGGAAAACACTTTTCTTGGGAATTGTGGAGCAGAATCGTTTGAGCTTGTGCAAGCATTCAGAGGAGAAGGCGAAAGTGTTAGTGAACATGAAAAGCTGGTCACATGACACTTCAGCTCAGTTTGGGCATTGACTTTCGCTCAAATGACGATTTAAAGGGAGGGGATATTGTATTCATTGATAATAGTTTAATATTTACTCGAGCAGAAAATACCATCATAGTCAACAGCTACACAGGTACAAATGGTGACTAATGCTTGTCCCACCATCAACAGGTGACCAGGTGTCATATGTTAGGATCGTCCATTTCATACTTTCCGCAGACGCCATTTGTGTCTGTGGTCGTGTCTGTATGTCCGTGAGGTGTCATGTCTCCCAGTGGATAGTGATTTGGGGAGAGGAGGGTGGAGAAGGGGTGTAGATGCGGTGATGGGGGATTGGGGTGATGGTTATGGGGAATGGTGGGAGGGGGGTGTGGGATGGTGGTGGGTATGTTGGGGTGATGTTTGATGGAGGATTGTGTGGGGATTGTGGAGGGGTGGGACCCTGAAAGTTTTCGAGTCCTCGGTCAAATCCTCTCGGAGGAGTAGACAAAGATACTGTTATGGTTTTGGAAAACTTACCCCAGGTGAGAGCATACATGAATAAGTGGGTGACTCGAGGATCAGTTATTTCATTAGTCTTTGTATAGACAGTACCTGGTCCCTTGTCAAAGGGCTGTTCAGGGGGCATGCGTTGGCTGGACTGCATTTATCCAGTGTAATGTCTCCCCCCTCCCCCTCTGTTACTTTCAATCTTTCTTCCTTCACACCATCATTCTGTACAATCCCTCTGTTACTTTCATTCATACCTCCATTACCTCATTGGCCCGTTTCAACAGTCCACCAATAATCTCCCCTCCATCGAACATCCTTTCAACAGTCCCTCCTTCACCCCATCGGTCTTACCTTCAATCCTGCAGCCATTCAGTCATCCTTCGGTCGTGTGGGGTTCCTTTCCGTGTTCCCTCCATCTGCGCATTGCTTGGTAACCCATCGGGTGCAATCGCATGCATGCTCGGCATGTCTCAACAATGCATATTCCGTGGTGCTTGGTCTCGTCGTGGCCTTGCGAAGTGCGGAACTTCTCGTGGCGTGGTACAGTTGTAAAGCCAGCGCGAGTGGACGTTTTGGCGCATGTGGGAGGGGGTGGGGCTCTCGTCGCAGCTGTGTCCACGTAGAGGGTGGGAGGGAGCTTCGTTGAAAGTTTCCCTCAGAAATGGCGTGGAAATTTTCACAAGTGACGTCATGCACCCCCCCCCCACCCATCGGCTGCGGACCAATTGGGAGGGGGAGATTTATTTTGTGGGAGGAGGGGAAGAAGCAATGCGAAGGAAGAAGCAGGAGAAGGGCGAAGAAGAGAAACGAACGGTACAGGCTCGCGCGAGCAGAGACGAAAAACGCTCCTGATCAGATGGCTCAGAAGCAGAAAAGGGTGAGAGAAGCAAAAAGGCAGAAAGGAGAAATGAACAGTACAAGCTTGCATGAGCAGAAGACTCAAAGACTTCGAAGGCTTGTGAGGGAAGGAACAAAAGCACGTGAGGTAATTAAAGGAACATTTCACGAGCAGTTGGTGTCGAGCTTCTGTGGAAAAAGAACACTCCTTCCACGAGCGTCATCTCCTGACTCTCGATCCTGTCAGCCACGAAGGACGAGGAGGGTGATGGCGGCACCTCAGACGGGGGCTTGAGGAGGAAAGAAACTGAAGCAGAGGATGGCGAGTCGCCATCTAACTGACATTGCTGGGATGCTAGAGAGGACTCGACTACTGGTCTGAGCACCTCAGGGATGCGGCTGTGTCCCTCGCTTCACATCACCATACATGCCCATCTTCCCCAACCATTTCCTTTGCAGTCTCCTGCTATATTTGTGTGAGGTGAAGGGAGAGAAGGAAAGACTGCTTTCTTTTCTCCATTCATTACATTTATTTTATTTTCAAGTCCTTCTTGTTTATTCTTCGCCCCTCAGTAAATGATGGCTAGTCTTTTGGTTTAAGTAAAACGAAGAAGAATACATGTTTGTTAAATATGCTGTTACGTGCCTTTTGCTTTCTTGCCAATAAATACTTCTTTTAAATGATTGCTTGTTGGTGTTGTAATAAATAATTGTTTATTGCTATTTCCAATCCGTCTCGGTTGTCTTTTCCTTTATTGGTCCGATGTAGTGCACAAGTAAGGTTAGATGGGACCTTCTACCCAATAATTTGCTTGTCAGCCCACTCACACCTCACGTAACGCTCGGCAGTAATCCGAGTGTGCGCTGAGGGCACGTGACCCCAATTATCCGGCTGTCCACAGGTAAGGTATCAAGTGAAGTCGTGTAACCCTGCCTGGATTGGCTGTGCCAATCGACGTTCATGGTTGCCTATCAACCTGCCGGTGCACAGAATTACCTTTGCCTGGCGTAATCAGGACTGTTCGGCAGGAACCCGGGTGCTTCCCCTCGTGGCAAAGCCTCGAACCCAGGATCCGTGACAACACATCTTTTCTCTCCACTATAAATAGATGGTGGCTCATTTGACTTGTAGAAAGTTGTGTTGATAATAGATCATTATTTTCAGGTGCTCTTGTGGTAAAATGTCGAGCAATGGCAACAGGTGCTCGATTCACCACTCAAATTGCCAGTGTACGTTGTAGCTCGGCAGAGATGGTGTTACAGTTTCGAGCGACAGTGGTTTCTTCCGCTTAATCATGGGGATAGCATCCTCTCTCAATCGTGGTGGATAACCACAAGATCTATCCATCTCCGTTGTTTCATAACGTGCTCTGTAACATGTTCCGAGCACAAAAGTGAACATTTTCTATGCCCAATCCACGCTCGGGTATTTCGGACAAACCTCGTCCAATTTCTGGAAAACTTCAGGTCTTTTGGCCAATGGCGCAGCATGAAGCCATCTCGGTTTGTTTTACTATACAAGCACCAAGGATGAATCGACTCGGCATATTTGTGAATAATCGAAAATTATTTGCCGTTTTGAGTTAAATAGTAACGCAATGTAACCTGGAGACAGTATGGATCTGGTGTTCTATTTGCGGGTGTGACGTCAGGGATAATCTGAAGAAGATTTCAACTTTTGAATCGCAAATTTACCTACTGTACTTTATAATATGGAAACTGGAAAAAGACACATCGTATCTATTTTGTAGGGTATCAAGGGATAGATTAGCATCAAGGTGGTCTGGGCGTTTGGGTCCCCCTTTAACCAAAATCGAATCGGCTTGTTCTTGTCACCTACCCAACTCATCCTCCAGATTTGGTCATAACCTGTCCATAACTTTTTGAGATATCAATATATCATGCTGGACTGTATATATAGGTTTTTGCCCCATCTCTCAATGGTGAAGAATCACTTTAAAAATAATATCTGGATCCGGATCTTCACCAAAATCAAATCAATTTGTCGTCATCACACACCCAACTTGTCCACCAAATTTCATCCGAATCCATCGATAACTTTTTGAGATATCCTGCTCACAGACAAACAGGGGTGAAAACATAACCTCCGTACATCTTCGGTGTCGGAGGTAATAAAATGAATGCAAAGTAGAGCAAATCACAGAAATTTAAATGTGTGCATCACGTGGACTTAAATTAACGATAATAACAATCATCATTACTACACGGCCCAAATGTTTTTCATTATTCAAGGAAAATTTTGAGGTTTGTACATAAATTAAGTGAAGGAAATGGGTGATATGACACAAAGGACAAATCAAAACAGGATAATAATCCACTCTTACCTACTAACCCCCCCCCTTCCCCCTTTCACCCTCCACACTTCCCCTCATGATCTGCCTCTTAACACTCCCTCCTCCACTACAAACACGGGTGTGAAAAGGGAAAACAGGAAGCTAGTCACTACAAGAGTGGAGATGTTTATTTAACCAACATAGCATTTCATTTCCTTGGCTGTGCATAAGGTATGTATGAAAAATGAAAAACAGAAAACAAGTTAGAGGAGCAGAGATGAAGCAAAGTACCTACCTTGTTCGGCATTTTACAGCCAAACATCAAGTCACATTATGTCATTGATATAAGCCAGCACAAAGCACGTCATGTTCAGAATGTGCCCGTTGTAAGCTGGGTGTACTTTCACAGAATACGAGAAACTTACTGACGAAACCAAATGAGTTGGGTTGATCATTTGCAAGTAGAAACTTAACACAAAACACAAATGCAAGAAAGGATCAATTAAAATGGCAGAGAGAGAGAGAGAGAGAGAGAGAGAGATAGCGAGAGAGAGAGAGAGAGAGAGATAGCGAGAGAGAGAGAGAGAGAGAGAGAGAAGAGAGAGAGATAGAGATAGAGATAGAGATGAGAAGAGAGAGAGAGAGATAGCAAGAGAGAGAGATAGAGAGAGATAGAGATAGAGATAGAGAGAGCAGCTTGTGAAATATTTTTGCCGGAATCAAACGGAAGACAAATGTTGTTCGGTTGTCTGATCTATTTGTCGATAACGCTGAAAATTGGAGGATAAAAGGACTTCAGTTCACTCCCTCGCTGCAAGCAGACCTCACTAATTTTGCCATTTGCAAAAAAGAAGTCATAAGCCTCACAAACCCCATCAAATTCAAGTGGACAGTGAAATCGTTCAAAAAGGAAAATGGGCCATTTCGTGAAAAAAAGAAGAAAAAAAAAAGAGAAAACAATATCCATGGCATTGAAAATCGAAGAAAATGATGCAATATTGGTTTCGTGTTAACATTTATCTCTGCTAACACCTTGTATTCTTCTTCAGGTTCAGAAAATGAGTAAATAACAGCAAATGGAGATGTGAAAGATTCCAACCCAACCTCAAACACCCAACCCCACCATCCTGCCCCCCCCCATACATCCTTAGTCACACTGCATTTTGTGCATTTTTAAAATTTATTTACAGGACTATAAGGCTCGTAGTGGAGCTGACACACACACCTCACACACATGGATATACAGACAAATACACAAGACACGAGACAGTACTGTTTAGATGTGACAAATACAGCCACTGAGTTTTGGGGGGAGCGCCGTCACTTCCTGGGGCACTCTGGGTACCAGCACCGTCACAACAATGGTGCAACCTTTCTTACTGCACTCAGATCATTTCCTCAGGAGGGATTTCTCCTCCCCATGGATGACAACAAACAGGACCACGAGAAGAATAACATTATTGAATAGCATAAGGGCCTGTGTATCGTTTTGTGTGCTGGGAGATTCCTGTGTACATTCTGTGGTAGTAAGGTAAATAGTGGTAAGATATTTCTGGTGTGAGTGGGAGGTATGTGTGCTTTCTGTTGGTGTGTGCGTGTTTGTGCGAGTGCGTGTGTTTTTTATATGTCGGTGCGCATGGTTTCTTTTTGTCCTCCATCTTTCTTTCTTTCTTTTTCTTGGTCTATGGAGGGGTGAATCTTGCAAATAGTTTTTGTAAGGCTCACTTGGCTGCGCATGGATGGGTTTCAGGGTGGAGGAGTAGCATCCGAAACCCGAATCTGATCCAGGTTCCTCCTGATGACTCACTCCATCTTTGTCTATTTGGGTTTCTCCTGGTACTCCAGTGCTGTATTTGGTCAGTTATTTGATTCAGTAGACTTGGTTTTGAGACAAATGATTTGGAAATACTGTATAATGGAAACAAGGAAGAGATAGATGACTGTAAGGTTAACGTAGCAATGCAGTGGTGGGAAACGAGCAAATGTGGAGACGACAAGTTGAGCGAAAGTAAAAATCATAATCAAGACCCTGAGTATAGTGGAAGAATAAAAATCAGTAAAATGGCAGCTTGAAGGACTGGAATGAAGAACAGATTTGGACAGCATTGAACACTTGAGAGAAATTTGAAACAAATGAGGTGCATTGAAGTGAGTGGTTACCTAAACTTTGTATCAAAACACCAAAAAAAAACAAAGAAACAAGACAACTATAATGGTTATTCAACTTTCAAAATAATCTCCAAGTTGCGTGTCAGTTTACTGAACTAATCGCAACCGGTTCACTTCTGAAATAGACTCTGAAAGCGGTCCTGAAGGATGCATTTGTACCCATCAATGGGTTATCCGTATCACCATCGGGGCCAAAATGTCCTCCACAAAGTTCCACTTTTGACTCAGAAAGACTTTGCTACCTAATCGAAGAAGTTAAGAGAGCATAAGGGCAAAAAAAGTGACCAACACTTCCTCCATTAGTTTCTCAGCACATTCATAATGTGTGTAGAGTTCCCTTTGTAAACGAAAATAAATAAATAAAAGCTAATGAAAGGTTTTCTACGGAATCCATAATAAAGTGAACACCGACTTCATCTTTGAAATTCTTCTTGAGACTTCAAACACATGAACGGCATAAATATTTTCAGTGATGTCCAACAATTTGCCCACATTCCTGGCTTGCCATGTTAAAATCCCATCATGCATGACTGAGAGCTAGCACATGGTGGAGAGCGGACAACATACTGTCCCTCGTCCTCAATGCATCACATGCAGGAGCCAAAAGCAAATGAGTGATGTGTTCCAGAATCAACATAGCACTTTCCAGGCAGAGGAAAGTGTACGCTCGTCAGCACACATCATATTTGGCTGGACACTGGATGCCGTTATGGCTCTGGCTGAAAGGCTTCCTGTACAAAGTACACCGGATAAAACTTCACTGAAGCTGAGGTATTCAAGGGTTCCTTTCATGCATTATCATTCATTCATAGTCATTATCACTTGTATTCTGTTATCTAACTATACGTACGCTACCTCACCTTTTATTCAAATAGAGGGAACTGTCATTTTAACAGAATCCACACGTGCTCTAGCAACTACCAAAAATGATTTAAAATGTGTTTATGTGAATTCTTCAAAGATGCACGATCAATCGTCAATGAGACACGTGTGTGCAGGCGCGTGCGCACACAAACATTTTCAATAAATGATCATGCTAATACCTCAACAGAACGATCGAGGAACCCTCAAATAAATAGCAACAGTGACTGAAGAGCACCTTGAGAGAGTCGAAGCAGGCGACCACACGGCCATTGTCCACCTGGCAGTGCTTCGGCGGGTGTGCGTAGCGACATTCGTCGTCTTCTCGGCTGCACGTACCTCGCTGGAACTCTCGACAGACCTCCAACGTGAGCCAGCGTGCATCCCGGCCTGACGTGGCCAACAAGCCTCGCATCTGCTGTGCTCAGATGGAAAAGAAAAACAATGATAACATTTGCAAAATTAAATTGAATTAAACTGGTAATTCAGCTGAGGAAGGTCACAACACGGCTCTTGCATCACAGCCTTTCAACCCTGCTCCAGTCATTAAACCACTGCTTCAACCTTCCAAAAATCAGCATCGCAATGCTCGTCCAGCATACTGTTTGGTTAAACAAACAAACAAACAAACAAATAGAGCTCACCTCTGAACCACGCCCGTACCAGAGCAAATCTGGTCTATCAGTCATGCTCGGTGAGCGATGTGAGAAAACACAAGCGGCATGAGAACTTGAACGAGGCCGGGCGGAGCAGGAGTCGGTGAGGAAAGAAAAAAACTATAATAAAAACCCCTCGATCCGCTGGTCCACACTTTTGTCACAGTGCACCTACTCACAGGATGCTGGAAAACAATTTGCAGCACAGGGAAGACGAGGATGAAGTCGGAATGCCGCTTTTTCACTGCAGCACTAACAATACTGTTACAAACACCGCAAAGATCAGAAAGTTCATCCAATTTCAAAATCATTGTTGACCACCACAGTTTATTGTGTTTAAGGATAAATAAAACGAACGTACTATTCAGAGTCCAATTCCATCCCTACCCATTCCAGTCCAGAACTTGAATACGGCCCTGTCTCAAAATCCATTTGCAATGCGATGTGCATTTTAGAGCAAGCAAACACCAAGCAACATCCACAGCATGAGGCTCAAAAACATGGCCACAAACAACATCAAACGGTCCGAGACCTTGACAACGGTCAACTGAAGGATCAAACCGCATGCCCAGCCAGCCTAGCAGCGAGCACGCTGTCGGATGTCTGACCCACCATTGGCGGTAAATTATGAGTGGACCGTTAAGTGCGCATGTCGTGCTGCAAGCTCGACAAACAGGCACAGGAAACATTCAACAGCAGGTACGGTGAGGTAGTGGAGAGTAGGGGAGGGTCTGGGGTCACACATCTCGCACGCAGCCAGAACAACAACCCAAAAGGGTTACAGATTTAAAATGGGAATCCTCGGCGTCAAGAGCTTTCCGCTCAGGCAACACAACATATTAGACATTATGGAGACTAGTCCGGCATGGCCATGGCGGGGAACAGAGGGCATGTCGAGGGAAGAATCGCGGCTTTGTGAGGAACAAGCAGCCCTTTTTTAGCGCTCCAGCCGAAAGGCTGGGCAGTCATCGCAAGCAGCTGCCGAAACCCGCTCTCCCTCCCTATTCTGACCCGGAGCAAAGATCTGCAAGATTAACACCGAACTGGGTTTAAGTTTCGAGGTTAAAGAGGATGCTTCGTGTATACGGAATTTTATGTCCACAAAAAAATTGACACGGAGCCACGCCAAAATGAGCTGCGGGGTAATGGGATTTGAAGGTCAGCAGAAGAATCAGACTTGCTCATGAAAGACTACGCTTGGCCTCCGAAACTCGTATTGCATCAGACTCGTAATGATGTCAATATGAAAGTATCGAAACATCTGTACCTAATCCACAGTGCGGTGGAGAAAGAGTTCAAGTAAAAATTGATAGTGTATACAATAACAAGGGTTGGATGCAAGAGCTTGGATGATTGGCAAGCAGTGGGATATATCTTAACGGATACGGGGTCTCATCAGACAGCAAAGGTATATTGAATAATAACTGGAACAATCGAAGGTGGACCTCACACCGAGCCCATTCTTATATCGCCGTTGGCTTTTTATCAATAAAAAAAGGTATCAACAAAGGTCATTGGGAACCTGAGATCCACATCATGGAAATAGCCCAAATCAGGCAGACTCCTCTTTTTATGAAAACAGGTAGATAGAGAGTCTATAAATCATTACCAGATGTTATCATTTAGATATCTTCACACCTCCATTTCTCATCACTATCTCCACTTCTTACATTTACCTTTACCTTTTCCTCCAGCCCCCACCCCCAAAACCAAAACATAGTTTCCTCTCGTTAGACTTCTGCTCTGTATACTGTCGTCCACATCGTCCTTCCCGACTGCCTCCCCATCTCCCCTTTTCCTCTTTATCTCAATCTCTCCTGAGGTTGTGATCCAAGACCTCCCTGCACGTGCCCGTGCTGCAGTTGCTACATTAGCCAGGAATGACGCAGCAGCAACGGCAGCCGCAACAGCAGCAAGAGGCAGCAAAAGCAATACGTCACTGCACAACTCACCCGCAAAGCTACGGCATTGCTCAGGAAGCAGCGGCACAGCACAGAGCACAGCGCATCGTCACATTGCCACTACTAATCATATCATCCTACTCCATCAAAATCTCCAAACGATCACCAAGCATCTTCCCAAAATGCAGCCAGAGGCAAGCGAATCCCCTGCGCTTTGCCAACCAATGACAACTGGCAAACAGGACCCTCTCATTCACTATGAGCCAATGAAAGTCGGTGAGTGGGACAACCTCATTAATAATGGACCAATAAGAGAACGGGCGGGAGGCGACTGTGGCTGAACTTTGGGACAGGATGGGTGGGGCAGGAAAGAGGAGGGGAATCCAAATAGATTGAGGGGTGGCTGGAGGTGGGGGGGGGAGAGGAAAATGGGAGGGTAGATGGATAATCTGGAAGTGATAAAACAAAGCTTCATCAGAAAAAAAAATCACAATGAATAATGTTTTTTGAAAAACAGCAGGAGAGCAAAAATTAGGGTTGTTTTGATTTGGAATAAAAAGAATGCAAAGACACATCACTTCAAACTGCAGCATCAAAAGATCAGCAAGAAAATTTGGGAGTCAAGCAAGAAAATTTGGGAGTCAAGAAAAAAAAAGAAGTGTCAAACCCTCCTTTAACAATGACAACTGACAAGTCTGCTTGCCACGTCATTGTCACACTTGCTGCCACCACCAACCCCTCTCCTCCCCCCCCCCGCCCCTCCCTTCATGTCTAGTTTCCTGGTCTCTGAGTTGGCTCACTATACCCAAGAACAGTGCACAACAGTGTGCCTGTGCGGCTGGCTTGACTTCCTGTTAGCAGCAGGGCCCACAAATTCAGGCAGCAAGGTGAATGGCAAGAGGGACCGTGACAAATGAAATGCGTGTTTCTCAAGCGAGCAAGATATGTTTGCGAAACAAAAAGTCCAACATGTATTGTCACAATCCTTTGGCATACGAGGTACTGGAGATCTCAGTGAAGAAAAGCTCCGGTCGCTTTGAGAGATTAAAGACTTGTTCCTTACAGCACACGGTGACAGCGTGGAATTTCACTCTGGAATGCCCTTCCCGAACCAATTAACTCACAATCCATCATACATCGAGTCTTGACCTGTCACCTACAAAATGAACGTTTAAGGCCATCTCATGCACAAACCTGCCAGTACTATGGGTATAAAAGACAGGATCTATGACAATGCCCATGGAGAACCAAGACGACTTCCTCATGGCACCGAGACCTAGCTTTGCGAATTTTGGGTCAAAGTAACGGATCGTGGAACGTTAATTGTTCTCTCCATCACTAACTCCTTTGAACAAATCTCACCAATGACCGTCACGCTTTACGACATGTCAAGCACCTGTGTCAGATTAGAGGACTGGGCAGTAAGAAGCAGCAGTCATGCAGTACAAGGACATCTCACTGCACGGCATAAATCAAAACAAATGTTGGAAGCGAGCACTACCAAAATCAGTAGATTCACCAAGCACACATTTGGAAACCTTCATGAAAGTGACCCAACAGTTTGTCAGATCATCAAATTATTCTCGTTAAAACAGACAGTACATGGTGCGTAAAAAGGATGCCGACAGTCTCGAAAGAGCAGATAGTGCCTGAAAAAAAAGGCCATATCACATTTTGAACTTTGTACAATCCCATCCGAAGATAACATTACCGTCACTCAGGAGTTTCCTTTCCAATTCACACGTAGCATGCCACACTGCTGTTGCTTGATCGATTACTGGCTAAACTCACCCAACTTGTTCAACAGTTCGTGCCAATCTTTTTACTGGCAGTACCTCGAAAAAAAATTTAGAGAACTGCACCATACTGGCCACATGAATTAAACATTGCACAAATATCCAGCCCAGCCCAGCCCAAAAGGCCCATCTGTCACTTACAAACTCACTAACCCACCTGTGCACTCCCACTTCGATCAGGGTAAAAAGGAACGGGTGCCGCGTGCCCGCAAGGAGAGACGCCAAGCAATATATGCGAACACACCGGGCTCTTGGAAAGCCGTGGGGAGGGGAACTACGGGTACATTTGGCTGTACAGTGCGGGTGTGCACTCACTGCTTACACAATCACGTGGCCCCTGGTTCAAGAGAGATACCGCCTGGCTTCCACTATGACAAAAGGAGTTAGTTGACTTTGTGATTAAATTAAAGAAAATACAAAAATAAAATAAAATAATAAAAAGGTTTCATTAATTAGAGTTGCAACAATGATTAAACTAATAGTACATTATGCCAAACTCTAAAGTGATGACTTCAGCAGGGGATGATGCCGGAGTGTTCAACTCATTTGTTTCATAAAATCCACCGCCACCCCCCCCCCACCTCTTCTTGATTTTCTCTTCCTCTTTATCATTCTTCCTCCCCTCTCTCCCTCCATATCCTTTCGCCTCTCCTTCTTCCACAACCACTCTTCCTCTCTCCATCTCTCTGTCTCTCTCTCAATATGTATATATATATATATATATTATATATATATATATATATATATATAATATATATATCTCCATGATAGGATGACATTCAGACAGAACAAAGGTTGTGGACCCACCATTCGTCGAAGTTGAATAGTTAAGTATAAAAACCTCGATGGAGGTTCCCAGCTGATGATACAGATGGCCAATGAATCAGCAGTCAATGAGCAGGACTATATATATATATATACATACATACATACATACATACATACATACATATCAACAAAAGAAGGCTAAATAAGCTACATTATCTCCCCCAAGTTGAATCGATGCAATTGTAAGCAGCTGTTCCATACTTTTGGAGCATTGTTGATGATGCATGTGATCGGGAGGTATCCTGTGGTCTGCTGCCAGAACTGTATACATGTTGCAGAAGTCTGGTTCCCAATCTATGTATCTGCTCGGCCCAGGGCCCAGAGCAGGAAGCACCTGCTGCAGCCAGATAAGGTTGGTGGTGGGGCCAGGAAGCGGACGGAAGTGTTTGCCGCAAACTACCCACTGTGCATCTCTCTACCTCTGTTTGTTTCTCTCCCTCTCTATTTTCCAAAAAAATATTCTTCCATAATGACAGCAACCACACCCAAAAATATTTCAAATTCTGCACAAAGTTATGGAATCGTGGACTTTATCATATATGAAGAAGAAACAAGTGAAAAGAATACCAACGGGCATGGAAAACTGATCTGACAATTTATGAAACTTCATCGAGGCGATGCAATAGTTACGGTTATTGAAAGGAAAGCCTCCTCGTGAGTCAACATGTTCAACTCTGCATTCAGCCACAGAGAGAATTTGACATTCGACCACGGTACCGATGCTGTCGATCAAGTTTTGCAAAGTTTACAATGGTATCTTAACATCAGGATATTGCAGGCAGAACAACTAGCTAAACCCACTCTCCAGAAATGGAGTGCCCCTTGCTGGCAAAGGACCAGATTGCTGATTTGTTCTTTAATGGGATTGCATTTAATTTCTCCAATAATTGAAGCAAAGGCCAGATCTTACAGAAGTAAATACCATCAAACACCAATAAGCTATCCACCCAAAGATGGGATAGAAAAACCTGGTTGTAGCTCAAAGCAACATTTGTACCAACTTGATTAGTCACTCAAACCTCCATTGCAAAATCACTCAAAATATGTCATCAGTCGGTGACTGACTCAAAACAAGCTTAACTCACTTGCAACGAGAGCAGTCGTCTTAACATAAAAAGTCAGGGGCTGTGGTGACCTCTCAGTCCAAATATAGCAACTGCTGACGTGCAAAACCATGGCTAGAAAAGCTGCCGAAGAGACGACGAGAAGCCAAACATCAAGTTCCTTTATTATTGTCACCGTAATCATTAATGAATGAAAAGATTCCCACACATCTTCATAGATGAACAATGAAATAATAATTGCAGGCCATTTGAGGCCTTCACAGCATCAAGCCCATTTCCTTGGTGTTTACCGTTTGTCATAACAAACATTACTCGATTACTCACACATACTCTTTTAATAAAAGCATCAGCTACTCACGCCGCAGTCACAACTTACAAGGAAAAATGGCTAACTCTCTGTCAAGCACATGTCAAAAATATAAGATAGGTGGAAATAATCCAAACACACAGCGACATACATCTCTTGTGCAACAATATGGAAACATAAATTTAAAAATTACACGATTTCAAGTATGTCTCAAGATAATATATATATATATATATATATATATATATATATATATTATATATATATTAAAAATATATATATATATATATATATATATATATATATATATATCTATTATAATACCAAGCTTGCATACTAAAAACTCGGCTCGCCGTCACACGATCCCTATGAAATTGCTGTGGCACTTAGCGGACATGCCGACAATGTTTGGAAGTCTTGGCGTTCCATAGTACCACTTGCATTTTGCACAATGCGTATTTTGTCATTCCCGTGTACGGTCTGTCGTCTGCTACCAGCTATGTTGTACTGCTATCCCGTGCATGTGCACGGGTATCGCTAGTATATATATTAATATATAATATATTATATATATATATATATATATATATATTATATATATGTATATGTATATATATATGTATATATTGTTACGGCTGTGGAAATTCGCATTACACCATTCAGGCCCTGTAGGTGAGATATATTTCTGAAGTACATGTGTATTAGCCCAAACCCATGTTTTGAGGGAATTAATGTGATTCATTCGGGCTGCGATCCTTCGAGATAGCCGTTTTTCTGTCCTTTCTTTAATTTGAACAACCACCACCAACCACAACGCCGCTCTCACAACCGCGCCACCCCCCACCATCCACGCAGCCACATCTTCGCTCCCTCGCCGTTCAACAGGCTCCGTGCGGCTACGATCTCCGCAGCGCTAGCAGGAGGATGCGCACGTTTTACGGCCTGTTTTTCCCGTCTGGCTTCTCCGCGCTTGGAGGAGAGAAGCGAGGGAGGGCAGCTCGCCGCCGATTGGCGGATGGACAGTGTGAGGCGGTCGGGTGAGGGAACGCCCTGTTCCAGAACCCTCTCGAAGGAGGGTGGAGCCACGAACGGGGCGGGGCAGCGGGCGGGGCGCCGGGGTATAAGAGTCAGAGGCGCAAGAGGTTCTCTCTCTCTGGTTCGGCGCTCTCGCAGTCTCTCTGGTTCGGCGCTCTCGCAGTCTCTCTGGTTCGGCGCTTTCGGGTTCTCTCTGGCGCGTGCTGCTCTCTGGTTCTCTCTGGCCGTGCTGTTCTCTGGTTCTCTCTGGTTCGGCGCTCTTCGGGTTCTCTCTGGCGCGTGCTGCTCTCTGGTTCTCTCTGGCGCGTGCTGTTCTCTGGTTCTCTCTGGGTTCGGCGTGTGCTCTCTCTCTCTGTTCGTCGGTGCTCGGTCCGTGGCGTCGAGGGCCAGCACGGGCAGGCACGAAGCACGCCGGAGGATCTCGCGTCGAGTGGAGCGGAGAGAGCTCGCGGACCACGGCAGAGGACGGTCGCAAGGACTTGAATGCAGCGAAGTCGACTTCCATTTTCTTTTGGGGTTTTGTGCAAATGTGTGTGTGGCGCCAGTCCGGCAAGTAGTATTGTATAAGTGGTCCGTGTGTCGCGTAATCGGGTTTTAACTCTTTCGCTTTATACGTGCATTTCTGACTGTTTGCTATACGTGTGCTTTGTGTCCGTCTGTGTGAAATAAATATGCTTGCTTGTTGAATTGTTCCCCGTTTCGCTGCGTCCTTCCTTCGTTGGGTCTCCTCTTGTTTTACATAAAGGGTACGTAGTGGGCGCGGGGATGCCCGATAATTAATCAGGAACCGCCGAGGCCGACGATAACACCGCTCGGTTATCCCGATAGCACGGAACGGATCGCTTAAGCGGCCCGTGTCCGAAGTCGACCTGCGGCGAGGTGCGGTCGCCCGGTTTACCATCCGCGTGGGTACTTAGGTAGGTCGAGTTTGGCGAACAACCCTATCCCACGCGGGTGGCCGATTGGCACGATCGTGGTGAGGCCGAAAGGCCACCCGTGACTGGATCCCGGCGTTAGTCCGAGAGGGTCACGACAGAATTGTCCGTCCGGTGGGCGAGGCGGTCGCGATTCGAGTCACGTGGCCGATCGCACGCCGGCGGGCGCGAATTCGCAAACACTGGTGTCAGAGAGCGGGAAAACGAACTCTCTGGCTCCAGCTAAATTCACAGGAATCGGTCCAGGGGTGAGAGGAGCGACCCCGATTCCCTCCAAATTACGAGCGAGTTAAATTAACCCCTTACGTGGAAAGATGGCGTCTCAAGGCGAGCGGGAGCCGGGGTAGTAGAGATGTATATGTGTGATAGTAATTTAGAATCCATGGCCCAGGACGAGATCCCCATGCAGGACATTGTTGTGCAGGAACAGTTTCCCCCCCAACTGACCCAGGGCCCGAAATAGGTGCGGCGGCGGCCGCGTTGTGTGACATCTCCCCTCCCCTCTCCACCAAAACCCCCGATCCTGGCCGAATCGGCTCAGCCGAGTGCACTCGAAATGATTTTGCAAGCATAAACGAAATGAAAACGAAAATGGATGGAATGAAAAACGAAATAAAAGAGGTGAACAAGCAAGATGAAACAAACACAAACGAAATGAACGGCAAAATGGATGAATGAACGAAAAAACGGATGGAATGCACTCAGAATGGAAACAAACACAAACGAAATGAAAACGAATTGGAAACAAACACAAACGAAATGAAAATGAATATGGAAACAAATGCGCAAGGAATGAAGGAAGAAATAAAAGAAATGCGGGGTGAAACGCAGCAAAGGGCCGAGCCTGCAGGCGGGCATGAAGGCTACAACAGCGAAGTGCGTAATGGCGACGCCACGTGTGGGAGCGAACGAGCTGGGAGGGGTGCAAACGGTTGTCAGGCCCGCGGTGAAGGCGGGTGAGGAAAAATATATTCGGGAGACGTGCACGAAGGAAATAAAAATAGTGGAGTGTGAGAAAAGACTTCAAGACATGACGAAGAGAGTTGATAAGCTGGGACGGGAGGTAAAAACGGAGACAGAGGAACTGGGAAGACGGATAGACAAACACAAGGGCAAGCCGGAAGAACAGTTAGAAGCCAAAGCAAGGTCGGAGGGTGCGGAGATGAGAAAAGAATTAGAGAAGAAAACTGAGTTACAGGAACACCAGAACAAAGAGACGGAACTACAAAACGAACTGAGAGTGTGAAAAGAGGAACAAGAAAGAGTACTGGAAGAACAAGGAATGAGACAGGAGAAAGAAATCTGTCAGTTGAAAGAAATAACGAGATTACAGAATGAGGAACAAAAAGACAGTGGAATAGAAAACTGAAGAGTATGAATTTGAAACTGAACGACAAAAGAAAAAAATAAGTTGGAATACGAGGAGAAGTTGAAGAGCAACGAATGAAGCAGGAAGGAGAAATGAGGAGATTGAAGGACACAACGAGATTGGAGAGGGAAGGCGAGAGGAACGATGGGATAGAAACAAAAGGAACATGAAGCCGAGGTTGACCAATTGAAAGAAAAGGCAAGGCTGGAGTGCGAAGAGGTAGACAAAGAACAGCGACTGAAACACAAGAAGGAGATTAACCAAATGAAGCAAACCATGAAACTGGAGAAGAAGGACAGGAGAGAAACGAGGAAGGGTAATGCGAGAACAGCGAATGAAACACAGGAAGAAATGAGCCAATTGAAAGAAACGATGAGATTGGAAAGTGAGAAGCATGAGGAAGAGTGGGAGAGAAACAAAAACGATACGAGTTTGAAATTAATGAACTGAAGGAGAGAGTAAAATTGAAATCCATAGAGATGAAAAAACTCCAGAAAGAAGCAGAGACTAATAAACGTATAGAGACGCG
Organism: Eptatretus atami; assembly: GCA_035128595.1. Classification (NCBI taxonomy): domain Eukaryota; kingdom Metazoa; phylum Chordata; class Myxini; order Myxiniformes; family Myxinidae; genus Eptatretus; species Eptatretus atami. Next base: position 101,160,385 of record CM068960.1, read on the forward strand.
GAAGAAAGAAAAATAGAGGAGAGACTGCATGATAATGACGGGGTTAAAGGAACAGAACACACACACACAGAAGTAGTGGAGGATAATGGGGGTGAGCTCGCGGAGCGTGTGGAGACCCGGTGTGAGCAGCTGGATAGCCTCCTCCAGGAACGAGGGGAGGAGTTTGCCCCTTGAAGCGAATCACGACCAGGTGGGTTCGGTCGTGCCAAGCGGAGTTGAAGGGACGAGTGCTGTGGACGGCGCACGGACAGCTTGGGGGGTATAGAGGCCCGGGAACCCTTGTGGGGACACGAATCCCAGTGTGGTTGTGCAGGGGTGTGTGTTTGCGAGTGTGCGGAGATGCGTGCTTCCCGGCACGCATGGTGTGAGTGAGACCCCCTGTGCAAGTGGAAGGTTGGGTGTGAGTGAGAGGGTCCGTGTGAGAGAGACCGTGTGTGTGAGGTCTCTGTGTGTAAGGGAGATGTCGGTCGGCATGCGTGAGCATGCAGCCGCGTCTCCCGGTGTGAGTTTAATGGAGTGGAGTCTGTGCGTCGTAACACGCAGGTGTGCGTGGTCGAATGGCGACGACGACGGCGACAGAAGGACGAAGGCCGGGTAGCGGCCGTAGTTGCAATGGGGACCGTGCCGGGTTCACCCAGCAGCGAGCGCGAGGTCCGTGCTGTGCAGCGCACGAGACCGCCACGTGCTCGTTTGCGGGAGTGAAGCCCGGTCCGGAAACGCCAGCGGTGGATTTGCCGATCCCGCGGACGGACAAAGGTTAGGCAGGATTACGGATTTGGACCGGATGGGTTCTCCACACGAGCTTGTGTTAAGCTCCAACGGGCAGAGCACATGTGTTCGCGTGGGGAGCCCTCGGAGTGCGAGGTTTGTTTTTGGGGTGCGCAGGGTGACGTCATGGCTGCACGTAGGGTTCGAATCCGGCAGGAGGGTGAATCCCTGCCGGATGGTACCGTCCAAGAGGGACGAGGTACACGTGCAGCTGCATGACGTCACGGGCAAGGTGCAAAGTGCGCGAGCTGTGAGTTGCCGCGCTGGTGCTGCGCAGAATTTGGAAAAAAAATAAAATTGACAAAAGCAAGCCTCGCTTTCGGGTGAACAGGATTCCCTGGATAGGTGGGTGGAAGACCCCTTCCGGGCACAGGATGACACTAGTTAGGGGAAGGGTTAGTGTTAGTTAGACAGGCTCCATGGGACAGGGGTAAGTCCTCATGGGGCCCGTGGAATGATTAGTTAGAGGGATGTAGTGAGCTTTAGGATGGGAAATAATTTTTGATGATTTGGAGACAGAGACAGACTTTGGATGTGTAGTGGGGACGTAGCTTAGCTACGTAGTGTTAAAAGGAACGTGCTGTAGTTTAAGGGATGACGTGGAGCACGAGTTAGTTAGGGAGGTAGTTAGAAGGATGGCAGAGTTCAGCGGTGTGTGTGTTGAAGAGCGGAAGTGTACTTGTTGAGTGAGTGAGGCCAGCGGTCTATGTGAGTGGAGCGAATGTGGAATGCATGGGTGCGATGAGTGATTGGGGGGAGGAGTGACTCCCGCCCAAGGGACCCCCGGGGTCAGAGTAGAGTGAGTTAGCTGGGTTAGTTAAATTGAAAAATGGAGGCCGTTTTGCTGTTGGTGGGAGTGTAGGCTCGAAACCCCTTTGGAGGGGTGCAGGAGCCCTGTTGACGGCGTGGGAGCGTGGCTGCGAACGGTGAGTATCGCTGAGTGGGTACCCCGGGCAGGGATAGTCGGCCGTGGTAGGCCAAGGGCCCATGGGGGCCGGGATAGCGTAGTGGGCACGGGTGCGCCCGCTTGGTGCGGGGCCCGGAGCACCGTTAGCCGCGTGGCAGTGTCGTGGGCACGGGTGACCCTCGGAAAGGGGCCGGGCGCCAGCCTGCCACGTGTGCGTTTCAGGGGAGTTGCCATGGGGGCACTCCCCGGTGTTTAGGGAGCTGTAGGCTCGGAGGCAGTGTAGTGCCCGGGGGTGCCATCGTAGGGGATTCGGCAGAGGGTCGTGCCTGCCAGGGGAGCCACGCGTCCCAGCCACGAAACCGTGCAAGGGCACGAGGAAAATTCGAGGGCGAGGCCCGAAATTGAGAGGACACCAACACAGGCGACGGGAATCTGGGTTTTTAGAACCAATAGTGTAAGCGAGAGGCGCTTGTTGAAAGCCCCGGGGTAGTTTAAAGGTTAATGGTTAGGGTAGATTAGGAGATGTACCCCTCCGCACCATCCATCCCTTCGCTCTCGTTGTGGGCCGCTGGACCCACTTTGGGTTAGAGATCGCTGAACTCTGGGGAGGCCATCTTGAGGCTTGGTTGGGCCTCGGCATAGGACGCTAGCTCTCCCTTATTCCCCTCCGGGTAGGGAACGTAGGGGTTGGAGTAGGCTAGGAGACGATAGGTTAGCCGAACAGAGACAGTAAAGGGGGTTAGGGGACGAATTATAGTGGGGAAGTAGGGAAGTAAACATAAAAACAACAAAAAAAAATTAATTGGGCTAAATTGGTTTTTACAAATTAAGGGGGTGGGTATGTACAGTGACAGCAAAGGCGATAGGTGGGAGGGAGACAGTAGGTAGGTCCGAGCCCGCCTTCTGCGAGTGGCCAGACCACCGTACTCCCTCCACCAACCTGCACTGCACGGCAAGAGGCCGGCCAACTTCATCGGCAGCTGTTGTTTTGCTGCAAGGCCTGTGCCGGCCGGATCGTCCGACGGCTGTTTTACTGCAAGGCCTGTGCCGGCCGGATCGTCTGCTGTGTTTTTCTGCAAGGCCTGTTGCCGGCCACTTCGTCTGCCGGCTGTGTTCGCCTGCAGCAGCCCTTTTCTGCCGGCGTTGCTACAGCGGCCTTGTTTTGCCATGCCTTGCCTGCTCGCCTTGGCCATGCCATGCCCACTGCCCTCATCATCAGTTTGCCCCCGTTCTGTTCAATTTTGCTTTGCCCCCCCTTGTTCATTGCCATGTGCGCCAGGATCAAGCAACAGTTTGCAAGCTGCAGGAACTGTCCTGTTGGCAGCTGCAACACGGGCCTGCAGTGGCGCCCGTGCACCGGTTCTCTTTTGACTCACCTTTTTTCCTGCAGAGTCCATTGATCCTGGCCATGGTTTAGTGTAAAATTTGTAAGTTAAGGCTAAGTTGTGTATTGTGTAATGTAAATATGATGTGCCCCCGGCATGTATGTGTTAGCGCCGGCAATTTTATTTAGTCGTCCGTATGAGTGAGTTTGTTTAGTTAGTTACTCAGCCCTCAGGTTATTTATTTTTGGGACACGAATACCATGAATGTCGCACTCAGGGATCCGTAGGTAAAACGTACTAGGAGAACTACACATGATGGCACACGATAATTTGACGACTCGGACGAGTCTGTAAAAAGGGGAGGGGTAGTGTTACGGCTGTGGAAATTCGCATTACACCATTCAGGCCCGTAGGTGAGATATATTTCTGAAGTACATGTGTAGTTAGCCCAAACCATTGTTTAGAGGGAATTAATGTGATTCATTCGGGCTGCGATCCTTCGAGATAGCCGTTTTTCTGTCCTTTCTTTAATTTGAACAACCACCACCAACCAACACGCCGCTTCTCAACAACACCGCGCCACCCCCACCATCCACGCAGCCACATCTTCGCCCCTCGCCGTTCAACAGGCTCTGCGGCTACGATCTCCGCAGCGCTAGCAGGAGGATGCGCACGTTTTACGGCCGTTTTTCCCGTCTGGCTTTCTCCGCGCTTGAGGAGAGAAGCGAGGGGGAGGCAGCTCGCGCCGATTGGCGGGATGGACAGTGTGAGGCGGTCGGGTGAGGGAACGCCCTGTTCCAGAACCCTCTCGAAGGAGGTGGAGCCACGAACGGGGCGGGCACGCGGGCGGGGCGCCGGGGGTATAAGAGTCAGAGGCGCAGGAGGTTCTCTCTCTCTGGTTCGGCGCTCTCGCAGTCTCTCTGGTTCGGCGCTCTTCGGGTTCTCTCTGGCGCGTGCTGCTCTCTGGTTCTCTCTGGCGCGTGCTGTTCTCTGGTTCTCTCTGGTTCGCGCTCTTCGGGTCTCTCTGGCGCGTGCTGCTCTCTGGTTCTCTCTGGCGCGTGCTGTTCTCTGGTTCTCTCTGGGTTCGGCGTGTGCTCTCTCCGTGGCGTCGAGGGGCCAGCACGGGCAGGCACGAAGCACGCCGGAGGATCTCGCGTCGAGTGGAGCGGAGAGAGCTCGCGGACCACGGCAGAGGACGGTCGCCAAGGACTTGAACGCAGGAAGTCGCGACTTCCATTTTCTTTTGGGTTTTGTGCAAATGTGTGTGTGTGGCGCCAGTCCGGCAAGTAGTATTGTATAAGTGGTCCGTGTGTCGCGTAATCGGGTTTTAACTCTTTCGCTTTATACGTGCATTTCTGACTGTTTGCTATACGTGTGCTTTGTGTCCGTCTGTGTGAAATAAATATGCTTGCTTGTTGAATTGTTCCCCGTTTCGCTGCGTCCTTCCTTCGTTGGTCTCCATCTTGTTTTACGTAAAGGTACGTAGTGGGCGCGGGGACGCCCGATAATTAATCAGGAACCGTCGAGGCCGACGATAACACCGCTCGGTTATCCCGATAGCACGAACGGATCGCTTAAGCGGCCCGTGTCCGAAGTCGACCTGCGGCGAAGGTGCGGTCGCCCGGTTTACCATCCGCGTGGGTACTTAGGTAGGTCGAGTTTGGCGAACAACCCTATCCCACGCGGGTGGCCGATTGGCACGATCGTGGTGAGCCGAAAGGGCCACCCGTGACTGGATCCCGGCGTTAGTCGAGAGGGTCGCGACAGAATGTCCGTCCGGTGGCGAGGCGGTCGCGATTCGAGTCACGTGGCCGATCGCACGCCGGCGGGCGCGAATTCGCAACAATATATATAGCCTGGAGTTGGCGCAGTGGTAGGGCAGCGGCTTGGGATCCAAAAGGTCCTGAGTTCAAGCCCCGTTGGGCCACTGAATTAATACACCAGGGGGTTGACTCAGCCTGTCATCCTTCCGAGGGTCGGCGAAATGAAGTACCAGTATACTGGGCCGGTGTATACCCGTTAGAATAGGTGTACCATATCCCTGTGTCGTAAGAGGCGACCAGGTTGCGTCAGGAAGGGCATCCGGCGAAAACATGTGCCAAATCACTATCGGATCATACGGATGATCCGCTGTGGCTACCCCTAACGGGAGCAGCCGAAAGAAGAAGAAGAAGAAGATATATATATATATAATATATAATATATATATATATATATATATATATATATATATATATATATATATACACACACACACACAGTGGGAGAACAAGTATTTGATACACGTGCGATTTTGCAGGTTTTCCCACTTACAAAGCACGTAGAGGTCTGTAATTTTTATCATAGGTACACTTCAACTGTGAAAGACGGAATCTAAAACAAAAATCCTGAAAATCACATTGTATGATTTTAAATAATTAATTTGCATTTTATTGCATGAAATAAGTATTTGATACATCAGAAAACAAGAACTTAATATTTGTACAGAAACCTTTGTTTGCAATTACAGAGATCAGACGTTTCCTATAGTTCTTAACCAGGTTTGCACAGGCTGCAGCAGGGATTTTGGCCCACTCCTCCATACAGATCTTCTCCAGATCCTTCAGGTTTCGGGGCTGTCGCTGGGCAACACAGACTTTCAGCTCCCTCAAAGATTTTCTATTGGTTCAGGTCTGGAGACTGGCTAGGCCACTCCAGGACCTTGAGATGCTTCTTACGGAGCCACTCCTTAGTGCCCTGGCTGTGTGGTTTCGGGTCGTTGTCATGCTGGAAGACCCAGCCACGCCCCATCTTCAATGCTCTTGTTGAGGGAAGGAGGTTGTTGGCCAAGATCTCACGATACATGGCCCCATCCATTCCTCCCTCAATACGGTGCAGTCGTCCTGTCCCCTTTGCAGAAAAGCATCCCCAAAGAATTGATGTTTCCACCTCCATGCTTCACGGTTGGGATGGTGTTCTTGGGGTTGAACTCACCCTTCTTCTTCCGCCAAACACGCCGAGTGGAGTTTAAACCATAAAGCTCTATTTTGGTCTCATCAGATCACATGACCTTCTCCATTCCTCCTCTGGATCATCCAGATGGTCATTGGCAAACTTCAGACGGGTCTGGACATGCGCTGCTTGAGCAGAGGGACCTGCGTGCGCTGCAGGATTTTAATCCATGACGGCGTAGTGTGTTACTTATGGTTTTCTTTGATACTGTGGTCCCAGCTCTCTCAGGTCATTGACCAGGTCCTGCCATGTAGTTCTGGGCTGATCCCTCACCTTTCTCATGATCATTGAGGCTCCACGAGGTGAGATCTTGCATGGAGCCCAGACCGAGGGAGATTGACTGTTATCTTGAACTTCTTCCATTTTCTAATAATTGCGCCAACAGTTGTTGCCTTCTCACCAAGCTGCTTGCCTATTGTCCTGTAGCCATCCCAGCCTTGTGCAAGTCTACAATTTTGTCCCTGATGTCCTTAGACAGCTCTCTGGTCTTGCCCATTGTGGAGAGGTTGGAGTCTGATTGATTGAGTGTGGACAGCTGTCTTTTATGCAGATAACGAGTTCAAACAGGTGCAGTTAATACAGGTAATGAGTGGAGAATGGGAGGGCTTCTTAAAGACAAACCTAACAGGTCTGTGAGAGCCGGAATTTTTACTGGTTGGTAGGTGATCAAATACTTATTTCATGCAATAAAATGCAAATTAATTATTTAAAAATCATACAATGTGATTTACAGGATTTTTTGTTAGATTCCGTCTTCACAGTTGAAGTGTACCTATGATAAAATTACAGACCTCTACGTGCTTTGTAAGTGGGAAAACCTGCAAAATCGGCAGTGTATCAAATACTTGTTCTCCCCACTGTATATATTACTAAAACTCTCATCTTGTATGTATGTTGATGTATGTATGTATGTTCCCGAAATACAGCCAAAACGGTAGACGATAGCGCAAAAATGTGCGGCCCACATTACTCACCATTCGCCTGCGTTGTGCAGTATCCAGTTTCGTTCAAATCGGGCAACGAAAAAATTA
>CM068960.1:101238962-101250309 GCA_035128595.1 Eptatretus atami
TTTATTTTTTTTTTTTTTACACCTTCAAACATCTTTCCAAATTAAATATTGAATTATTGATGATTTAAAGGTTTTTAACCAAGAGTTTCTTTATTTGAACATTTTATACAAATATCGATTGATATTTGCAATGTAGACTTATTACGTACGCGAAATGAAGAATTTTTTTTGAACCCTCCCTTCCACTTCATCGTGTATTCTCTTCCCACCTCGTCACCAAAACCATCACTCCCTCATCCTCCTCCTGTCTTCTTGCCTCCCTCCCTTTTTCCCCTTCTCTCCCCTGTACATACTAATGAAGACGCTCTAATACATAATTGTTTTTGTTTTGGGGTTTTGTCTTTCACTTAATGAGAGACGTCGCCATATTTGACCATTAAGACGTTGTTACTGATAGCTTGTTTCATAGACATCTTTTTCAAAGTCGTCATCATCATCAGTCGTCGTCGTTGGGGTGCCACCAAACCTGATCATCTGGTGTCTGAACTCTACTCTGGTACTGAGAGTGCTGTGAGGTGTGGTGGTGCCATCTCTGACTTATTTCCAGTTGTTACTGGAGTTCACCAGGGGTGTGTACTGGCGCCCCACACTTTTCAGCACTTGTATGGACTGGATTCTGGGGAGGATGTCGGAGAGATCCAGCCTGCGGTGCATCGTTTGGGAATGTCAAGATCTCTGACCTTGATTTCGCAGATGATGCAGTCATCTTTGCGGAGACTTTAGATATCCTTTTAGGGGCCCTCGAGGTGCTGAATGAGGAGTCGAGCCGCTGGGATTACGGGTTTCCTGGGTCAAAACTAAGATCCAGGCTTTCAATGACATCTTTGGATGCTGCTGTTCCTTCTGTGCCTGTTTGTGATGAGGATGTTGAGGTCGTGGATTCACTTACCTTGGCAGTGATATTCATGTCTGCTGGCTGAGTCAGAGGTCAATAGGCATCTGGGTTGGGCCTGGAGAGTCAGGGATTCACTGGATCATGGGTGTGGCGCTGTTGGTACCTGTGAGAGAGGACAAGAGTCCGAGTCTTCAGGTCCTTGGTGCTTCCAGTCTTACTCTATGGATGTGAGACGTGGACTCTGACCAAGGATCTGAGACGGAGACTTAATTCCTTTGGTACCAAGTCTCTTCGGGAGATCCTTGGCTATCCCTGGTCGGACTTTGTGTCCAACGAGCGGTTTGCTGAGAGAGACTCAAATGAGATCTGTTACCTGCATAGTCCGTGAGCATCAGCTGCGGCTGTATGGACATGTGACTCGTTTTCCTGACGCTGATCCTCTCACCAGATTCTCTCAGTGAGGGAGTCTCCTGAGTGGAGGAGGCCAATGGGCCGACCACGTGCCTCGTGGTTGCAGCAGGTTGATCGGCATCTCAAGGAGATGGGATGGGCCAGGATCTGCCTGGGGATGACCAGACGGAGGCCCCTGGAGTACCGCGGAAAGTGGACGCAGCGACGTGCTGCTCCGGTGCATGCTCCCACACCTGACCTGACCTGATCATTATATAGCCTTGATATGGAATATATTGTCAGTCTTGGTTGGAGGGTGAACATTTGATGTCATTTGTACCCTGTCCTGCCTTCAGACAAGGCGGAGACGAGACATTAAAATGAGCTCCGACGGACCGATCATCCGTCTGATCGACTGATCATCCATCCAAGACGACCATCCGTCCACTGACCATCATCCGTCACCGACCATCTGTCCATGCACTTTTGTGTACAAGATATTTCAAAAATAGTTGGAACATTTAGCTTTCATTATTTCAGAAATTTCGTCCTCATGACATTATCTCAACCTGATGAGATCACGGCTGCAAATGGCTTGAATTCTGTTGCCGTGGTAACCTGCTCTGTAATTTGGCTTGTGTACGCGATATTTCAAAAACCGTTCAAGATTTACCTTTCTTATTGCAGATACAGTACCTATAGAAAGTCCACACCCCTACCAAAATTTCCACCTTGTGTTGCCTATTAACCTGGAATTAAATTCCATTAAAACAGACTTTTCCCACCTATATTTACACGTCATAACCCACAACTTCCAAGTGAAAAACAAATTCTACAAATTTCAGAAATAAAAAAATACAAAACTAGAATATCTTGGTTGGACCAAAAGAACACCATCCCTACTGTGAAGCATGGTGGTGGCAGCATCATGTTATGGGGATGTTTCTCATCAGCAGGGAATGCGGCACTTGTCAGGTTAGAAGGTAAAATGGATGGAGGAAAAATACAGAAAAAATTCTGGAGGAAAACCAGCTGCCTTCTGCAAGAAAGCTGAATTGGATGGAAGTTCACCTTTCAGCATGACAACCACCTGAAGCACACAGCCAAGCTACCATGATATTCTAGTTTTGTGTTTTTAATTAATTTTCCAGGTTATAAGGCAACACAAGGTGAAAATTTTGGTCGGGGGTGTGGACTTTCTATAGGCACTGTATCTATTTCTCATTCCACCCAAAAAGCAGGGGACCTTGAGTATCAGGTCCTTGTTATTATTTCACCTCACTACACTGGTACTCATTTTTTCCGACCTCAGAAGGATGACGGGCTGAGTCAACCCCATATGGTATTAATTCAACGGGCGAGCAGGATTTGAATTCAGGACCTTAGAATCCCAAGCCCAACACCCATTCTGCCAACACCAGGCATACAGTGTAGCATGATGTATCAAAAAGTTATGCACTGATTTGGACAAAACCTAATGGACAGGTGGGTATGTGACAGGGGCCAATTGATTCGATTTGTTGAAGATCCGGATCTGGATCCGAGAATTTTTGTTTAGTTCTCCAAGTGATTCTTCACGATTGAGAGATCGGGCTAAAAACGCTGATAAGCAGGATATCTCAAAAAGGTATGGACGATTCGGACGAAACTTGGTGGATGTGTTGTGAGGGTGACAAGATCAACAATTAGATTTTAGTTCAGGTCTGGATGCAGATCCAGTCTATCAGTGAGATACAAAAACGTAAGCTGTTTCAGCCTGCCAGAGGTATGCGCTCTACTGAGTCCCTTCTAGTTATTAGTGGTCCTTCGGATGCTTCTCAGAATCATCAGAACCATATCTTCATCACAAGAGGTGAATGATTTTTGCAAGTTTATTATTCCAGCACAAGAGCATTATTTAATTGTGATATCATGTAATTTAAACTCTCAAGAGCAGCCTTAATAATAGGATTCTATGAATGATAGATCTGAATCCTCTTTCTATACATCCGTGCTCAACCAGTGCCAGCCAATACAAACCAGATTCGATCTTGAAAGTAAATTTTATTTCTCTTATGGGTTTTTGGCCTAAGGAAAAGAGATGATGTCAGTTCCCATTATAAGAATGTTTGGTAATTGGGGGGAGGGGGGGGGGAGGGCCGGAGGGTCATGAGGTACACCATCCAACACTACAGGAAAAGAATAATTATAATCAAAGGATTTGGTTAACCTCCTCCAACAGAAGCATCGTTTTAAAGCAGAAGAAAACATTTTGCACAAGACCTCATTCTGGAAGGACACAGGCACATCAGAAGACTTGCGTATTCTGTTCTGGTTAAGTGATCCATGCACTCTAATGACTGAGACCAAAACTAACAGCTGAACTGGATGTTCACCAATACACAACAGGGAGGATGTAACAATGATAGATATGGTTAAAATGGTACTACAGGTCTCCTGAACATGTTCACTGGATTTGGTGAAGCTCATTGCCTTGGAACATTTCAACAAGAGAAAGTCACGTGTGCAGTCAACATGTTCCTATCGATGAATGCTTTCCTTTCTCACTCAGTAAAGGCTGAGTGCCCTATAAGGCAGTGACTTCAGTCCAGTCGTGTTCCTCAATTACATAAAAGGCCTCTCAGTTGCTCTGTAAAACCCTCTCTTCATTTTTCCAGATGATTCCACATTGTGCCATGAAGCATTCCATCCCACACAGAAGCAGACAGCAAATTAATAACTTTCTACTGATCTGAAGTTGATAAGATGCTGCTTTGACAAATGGAACATGTACTTCAATGCCAGCAAGTAGCCCGGTCTCATCTTGTCACTCAGGTACCAAGAATCGTCAAATTAAGCCACTAGCTATTTTCACGGTCAACTAATGGAATTACGGCAGTTGCCCATGTAGACCTCACCATCAGCTATCACATCCCCTGGACTGACTATATAGTAAAGCTGGCCTCCAAAACCAGGCACAGACTGAGCAACCTCCTCCATTCCAAATGTCTCCTTGAAATTTCAGAATGACTCTCAGCCTACCAGGCCTTTGTCTGTAGCTCAATGGAGAACTGCTTTCCCCTGTGGGCTGGTGCTCCAACCTCAATTTGTCTCAACTGGATATTGTGGTATTAAAGCTCTCAACCTTATCAGCATCTCCGATGGAAGATCGCAGCACAAGACCCAGTGTCTCACATGACAGACAGGTCAGTAGTCCATTTATTTATAGCCCCCCCTCCTCTGGTCAGATAAACTCCCTTTGCTCTAGCAACCCTCGATCCTTTCCCTGAGCAACTCCAGGATACATGCATTGTTCCGGAAACACCGTCCTGGTTAAACTCCCAAATCCACACTGACTGCATGCACACCTCCACTCCGTTTATTTTCTCCCAATTGTGAAATTGCCTTCCTGAGGATTTTTTTTCTTCCACTCTTTCTTCCAGGGCTTCAAGAAAGTGGTGCACCACCCCTCACATAATATAGCTACCTGTCATAATATAGCTACGCACCATCCCATCCCTACCTGCAAACCATTTACACCCATAAATCATACCACTTCACAGGTCCTCAGTGTGGATAATGTGGGTGCGCCAAATACGCCAACTCTGAAGTTAGATGAGTTACTACAATCTCCCGATATTCGACGATAAATGTACCTGACGATGTATATTAATGGACACAATCTGTCAATGATGTGGAATCAAAATGAAGTCATCTATTATGTCCGCCACCGAAGGTGGACGGAGGTGATGTTTTCACCCGTTTGCTGTCTGTGAACAGGATATCTCAAAAAGTTGTGACGAATTTGGACGAAACTTGGTAGACAGGTTCAGAGTGAGAGAGGACGAATTGATTAAATTTTGGTGAAGATCTAGATACGGATACTAGAATTTTTTTTTATGTGATTCTTCACCATTGAGAGTATGGCCACAACAATATACAGCATAGCACGACATCTCAAAAAGTTGTCGAGGATTTGGACGAGCCATGTGGAGAATACTCTTCCGCAACTTCCAAGTCTGGAACAACAGCATATCCAAGCGTCCAATCTTGGACACTTTCAAAGAAAAGAACCACGATGGCACTCCAGAAGCAGTTGAAAGCTTTCGTTGACAATTCCGACGATCTATCACAGACATTGAAGAGTTTTTTGAAGAGAATGTAATGTTAACGTTTGTGTTTTGGAAGCAGTACATTGACACTATTCAGACTCCTCTTATATTCAACCGAGCTGCTAGAAAAAATGATTGGGACCTTCATATCTGTTCTCTGAAAGAGATATTGCCTTTTAATGATCACATATGACCATACCAACTACTCACGATGGGGGTAATCTACCTGTTGGATATGCTGAAGCGAGAACAGACAGCACCACACATGTATGAAGAGTTTATGGCAGGGTACTTTGTTGGGAAAGAATCGACAGGATCCTTCAACCAAATCACAACAGACCAAGCACTGGAGCAAATAAACAAACAGTGTAAGGTTTCAGGAGAATTGTAGGTATAACGAAGATCCAGACTGCCACGGACTGGTGGATGATTACCTTCAGGTGTAGAGCTAGACTGTTTCAGTTATAGATCTTCAACAGATGGTTGGCATGACATGTAGTGGTTCATGCCCCCATGGTGACAAGGGCTCACAAGAATGAAGAAAGATCAGGACAACGTCTGAAAGCTGGAAAGATCAAATTAAACGGTGTAACTCATTTGATCGGCAGGGTGAAAAACTTGTATGCATTTCCACAAAGATGTAGCAAGTGACGACACCCAACATGACTTACTGACAGCTCAGAGCGTGGTGCAGAACTACTTACTAAGTTTGTGGAAGATCGGTTGCCCCCAGATGCTATCAGAGTCTTCATGACACCATTCGCAAGAATAAGTCAAAAACATTCACAAGTTTTGAACATGTGAACGTCATTACATCCGCTGGCAAAAGCAAACTCATCGAAGCAAACCGTGGCTTTATTTCGAAGATTGCTCAGTGCTGCAAGTAATGGTCGCCAGATAAACATCAAAGGACTACGACAACATGGATTAGCCACCCCCAGCCATTCTTCTTGTCGCAAGTCAATCAGGAGTTACACCAACAGATAAAGAAATCTGTGTCATTTGCTGTGTAATGACGACGTGGCAAAAAAAACCTGCCAGAAACAGATGAACAACTTGTTCTAATTGTGGATGGATGGCGGTGGTTCAAGCCATTGGAAAACTAACCAATGCTACAACTTTTGGTGACCTAACAGACAGTTTCTGTGGTAATGTCTGAAGTTACCTGAGAGGCTCTCAGACAAGACTAGACATCGTGTTTGATGACTATCAAATAAAGTCCACAAATCAGGGACCAGAAACGCATCGAATGACCAAAAGATGAAGATGAGACGTGTAGTTGTTGGTCTGGCAGTGAGTCTACCATCCGTATGGCAGGACTTTCATATCGCTGGAAGAAACAAAGTGAAAATCATTAATTATTGCAGGATTAACTCCCATTGAAAGCATAATGCCTACCAGATCAACAGGAATTCATCGTATGAGGTAGGGATGAATTTCCAGCTGTATCATCCTGTTGATACATGCATTGTTCCGGTATGCATCCATTGTCCGGTCTGGCGTCCGTGAAGAAACAGGCGTCAACGTCGCTGGACAAAGTGGGCGGCAGCGTCGGTGAAAGAAGCGGCGCATGAATGTGTCTGTCGTAAAGAGAAAAAGCTTCCCATAAGAGAGGGGATCTATTCTTTACTCTTCTCAATGCATCACATTTAGAATCCCACCAGACATGGGGATGGGTCTATCCAGGACATGCATTTAGGGGAATAACTATCTGAGGATCTATCTGGTTGTTGGTATGCATTCGTCGATCTGATTCTGAAATCCGTAACAATATAATATATTATATATATATATATATTGTTACAGCTGTGGGGGTAGATGGAGTATTTCAAAGGGAGAGATAGGATTGTATGGAGTTGCTTGGCCTGTGGACGTGTAGGAGACATCTTGATGTAAATTAAGTGGGGAAACTGTGAGCTTAAGTGTTACTTGTCACCACAAGGGGGTGGTGCAGTGTTAATTGGATCGGATTTAAGGATAATTTTCCCCAGTATGTGATTGCCCCTGTGACCTATCTACGTTTTTGCATTTACAAGCCAGCCATGAAAGAGTTGTGTTTTTTATAACAACAACAATAAGAGAGCCAGGTGTGCCAGGCAGGTCAAAGCCCCACCTTCCCAGGTTTCGTGTGAGCAAGCCATGCCCAGATGTGGAAGCAGGGTGAGGTTCGGAGTCATAGTCATGAGAGGAATGTGGCTGGGATGAAGGATATGGCTAGGCTCTCCTCTTGGCACGAGAAAATTGCTGCGTGATTCTCGTGTCGTTGTGCATGTTGGCTCGCATGGTGGAGCAAGATGCTGGCCATTGACTCTTGGTTAGGTCGTATGAGACGGACCGCAAAGGCCTTGTGTCGAGCCATCGAGGAAAAGAGACGGCACCATTCTGCAAAGCCCGGCGTCGGTGAGGATGAGCGACGCTGAGAAGCCTGCATGGCGGTCCTCTGAACCGTGGTGTTGAATATCGCCTCACGTACATTTCCCACAGCGAGAGCGCAGCTCGGGTGCCATTTTGGGGCGCATCTTACCACGCGGACAAAGGCTCAATTCCAAAATTCCATAAAGACCATCTCTGGACCAAGCTACAGTAAATGCCAGAAATAAAGGGGGATTATATATAATATAATTATATATATATATATATACATATATATATATGTATATATATATATATAACAAGGAAACAAGGAAATCTAACAAAGGTGGAGGGCCATTCAGCCCATCATGCCTGCGTGACCCCACACTATCCATCCCACCCAAGATCCAGGGAAGAAAATGCAAAAAAGTTTTTAATTAATGAAATATTTTGTTTATTTGTTTGTTGTTGTTTTTGTAGTTGTAGTTTTTTTATATTTTTTCTTTCCCTCAAGGAAGAGGAGTATGGGCTTGGTTAAAAACACACATCAACCACAATACCCCCTTGACCAAGACCCCCACCAACAGCACTCCGTACACATTGCACACAATCACCCATCAATGCTCAAACTACCGAAAAGTCTTATCACTATCCTATACCTCAATCTCCATAACTTCCAGGTACCTATCTAATTCCAATTTAAACTTATCTACTGTTTCTGCTACCACTACTTCCAGGGAGACCATCCATGCATTACTATTCCTCTGAGTAAAAGCCTGCCTTACTACCGTCTTAACTCTCCTCTTCTTCCTCGCAGGCCATGGCCCCTCGTCTATCACTGTCTACTCTGTTGATAATTTCATCTGCACTTATTTTATCGAAACCTTTCATTATCTTAAATATCTCTATCATATCTTCTCATAACGCCTTCTTTCTAGTGATAAAGCCCTGTCTCCTCAGCCGTCCTCATAGCTAAGTCGAGCTAGGCCCGAATCAATCTAGTAGCCCTGCGCTGAACCCTCTCTCTGGCATCTATGGCCTCCGGAACTGTGGTGGACCAAAACTGCACACGGTCTTCTAGATGTGACCTCACTAAATTCCTGTACAATGTATACATCATCTTTGATTTATAAATGATCCCCTCCGAATACAATCTAAAACCCTATTTGCTTTTACGACAGCTGCCTGACATTGTGCTCCTCTTACCTTCAATATCGATTACACCCCAGATCCTTCTCCTGTGTGCACTCTCTAAAATTCTCCCTTGCATCCTGAAATCTCTATTTTCATTGTTTCTTTCCATCCCCAACACCTTACACTTGCTCAGGTTTAACATTCCATCTTGCCAATCTATGCAAGTATCAATACTTTCCTGAATCTGATCACCACCCCTCTGCTATCCACCTTACCTCCAAGCTTTGTGCATCTGCAAATTGGAAAGCTTACTTTTTACCCCATTATCCAAATCGTGATGTATACAATGAAGAGTAATGGTCTGAGTACTGATCCCTGAGGTACCACACTTAATTAATCTCTCTCTAACATCTTTCCAAATTAAATATTGAATTATTGATGATTTTAAAGGTTTTTAACCAAGAGTTTCTTTATTTTGAACATTTTATACAAATATCGATTTGATATTTGCAATGTAGACTTATTACGTACGCGAAATGAAGAATTTTTTTTGAACCCTCCCTTCCACTTCATCGTGTATTCTCTTCCCACCTCGTCACCAAAACCCATCACTCCCTCATCCTCCTCCTGTCTTCTTGCCTGCGGCCTCCTTTTTCCCCTTCTCTCCCCTGTACATACAATGAAGACGCTCTAATACATAATTGTTTTTGTTTTGGGGTTTTGTCTTTCACTTAATGAGAGACGTCGCCATATTGACCATTAAACGTGTTACTGATAGCTTGTTTCATAGACATCTTTTTCAAAGTCGTCATCATCATCATCGTCGTCGTTGGGGTGCCACCAAACCTGATCGATCTGGTGTCTGAACTCTACTCTGGTACTGAGAGTGCTGTGAGGTGTGGTGGTGCCATCTCTGACTTATTTCCAGTTGTTACTGGAGTTCACCAGGGGTGTGTACTGGCCCCCACACTTTTCAGCACTTGTATGGACTGGATTCTGGGGAGGATGTCGGAGAGATCCAGCCTGCGGTGCATCGTTTGGGAATGTCAAGATCTCTGACCTTGATTTCGCAGATGATGCAGTCATCTTTGCGGAGACTTTAGATATCCTTTTAGGGGCCCTCGAGGTGCTGAATGAGGAGTCGGAGCCGCTGGGATTACGGGTTTCCTGGGTCAAAACTAAGATCCAGGCTTTCAATGACATCTTGGATGCTGCTGTTCCCTTCTGTGCCTGTTTGTGATGAGGATGTTGAGGTCGTGGATTCACTTACCTTGGCAGTGATATTCATGTCTGCTGGCTGAGTCAGAGGTCAATAGGCATCTGGGTTGGGCCTGGAGAGTCAGGGATTCACTGGATCATGGGGTGTGGCGCTGTTGGTACCTGTGAGAGAGGACAAGAGTCCGAGTCTTCAGGTCCTTGGTGCTTCCAGTCTTACTCTATGGATGTGAGACGTGGACTCTGACCAAGGATCTGAGACGGAGACTTAATTCCTTTGGTACCAAGTCTCTTCGGAGAATCCTTGCTATCCCTGGTCGGACTTTGTGTCCAACGAGCGGTTGCTGAGAGAGACTCAAATGAGATCTGTACCTGCATAGTCCGTGAGCATCAGCTGCGGCTGTATGGACATGTGACTCGTTTTCCTGACGCTGATCCTGCTCACCAGATTCTCTCAGTGAGGGAGTCTCCTGAGTGGAGGAGGCCAATGGGCGACCACGTGCCTCGTGGTTGCAGCAGGTTGATCGGCATCTCAAGGAGATGGGGATGGGCCAGGCATCTGCCCTGGGGGATGACCAGACGGAGGCCCCTGGAGTACCGGCGGAAAGTGGACGCAGCGACGTGCTGCTCCGGTGCATGCTCCCACACCTGACCTGACCTGATCATTATATAGCCTTGATATGGAATATATTGTCAGTCTTGGTTGGAGGGTGAACATTTGATGTCATTGTACCCTGTCCTGCCCTTCAGACAAGGCCGGAGACGAGACATTAAAATGAGCTCCGACGGACCGATCATCCGTCTGATCGACTGATCATCCATCCAAGACGACCATCCGTCCACTGACCATCATCCGTCCACCGACCATCTGTCCATGCACTTTTGTGTACAAGATATTTCAAAAATAGTTGGAACATTTAGCTTTCATATTTCAGATATTTCGTCCTCATGACATTATCTCAACCTGATGAGATCACGGCTGCAAATGGCTGAATTCTGTTGCCGTGGTAACCTGCTCTGTAATTTGGCTTGTGTACGCGATATTTCAAAAACCGTTCAAGATTTACCTTTCTTATTGCAGATACAGTACCTATAGAAAGTCCACACCCCCTACCAAAATTTCCACCTTGTGTTGCCTTATAACCTGGAATTAAATTCCATTAAAACAGACTTTTCCCACCTATATTTACACGTCATAACCCACAACTTCCAAGTGAAAAACAAATTCTACAAATTTCAGAAAGTAATAAAAAATACAAAACTAGAATATCTTGGTTGGACCAAAAGAACACCATCCCTACTGTGAAGCATGGTGGTGGCAGCATCATGT
>CM068960.1:101250320-101263938 GCA_035128595.1 Eptatretus atami
GGGGATGTTTCTCATCAGCAGGGAATGCGGCACTTGTCAGGTTAGAAGGTAAAATGGATGGAGGAAAAATACAGAAAAAATTCTGGAGGAAAACCAGCTGCCTTCTGCAAGAAAGCTGAAATTGGGATGGAAGTTCACCTTTCAGCATGACAACCACCTGAAGCACACAGCCAAAGCTACCATGATATTCTAGTTTTGTGTTTTTAATTAATTTTCCAGGTTATAAGGCAACACAAGGTGGAAATTTTGGTCGGGGGTGTGGACTTTCTATAGGCACTGTATCTATTTCTCATTCCACCCAAAAAGCAGGGGACCTTGAGTATCAGGTCCTTGTTATTATTTCACCTCACTACACTGGTACTCATTTTTCCGACCTCAGAAGGATGACGGGCTGAGTCAACCCCATATGGTATTAATTCAACGGGCGAGCAGGATTTGAATTCAGGACCTTAGAATCCCAAGCCCAACACCCATTCTGCCAACACCAGGCATACAGTGTAGCATGATGTATCAAAAAGTTATGCACTGATTTGGACAAAACCTAATGGACAGGTTGGGTATGTGACAGGGGCCAATTGATTCGATTTTGTTGAAGATCCGGATCTGGATCCGAGAATTTTTGTTTAGTTCTCCAAGTGATTCTTCACGATTGAGAGATCGGGCTAAAAACGCTGTATAGCAGGATATCTCAAAAAGGTATGGACGGATTCGGACGAAACTTGGTGGATGTGTTGTGAGGGTGACAAGATCAAGCCAATTAGATTTTAGTTCAGGTCTGGATGCAGATCCAGTCTATCAGTGAGATACAAAACGTAAGCTGTTCAGCCTGCCAGAGGTATGCGCTCTACTGAGTGCCCTTCTAGTTATTAGTGGTCCTTCGGATGCTTCATCAGAATCATCAGAACCATATCTTCATCACAAGAGGTGAATGATTTTTGCAAGGTTTATTATTCCAGCACAAGAGCATCATTTAATTGTGATATCATGTAATTTAAACTCTCAAGAGCAGCCTTAATAATAAGGATTCTATGAATGATAGATCTGAATCCTCTTTCTATACATCCGTGCTCAACCAGTGCCAGCCAATACAACCCAGATTCGATCTTGAAAGTAAATTTTATTTCTCTTATGGGGTTTTTGGCCTAAGGAAAAAGAGATGATATCAGTTCCCATTATGAAGAATGTTTGGTAATTGGGGAGGGGGGGGGAGGGCCGGAGGGTCATAAGGTACACCATCCCAACACTACAGGAAAAGAATAATCAAAGGATTTGGTTAACCTCCTCCAACAGAAGCATCGTTTTTAAAGCAGAAGAAAACATTTTGCACAAGACCTCATTCTGGAAGGACACAGGCACATCAGAAGACTTGCGTATTCTGTTCTGGTTAAGTGATCCATGCACTCTAATGACTGAGACCAAAACTAACAGCTGAACTGGATGTTCCACAATACACAACAGGGAGGATGTAACAATGATAGATATGGTTCAAAATGGTACTACAGGTCTCCTGAACATGTTCACTGGATTTGGTGAAGCTCATTGCCTTGGGAACATTTCAACAAAGAGAAAGTCACGTGTGCAGTCAACATGTTCCTATCGATGAAATGCTTTCCTTTCTCACTCAGTAAAGGCTGAGTGCCCTATAAGGCAGTGACTTCAGTCCAGTCGTGTTCCTCAATTACATAAAAGGCCTCTCAGTTGCTCTGTAAAACCCTCTCTTCATTTTTCCAGATGATTCCACATTGTGCCATGAAGCATTCCATCCCACACAGAAGCAGACAGCAAATTAATCACTTTCTACTGATCTGAAGTTGATAAGATGCTGCTTTGACAAATGGAACATGTACTTCAATGCCAGCAAGTAGCCCGGTCTCATCTTGTCACTCAGGTACCAAGAATCGTCAAATTAAGCCACTAGCTATTTTCACGGTCAACTAATGGAATATACGGCAGTTGCCCATGTAGACCTCACCATCAGCTATCACATCCCCTGGACTGACTATATAGTAAAGCTGGCCTCCAAAACCAGGCACAGACTGAGCAACCTCCTCCATTCCAAATGTCTCCTTGAAATTTCAGAATGACTCTCAGCCTACCAGGCCTTTGTCTGTAGCTCAATGGAGAACTGCTTTCCCCTGTGGGCTGGTGCTCCAACCTCAAATTTGTCTCAACTGGATATTGTGGTATGTAAAGCTCTCAACCTTATCAGCATCTCCGATGGCAAGATCGCAGCACAAGACCCAGTGTTCTCACATGACAGACAGGTCAGTAGTCCATTTATTTATAGCCCCCCCCTCCTCTGGTCAGATAAACTCCCTTTGCTCTAGCAACCCTCCGATCCTTTCCCTGAGCAACTCCAGGATACATGCATTGTTCCGGTAACACCGTCCTGGTTAAACTCCCAAAATCCACACTGACTGCATGCACACCTCCACTCCGTTTATTTTCTCCCAATTGTAGAAATGCCTTCCTGAGGATTTTTTTTTCTTCCACTCTTCCTTCCAGGGCTTCAAGAAAGTGGTGCACCACCCCCTCACATAATATAGCTACCTGCATAATATAGCTACGCACCATCCCATCCCTACCTGCAAACCATTTACACCCATAAATCATACCACTTCACAGGTCCTCAGTGTGGATAATTGTGGTGGCGCCAAATACGCCAACTCTGAAGTTAGATGAATTACTACAATCTCCCGATATTCGACGATAAATGTACCTGACGATGTATATAATGGACACAATCTGTCAATGATGTGGAATCAAAATGAAGTCATCTTATTATGTCCGCCACCGAAGGTGGACGGAGGTGATGTTTTCACCCGTTTGGCTGTCTGTGAACAGGATATCTCAAAAAGTTGTGCACGAATTTGGACGAAACTTGGTAGACAGGTTCAGAGTGAGAGGAGGACGAATTGATTAAATTTTGGTGAAGATCTAGATACGGATACTAGAATTTTTTTAATGTGATTCTTCACCATTGAGAGTATGGCCACAAACAATATACAGCATAGCACGACATCTCAAAAAGTTGTCGACGGATTTGGACGAAGCCATGTGGAGAATACTCTTCCGCAACTTCCAAGTCTGGAACAACAGCAACACACTTCAAAGAAAAGAACCACGATGGCACTCCAGAAGCAGTGAAAGCTTTCGTTGACAATTCCGACGATCTCATCACAGACATTGAAGAGTTCTTTGAAGAGAATGTAATGTAACGTTTGTGTTTTGGAAGCAGTACATTGACACTATTCAGACTCCTCTTATATTCAACCGAGCTGCTAGAAAAAAATGATTGGGACCTTCATATCTGTTCTCTGAAAGAGATATTGCCTTTAATGATCACATATGACCATACCAACTACTCACGATGGGGTGTAATCTACCTGTTGGATATGCTGAAGCGAGAACAGACAGCACCACACATGTATGAAGAGTTTATGGCAGGGTACTTTGTTGGGAAAGAATCGACAGGATCCTTCAACCAAATCACAACAGACCAAGCACTGGAGCAAATAAACAAACAGTGTAAGGTTTCAGGAGGAATTGTAGGTATAACGAAGATCCAGACTGCCACGGACTGGTGGATGATTACCTTCAGTTGTAGAGCTAGACTGTTCAGTTATAGATCTTCAACAGATGGTTGGCATGACATGTAGTGGTTCCATGCCCCCATGGTGACAAGGGCTCACAAAGAATGAAGAAAGATCAGGACAACGTCTGAAAGCTGGAAGATCAAATTAAACGGTGTAACTCATTTGATCGGCAGGGTGAAAAACTTGTATGCATTTCCACCAAAGATGTAGCAAGTGACGACACCCAACATGACTTACTGACAGCCTCAGAGCGTGGTACAGAACTACTTACTAAGTTTGTGGAAGATCGGTTGCCCCCAGATGCTATCAGAAGTCTTCATGACACCATTCGCAAGAATAAGTCAAAAACATTCACAAGTTTTGAACATGCTGAACGTCATTACATCCGCTGGCAAAAGCAAACTCATCGAAGCAAACCGTGGCTTATTTCGAAGATTGCTCAGTGCTGCAAGTAATGGTCGCCAGATAAACATCAAAGGACTACGACAACATGGATTAGCCACCCCCAGCCATTCTTCTTGTCGCAAGTCAATCAGGAGTTACAACCAACAGATAAAGAAAATCTGTGTCATTTGCTGTGTAATGACGACGTGGCAAAAAAACCTGCCAGAAACAGATGAACCAACTTGTCTAATTGTGGATGGTATGGCGATGGTTCAAGCCATTGGAAAACTAACCAATGCTACAACTTTTGGTGACCTAACAGACAGTTTCTGTGGTAATGTCTGAAGTTACCTGAGAGGCTCTCAGACAAGACTAGACATCGTGTTTGATGACTATCAAATAAAGTCCATCAAATCAGGGACCAGAACGCATCGAATGACCAAAAGATGAAAGATGAGACGTGTAGTTGTTGGTCTGGCAGTGAGTCTACCATCCGTATGGCAGACTTTCATATCGCTGGAAGAAAACAAAGTGAAACTCATTCAATTATTGCAGGATTAACTCCCATTGAAAGCATAATGCCTACCAGATCAACAGGAATTCATCGTATGAGGTAGGGATGAATTTCCAGCTGTATCATCCTGTTGATACATGCATTGTTCCGGTATGCATCCATTGTTCCGGTCTCGGCGTCCGTGAAAGAAACAGGCGTCAACGTCGCTGGACAAAGGTGGGCGGCAGCGTCGGTGAAAGAAGCGGCGCATGAATGTGTCTGTCGTAAAGAGAAAAAGCTTCCCATAAGAGAGGGGATCTATTCTTTACTCTTCTCAATGCATCACATTTAGAATCCCACCAGACATGGGGATGGGTCTATCCAGGACATGCATTTAGGGGAATAACTATCTGAGGATCTATCTGGTTGTTGGTATGCATTCGTCGGATCTGATTCTGAAATCCGTAACAATATATAATTATATATATATATATATATATTGTTACAGCTGTGGGGGTAGATGGAGTAATTTCAAAGGAGAGATAGGATTGTATGGAGTTGCTTGGCCTGTGGACGTGTAGGAGACATCTTGATGTAAATTAAGTGGGGAAACTGTGAGCTTAAGTGTTACTTGTCACCACAAGGGGGTGGTGCAGTGTTAATTGGATCGGGATTAAGGATAATTTTCCCCAGTATGTGATTGCCCCTGTGACCTATTCCTACGTTTTTGCATTTACAAGCCAGCCATGAAGGAGTTGTGTTTTTTATAACAACAACAACAATAAGAGAGCCAGGTGTGCCAGGCAGGTCAAAGCCCCACCTTCCCAGGTTTCGTGTGAGCAAGCCATGCCCAGATGTGGAAGCAGGGTGAGGTTCGGAGTCATAGTCATGAGAGGAATGTGGCTGGGATGAAGGATATGGCTAGGCTCTCCTCTTGGCACGAGAAAATTGCTGCGTGATTCTCGTGTCGTGTTGCATGTTGGCTCGCATGGTGGAGCAAGATGCTGGCCATTGACTCTTGGTTAGGTCGTATGAGACGGACCGCAAAGCCTTGTGTCGAGCCATCGAGGAAAAGAGACGGCACCATTCTGCAAAGCCGCGGCGTCGGTGAGGATGATCGACGCGAGAAGCTGCATGGCGGTCTCTGAACCGTGGTGTTGAATATCGCCTCACGTACATTTCCCACAGCGAGAGCGCAGCTCGGTGCCATTTTTGGGGCGCATCTTACCACGCGGGACAAAGCGCCTCAATTCCAAAATTCCATAAAGACCATCCTGCACCCCAAGCGTACAGTAAATGCCAGAATAAAGGAGATTTATATATATATATATATAACAAGGAAACAAGGAAATCTAACAAAGGTGGAGGCCATTCAGCCCATCATGCCTGCGTGACCCCCACACTAATCCATCCACCCAAGATCCAGGGAAGAAAATGCAAAAAAAAGTTTTTAATTAATGAAATAATTTTGTTTATTTGTTTGTTGTTGTTTTTTTGTAGTTGTAGTTTTTATATATTTTTTTCTTCCCCTCAAGGAAAGGAGTATGGGCTTGGTTAAAAACACACATCAACCACAATACCCCCTTGACAAGACCCCCACCAACAGCACTCCGTACACATGCACACAATCACCCATCAATGCTCCAACTACCGAAAAGTCTTATCACTATCCCTATACCACTCAATCTCCATAACTTCCAGGTACCTATCTAATTCCAATTTAAACTTATCTACTGTTTCTGCTACCACTACTTTCCAGGGAGACCATTCCATGCATTAACTATTCCTCTGAGTAAAAGACCCCTTGCCTTACTACCGTCTTAACTCTCCTCTTCTTCACTCGCAGGCTATGGGGCCCCTCGTCCTATCACTGTCTACTCTGTTGAATAATTCATCTGCACTTATTTTATCGAAACCTTTCATTATCTAAAATATCTCTATCATATCTTCTCATAACCGCCTTCTTTCTAGTGTATAAAGCCCTGTCTCCCTCAGCCGCTCCTCATAGCTAAGTCGAGCTAGGCCCGGAATCAATCTAGTAGCCCTGCGCTGAACCCTCTCTCTGGCATCTATGGCCTTCCGGAACTGTGGTGACCAAAACTGCACACGGTCTTCTAGATGTGACCTCACTAAATTCCTGGTTACAAGTAACATCAATCTTGATTTATAAATGATCCCCTCCGAATACAATCTAAAACCCTATTTGCTTTACCACAGCTGCCTGACATTGTGCTCCTCCTTACCTTCAATATCGATTACCACCCCAGATCCTTCTCCTGTGGTGCACTCTCTAAAATTCTCCCTTGCATCCTGAAATCTCTATTTTCATTGTTCTTTCCATCCCCAACACCTTACACTTGCTCAGGTTAAATTCCATCTGCCAATCCATATGCAAGTATCAATACTTTCCTGAATCTGATCACCCCCCCTCTGCTATCCACCTTACCTCCAAGCTTTGTCATCTGCAAATTTGGAAAGCTTACTTTTTACCCCATTATCCAAATCGTGATGTATACAATGAAGAGTAATGGTCTGAGTACTGATCCCTGAGGTACCCACTAATTACATCCTCCCACTCACAGCCACTCTTTTGCTTCCTACCACTAGCCAGTTTGCAATCCATTAGCTACCTGACCAGCCACTCCACAAGCTTACTTTGGCTAACAACCTCCGATGTGGTACCTTATCAAATGCCTTCTTAAAGTCTAGATATACTATGTCCACTGCCTTTCCCTCATCCACCCAATCAGACACTGCCTCATAGAACTCTAAAATATTTGTTCAACAGGAACTAACTTGGTAAACCAGTGCTGACTACCGTTTAATTAGTTTGTACTGTATTTGTTTAAATGGTTCGTCATCTGGTCCTTAATTAATGTCTCCAACACCTTCCCCATTACTGAAGTCAAACAAACAGGTCTATAGTTTCCAAATTCTTCTCTGGATCCTTTCTTAAATAATGGTCGTACATTTTCATTTCTTAAACAATGGTATTTAAATAAATATATTTATAAATATCTTTAAAAATCATTATTTTATTAAAATGTAAGTATATAGTTGAATACTATGTTGGGGTATCATGTTCTATGAACTCTCCAGTTGTTTTAGCTTTTGAAGTTCCAATTGAATAAAGACCCAACATTGGTTGAATACGGCGTGAACATGCAGGCGACAGAAAGATGTTTCAGTCTTACCACAAATCAGCGACGAGTTCTCCCGAGTTCCTCGTCAAATAATCGAATTCATACCTGGCTAGCTGGGGCTATTTTTCGGGCATCTTCTGATGCCACAGACAAAGCATCTTCGGGCATCTTCTGAACATCTCATGTGGCATCTTCGGGCATCTTCTGAACGATAGATTGGAACATCAAGACATCATCTTTCGGATTGTTGGGAGCGAACAGGCCACATAAAAGCAGATAGTAGTCTGTCGACGGAAAAGAAAGGACAAATGGCATTCTTTGTGATTGTATTGTCCACACCATTTGTGATGAAATAGAACTGCAATTGTTCAGCAAAAAGTTCAAAATTATCGCCAGTGAATGTGGGAACATTACCGTAAATACTGATTCCATTTGTCAACCATCCAAGTCGCCATCGGTGGTGTTCACCGCCAAAACAAGTCACAAGAGAAGAGGCTGGAGGCACAAACATGTACTGCACTTCTTTATTCCAAGTGGTAACAAAATGCACGCCGCTCAGCAGGTGTCACTCAAGCGTATATCAAACACTTGGTACAGCTTTAGTGACATACAGCACAACTGGAAGCAACACAGCAAACCGCTTCTTCACGAAACACAGCAAACCCCTTCTCTGCCAACATGAGTCTGTGTCATTGATATATAAAAGTTCTACCTTTGCTTGTACATCGTGGAAACGAGTCTTCACAAAAGCAGCCACATCACCGATTCAACTTTGGTCTGAGTACTGATCTGGTCTGGTCTGAGTTTTGGTCTAGCACAAGATAATTCACTATATCTGGATAAAAAAAAATGGTTGGAAAGTTTGTCTCGCTTCTAGCACACGTTGTATTTGGCAATTCATGTGGGTCTGTGTTGCCAATAACCTGTATCGTTACAATATCGCACCCTAAACAAAGTGTCCAACACATCGAAATACCTAAGCTTGGAGACAAGCTTGGACCCTGATTGCTTGGCAATGACAAAGTACACAAAGTTCAACAACACTAATTTTCAAATTCACCCATCGTGAATGGACTTTCCTTTGTCCTCCGCTTGTACTCCAATATGGCCGCAACGTCATGTGGGCACACAAATTGCTGACATCACTAAAACGCTCTCTATTACAAACTCAAATGCACAGGCAACTAATAATTACACTGACATGTTGCACTTGCCGACTTGTATGTAAATGTGCATCGAATGTGCACATGTATAATCAGTATTTGAACATCTGCAGCAAAAATAACACAAGATTTGAAGAAGAAAAAAAAGCTTCGACAGTGTCAACATATCATGGAAATCGACAAAAATATCTTCAAAAAGAGATAAAAATATTTTTTTATCTGGATCTCTTTAAAATTGGAGAATAAAACTCTTGAAATGTGCATGTTCAATGAAATTACGAGTATTTCACATTAAAACTAGATATCTGCGATCACAAAGTGATTGCCAAGGGTAAACCTCCCCCGGGGGAGCCTTACCTATGGCGATCACCCACGACTTACCTTTGGCCCGTGGCCATATGTGTTTTTTGGACCACCAATCCACCATATGACCTTCACCTTCAGCATTTAGGGATAGAGTGTAAATAAATAAAATGTGTCCCCATCGACAATCCATCCATAAAACTCAACATCATGAAAATCGGAGGAAAATTATTTAAGATATGATTAAAAAAAAGGTGTTTTTTGTTAATTAGGTCACAATCAGAGAAAATAATGTCAGTACCCCTGGGTGCTTACCTGGTCGTGGCTGAATAAGAAAAACAGGGAACCACTGGTAAGCGTGGATCACCCACAAAATATATTATAACGGAGAAGAAAGTAAATATTGTACCAATGGATTTTTTTTTAATGCAGTGATCAAACTTTGGTAAATCATGTGTGATGAAGGTTGTGCTCAAATCTCATCAAAATTGGGTGTGTACTTTGTGAGAAGAGAGCAAATACATATTTTAGTTGTCAACCCCCCTCCATAGCCCCCCTAAGAACCTGATTTTTCTAATATCGTGAAGAAACTTTAGTACATCATGGGTGATGAAGGTTGTGCTCAAGTTTTATTGGAGGTGTGTGTGTGTAGTTTCTGAGTAAAAGGCAAATACCTATTTTGGGTGGGCAACCCCCTGCAGACTCCCTGAAACACCAATTTTTTTTAATGATGTGAATAAACTTTGGTACATCACGGGTGATGAAGGTTATGGTCAAATTTCATCGAAATTGCGTGTCAGTTTGAGAAAAGTTCCAAGTGTTTGTTTACGGATGGCGCGCCATCCCAAAAGTTCCCCGGAACTACGTTCCAGGTGAGCTAAAAAGTAGGTTAACGACAAGAACAAATAAATATGTGCACAACTTCAGTACAGGTACACTATGATGATGCACGAATATCTTGGAAGGCCAAGCGGTCTGAGATTCTGTAATGACAAAAAAGGTTTTTTTTTGTTTTGTTTTTTTCAAACCGCCATTTCACCTTGACTTTTAACCTGGAGGGGTATGATGTAAATAAGCATAAATTCGCCTTGATATAGGCTATGTAGAGAGGGCAATTTCGTTCTGATCAGACACACCAGTCAAGTTTTGGTGAAAGTTAAAATGTCCATAATTAGGTCATGACCTTAATTAGGTCAAGGTTATTTATTAGGTCAACCCCGCATAATTTCTAAAAACAATTGTACACATAGTAGAGGCTCGTGAGAAGAGCTAGCTATTCACAATATTGATGCAAAATTTAATTCCGCAAGTCTCAGCACCTCCAAGATGCAGCTCAGAAATTGAAAGTCTGGAAATTTGGAGTGTTGAGAGTGCAGGAAGAAAAAAAAATTTCTAAATGGTGGTTTTAGTACTCCTAAGGGTATAAGAAACTCTGTGATGCCATTAATAACTCGAAGGGCACTCGGTTGAGCGCATACCTCCGCCACGCAATGCCTAATACCCGAGAACATATCGGGCCCAATACATTTTTGAAATATCATGCTATAAAGTACTATCTCGTTTTTGGCCCTATCTCTCAATGGTGAAAAATCAGTTTAAAAAATAAATAATTCTCGTATGCAGATCCGGATCCAGATCATCACCAAAATCGATTGAATTCGTCGTTGTCACACACCCAACCTCTCCACCAAGTTTCATCCGAATCCGTCCGCAACTTTTTGAGATATTGTGCTATATATTAGTTTAGCCCCGTCTGTCAATGGTAAAGAATCACTTTAAGAATATATAATCAGATCCGGATTCGGACCTTCACCAAAATTGAATCAATTCTTCCTTGTCACACACCCAACATGTCCACCACGTTTCGTCCGAATTTGTCCACAACTTTTTGAGATATCGTGCTATATATCATTTTTGGCCCAATCTCTCAATGGTGACGAATCACTTTAAAAATTCTCGTAGTGTGATCCGGATCTTCACCAAAATCTAATCAGTTCGTCCTTGTCACGCACCCAACGTGACAAAAAAAAAGTTTGTCCGGATCTAACCACGACTTTTTGAGATAACCTGCACACAAACAAACAAACAGACAGACAGAAAGTGGTGAAAACGTAACCTCCTTCACCTTCGGTGGCAGAGGTAAATATACCATCAGAGATGGGGAATCCCCCGCCATTGAATGAAAAAGGTCAGTGCAGATCGAGATAATGAGGGAGGTGAATTGGAAACAAGACACATTTCGGTCATCATCTGCGAAAAAGTTCCCCAGGGTGAGGAACGTAGTAACCAAAAAATAATTGAAATCAGATAAGCGGTTTTCCATTATTACAAAAACATTTTTTTTCAAGATGGCCGCCCCAGTCGGCCATCTTGGATCCGGCCACGCCAAAATCAATAGGGTTCTTCTTTTCAGGTGGTACATGTTGTGACTCAAATTTAAATCGATATGAGTGAACAGTTTATGAGTTATCGCACCACAGCTATAAATGTTGATGCCCGGACGGACGAGGACGGACGGACGACGGACGAGGGTGACATACAAATCCCCCTTCCGCCACGTGGCGGGGGATAAAATTGGGGCAATATCCCTGGCCGCTCACCTGGGAGAAAAATGACATTGAGGAGGAAGTCAATGTGAGATGGAATCAGCAAAATGTACCAATGAACCTTTGCTATGGCAAATACCTATTTTGATTTGGGGGGGGGGGGGGGGGGGGTGGGGGCAAACACCCGTAATCTCCCTGAGACCCTTTTTCTTATATAACGTGAACAAACTTTGGTACATCACGGTGATGAAGGTTGTCATCAAGCTTCATCGGAATTGTTTGTGTAGTTTCTGAGAATAAGGCAAATAACTATTCCCCCCCCCCATAACTTCCTCTGCAGACAAACTCAGACCCGAATTTTATTCGTTCCATCAGAATTGCCCGTGTAGTTTCTGAGAAGAAGGCAAATACCTATTTTGGAGGACCCCCCTATCCCCACGCCGATCAGGTCAAGTTTCATCAAAATCATATGTAGTTTTAGAGAAGATGTTGCAAGTGTTTGTGGACGGACGGACTGATGGACGACGTGCCATTCCATAAGCTCCCCGGAACTTTGTTCCAGGTGAGCTATAAAATGGGGATGGCAATTGTAGAAACAAACCCTATAACAGAAATAAGCCTTCCACTATGCTATAGGGGGAGGCTTAATTAATGTCGGAGACAATTACCATAATAACAGTATTTGTGACTGATATGGAAAATATACAAAGAATGACAGGTCACCTTATTAAGAAAGGTTTTACACCAATAATGTAATTAATTATACCCAAAGCTGAAACATTACTTACAACTTTGAATTTGCACCTCAAGAAAACTAGATGTCAACGTGTGTAAGAGACATGCAATATTTCCTTCAATTATCGGATTGTGTTATGTAACTGATCAATGACGAATTGAATGGACTACATTTTACATGAACTTGTTTTTGCAGAACGTTTGCCAAAAACTATTCTTTCTTTGTTGCTGTAAGCGTTGGTGGACGTGTATGTGGGTGTGTAGAATATATTATTTCATTTGCTTTCATATTCTCTCAATCTTCACTCGCAAAAATGCTCATTACTCATCCCCCGCCCTACCCCCAACCTCATTTAGGGGCCTCGACAGTGACTTTAAATGTGCTCAAACATTGAGAACGATCATTCCACTTTTCCTTAACCATCACAGGTGCAATCAATTGTGAAGGCAATGTTGCAAAGCAGCATCCTTTCAGACAACACAAGATTATCAAGGGTGCTGTGTTTCACATCATTTGACACAAGCTCGTTTGGAAAGGTCATGGGTGAGATGCATTGTCCTCTGCAATTTGCAGTTCAACATTCATTTTCTTTGAAATACATCGATTGATATACAACATCCAAATCAATTTGAACTCCAGCTCATTGCTTTTGTTCTTCCTTTACAATGAAACAAACGTTTATGTACACTTCCGGTCAAAGGTTGAAGAACACCCCCATTTTTCCAGTTTTTACTGAAATTTAAGCAGTTCAAGTCCAGTGAATAACCTGAAATGGTACAAAGCTAAGCGGTAAACTGCCAGAGGTTTAAAAAAAAAAAAGTTTAGGTTACCAAAAACTGAAAAATAATGTAAATTTCAGAGTTGTTAAAAAAGGCCCTTTTCAGGGAACAAGTAATGGGTTAGCAACTGCAGTTGTTCTGCAGCAATGGAAGTAAATTAAGCATTGAAAGTTTATGCAAACAATTGCTACAGGTGTCCCAACTTTTGTTGATTAGTTACAAACCCTCTGTCTGTATAAAAGCAGTGTTGGAACAGACTCTGTTGCTACACCCTCTGAAGCATTATTTGGACAATATTGCATTGCAGGAAGTAGTATATTGCTATCATAATGGTGAGAAAAAGACAATCAACAAAGGAAGACACACAGACCATAATAACCCTTAAAAGTGCAGGTCTTTCCTTTGGAGAAATTGCAATGTAAGCCAAGGTGTCAGTGAGTACAGTTTCCTACACCATCAAAAGGCACTTGGAACC
>CM068960.1:101295163-101311941 GCA_035128595.1 Eptatretus atami
TTCTCGAATCTGGATCTTCACCAAAATAAAATCAATTCGTCCTTGTCACATACCCAATTTTCCCACCAAGCTCTCTCCGAATCCGTCCAGAACTTTTTGACATATCGTGCTATGTACCGGTTTTAGCCTTATCATTCAAAGGTGAAGAATCACATTAAAAATTCTCGGATCCATATCCGGATTCGGATCGTCACCAAAATCTAATCATTCCGTCCTTGTTTTCAAAATGATCAAGAGAATAATGTTGACACCCACATTCAACCTCTCCACCAAATTTTGTCCGAATCCATCGACAACTTTTTGAGATATCTTGTTCACAGACAGACAGACAGAGCCAGACAGACAGACAGACAGGCAGGGGTGAAAACATAACCTCTGTCCACCTTTTGTGGCGGAGGTAGCAATAACAAAAACTGGAACTTTTCCATACCAGTGCTGCTTCAAGTGCTACAACTTTAATGAGTAAATTCACCTTAGGAGTTAACATGAGCTTTGCTTATGGCGCTTTATTCCAAACATTTCTTGTATATGCATGTGAGGTTTTTTAATGGAGCAGTATAATGCAACGTGACTTTAAGCTAAAAGTGCCTTCCAGCCTCTCCCCTTCCTCAAATTATTTTGTTTGGATTTTCTTTTCATATTGAACAAAAGAAGCAAGAAAGTAAATAAACAAACAAAAAAGTTAATTCATGAATATCTAGTAGGTCTGCTAAACATGCTTATAATAATCCAACAACCAGTTACAAAACTACCTGCAGTTGGAGACTATCCAGCCGCTCCTCTGACACCTCGTGTGGAGCGAGAGCCCCATGCACCCTGTGCAAGCAGTTGACCAGGAAGGTGGCCATGGCTGGGCGTTGCAGCTCCCCTGCTTCTAAAGACACCATTTGCAGTAGTGGGTCCAGCACACAGGACAAAACCTATGTAGTCATAATGGAGAGGACAAGGGGTAGTACAGAGGAGAGGGATAAAAATATGTGAGAACAGGAAAGTAATGCACTGACCAAACAAGTAGTCTTTCATGTAGCGTCATCTCAGTCACATAAAGAGACAGAAATTTGCCAAACAGACATGTGCTTCAAGTTAAAGGATTTGGTCTTACCCTTTCCCAAAATGCTAGTTAGACATTGGGTGCTTGGACATATGGGGAACCTCACTTCACTTCAAACAGCATTTCTTTTCCTCTACAACAGCGATGCTCATGGAAAAGCAAGGCCAAATTGACAGCGTTGTAGAGGGGCAACAACTGGGCACAACTGGCAAGGGAATAACAAACAGGAAAGGAAGATAAAGACAGAGAGAAAGGGAAGAAACAGTTTTAAACTAGAGGGGGAGCACTCGGTAGAGTGCAAAACCTCCGCCGCCAATACTGCTAGGTCACTCAAGTGAAACCTGATATCCTATTCATTCAATTTGACGTCAACAGTGCTCACAGAGTTATAGTTTGCAACTTTCCTTTTACTTTTAACTTTTACATACTCAATTCATTCGTCATAACTAAATTCCTTGAGACAGAAATTGATTTTACGTGGGTATATCCACCTGAAGTTCCAAAATCAGCCGCAATTATAATTTTGCATGTTTTTTTGTTGGAAATCACTTATAACATGTAGAAATGCAAAAATAAAAAATCGAATTTTGTTGAAAAAAAAGTTGCAAATTTTCTGGGTTTTTTTCATTTTTTTTCTCTAACAATTTTTTATTTTTTTTGGTTGGAAATCACTTAAAACATGTAGAAATGCAAAAACAAAAATTCAAATATTTTTTCAAAATGGCCGCCGTAGCGGCCATATTGGACTTTGGACCAAGTCCAAAATCTAATGGCATGATCCGTGGACCATACCTAATCCCCCACCAAGTTTCGTCGAAATCCGTCGAGGAGTTTTTCCGTAATACTGTTTACAAACAAACAAACAAACAAACAGGGGTGAAAACAGTAACCTCTGTCCATCTTCGATGGTGGAGGTTAATCAGCAACTAAGAGGGTTGGGTGAGGAGGGGTTAATGGGGGTCACAGAGATCATGGGTAAAAGTGAGGGATGACATGAGGTGGTGGTGCACTGCCTGCTTGAATCACTGAAGGGAAGAGTGGGAAAAAACGGCCTCTGGAAGGATGTTTCATAGACGGGAGAAGCGAGGAACAAAGGAATTTAGGTATGCAGTGAGCCTGGATTTTGGAAGCTTAACCAGGAGCGGATTACTGAAAGAACACGTGCATCCTGGAGTTGCTTCAGAGTCGGAGGACGAGGAGAGCAGAGGCAAAAATGTTGGGAAATAGGCGGTAGAAAACAGAGACCACAGACCTGCCTGCAATGTGAAAGCATAGACCTTGTGCTTTGGCCTCGTCGCCGGAGATTCCAATACTGATGACAGCTTTAGATTCCACAGAATGCAGGAGAGACAGACGTGATGGTGGGGCACTAGACCACAGGGGAGAGCAATCAATACTCCATTGAACTATGGACAAAGGCATTATAGAATGGGAGTAGTTCTGATTTACCAAGGAAAGACTTGGATCGATGGAGGATGCCCAGTCTGCGGCTGGTTTTGCAAGCCAGCTTTGCCAGGTGGTATGCCCAGGAGACGTCATGGCAGATAGTGAGGCCTAGAAGCTCAAGAGACTGAACCTCTTCCAGTGGATGACCGACCATGGGACAGACGGGTGGGTTAGTTTGATGATCCTTTCAGAATGGCAGGGTGAGACAGTAAGATTTTCCAGGATTGAAGGACATGTTCCATGCATCAGACCAGCATCTAATCAATTCCACATCAACAGAGAGGGATGCAGATGCTGTCTGCCGAGCAGTGGGATAGGTTACTGTACGACACAATGTGGAGTCGTCCAGTCCAGTCTGCAGAGAGGAATTGAGTTTTCCAGAGCATAGGATAGGTCATTAATATTGATGAGGAACAAGAATGGGCACAACACACTACCTTGGGAAACTCGAACCTCCACTGAGAGAGGGCTCTATTGACAGCAACATGTTGGCTGTGTAAGAAAAAAAAATTAATGCAGCCTTGATTGCCATAGGCAGAGAGCTTAGCGCAGGATGCCAGACTGTCAAATGTCCAAGATATATCCAATGAGATGGTCCTGACCTCTTGATTGACATTCAGGGTCTCAAATCATTGGTGAGAGGAACAGCAGCATGTGAAGAGTAGAGTGACCGGGACAGAATCTAAACTGATTGTCAGAGAATAGGTTGTTTGAAAACAGGAAAGACTAGACATCAGCAGCAATGATGGATTCCATGACTGCTTATAATTGGAAGTAAGCTCACTGGTACATTGGAAGTAAGTTGATAGGACCTGTGTTTGTAGACAAGAATGAGGTTTGCTGACTTCTCGGCCAATGGGAGCTGACCAAAGAAGGACAGACTAAATGGGATAGACAAACGGAAAGCAAGTGCAGGATTTAAGAACATCAGCACTGATGTCATCTGAGCCCATTGCCAAAGCAGGATCAAAGCTGGACAGAATATTCTCCACCTTCTCAGGTGAGGACACAAAATCTAGGAGACAGTGGGTATGAAGGGGTAAGATTGGGACAGAGCAGAATGTGTTGGGCACATTTGGAAGCAATCTTCAGATATTTGGAGGCATGCACAGAGTTTAAAACTTCTGCCTCATCTTGGGCAGAGCTTGCAGGAATGCCATTTGAGGTGAGGGAGGAGGGGAACATCCACCAGAGACGGACCAACAAGGTGCCACCATGACTGAGGAAGGATACTGGTTTGAGAGTTCTGTCTTGAGATTTGTAAGATGATATTTTCTGGCTTGCCTCAGGATGGACACACACTTGTTGCACACACATGGAATGAATGAAAATTCCCCTCAGCCAGATTTGCTTTCCAAGCTGAGAAGACGAGCTTCTTGACTTCAACTGCCTCCCCACAGGATTCAGTGTACTTGGGTCGAGAGGGTGGACAGGAAAACCACAGATGTGATGGGATAAACCACAACATGAGAGACAGTAGACTTTTATAGAAGTATTCACATGCAGAATAAATATCAGGTGCTGTGGAGATGGTGGTCCAATCCTTTTGTGAGAGAGCAGATCAAAGTTCCTGCCAGTTGGCCTGTGCGAACAGCCATATTCTGTGTCGATGAAGTTGCTCATTTGCAATAGCCAGAGAGATATGGGCTTTGCGAAGAAAGTGATCAGAAGAACCAAGAGGGGCAGAAGAGGAACAAGAGAGATCGGATGGAAAATTAGTCATTTCTCGGTCCAGGAGGGAGGAAAGACCAGTAGGGGAAATCTGTGTTTGGAAGTTTACAGATTGGGTCAAACCCACAGAGTCGCAGAAGACATTTGCTGCAATGCCATGGCGGGTTATTGCTGAGCCAACACCCAGATCGCTGGCATGGCGCCAGTTGAAGACACCACAAATGAGAAAGTTGGGATGGGTGATTATGAGTTGATCCATGTTAGAGGAAATAGTGGTCTATCGAGAGTAGTCGTCGTCGAGTGGATGGGATACCACACACAAATATTAGGTGGTTGCTGAGAGGTAAATGCAGCCAGAGGTGTTCCAGAGGTAAATCCTGCAGCCAGAGGTAAATCCTTCTGGTCCTTCATCACTCAAGATCGCATGCATTATTCAAGCAAACCCCTCCTTGTGAAAGTCCCCAAAGCCCCTCCACCCCTGTAGGGGAAGGAAAACTAAATTAAAACCAATGGTGGTCGGTTTCCTTTTACCAGCTGACCCAGGGTAGCAACATGAGGACCTAAAATGGCCTCACCATATTCAATTTCCTGGAGTGGGGTGAAAGGACTGTTTCTGCCATGGGGAGGGGAGTGGGGTGCTTGTGTGGGCACGACCTTGTCCCTTCCTCTGTGTGCCATCCATGTATAAAATAATACATCCAAATGATGGTGCACTTGCAGCAACCTGACAATTGATAGTCAGGTCAATAATTGAACATGGACAACACAGCTCCAAAGTGCAATACCTCTGCACCATCCTGTCAGACATAACACATCAGAAAAAAATGGCAACTTGGACAAGTTATTACCAAGGATTAAGCAAGGCCAATTGCACACCTGTGAAAAGTGAGCCTGTCTGTCATCAAGGGGAACAACCCAGGCATCTTGACTTGTAAGAAGTTCACACAATAAGGTCAGTGTCTGGTTTAACAATGCTGGTGGGCTGAGGTCTGCAGATGGAGTCTCCACCTAAGAAAACATAACATTCATAAATATAAAATATATGCATCCTGCTCCTAAATATCTATGTACACAGGTGTCAACAACTTTTGATTTTTATGAATGAAAAATAAGTTGAGGGTCCAGAAGGTGGAAGCTCTCTGGTGCTTGTCCAGTTCCAAAGGCACAATGGGTGGTCTGGAGGGTAAACTTTGCGATAGGTGTTAAAGGGATGTAGATGTTAAGCTACACATAGGAGACAAAAAATGGAAGCACCAATGTAAAGTCACTTTATAGGGCGTTGAGCTACCATGTGCGGCCAGTACGGCCTGTATGCACTGTCGCATGGAGTCCACCAATGTCGAATTCTGCAGGAGGGATGCAGCACCATTCTTCCACAAGAAAGTCAATCAACTCACACCTGTTTGGTGGAGGTGGAAAACGCTGTCTTAGGCGTCATTCAAGAACATTCTGTGGAAGCTTGATTGGGTTCAGATGTGGTGACCAAGAAGGCGATGACATATGGATAACATCAGAGTCATGCTCATTAAACCATTGGGCCACCACACGTGCTATGTGGATGGGAGTATTGTCATCTTGGAAGGCAGTGTCGAGGTTGTTTAGTGAACCCCTTGTCTTCCCACCCAAAATGTTTGTGTCCAAGTTCCCAATTCCCCACCATTGTGTTTTGTGAGTTTCCCCATTGTGATCTGTCTTGGTACTGTACTGTATTTCCCTCAGCATCCACATCGAGTCCACATGGCATTGTCCACGTGGCAGCATCCAGATGGCGTACATGTGCCTCCACATAGTGACACTTGTGTCCACGTGGCAAAGAAACACCGAGAATTATGCGCATCCACATGACTTGCTTGAGGCAAAGTGGAACAACAAGGCTCCAAAAAAAAAGGTGTGGGCAACTTTTCCCACAGGGCCGCAAATGAGCGTGCAATGGGCAGTCCAAGGTTCCGCCCCAAAGGAGGACTATAAATAGTTGCGAGGGCTGCGTGGAGTGGTTGGTATTGGAGGTTCCTGTGTAAAACCTGTCTTTGAAGGTTCTGGTTCTCCTGGTTCATGCTGGTCCCTCCCGGGGTCCTTGTGTCACTGCAGCAGTGGTACGTGTCCCAAGGGATGCATGTGGAGGTTCTCATTTCTCTCTTTCTATACATACTAGTATGTGCCCGTACGGTGCAAAAAAAAAATAAAAATTCAAAACCGGCGAGCCAGAAACAACAACCGCATAGGCCGTTCCTTCGCTCTCGCGTGCCCGTACGTGCAAACCAATATATATTAAAAAAAAACTTTCAAACAACCACACAGGCGTTCCTTCGCTCTCGTAAACGACGACTGGATTGGGGCATTGTGTTTATCTATAAATGCAGATAAGAAATCGAGAAATTATTAGAATACAGTAAGTCATCACTATCCGGAAGTGGTGTGTGCCCGTACAGAATGTTCACATGCATTCCACAAAATATCGCTTGCATTGAAGTACAACTGCTGTGATACTTACACACACAGAGTTAATTAAAATCCAAATTAAAACAAGTTTACCTCCCTGTCTTTGCTTGCCATGACATTCGCTGCCATTGACCATTGCCACTCCTACGCCACGGTAACTAAGGCACCGATCCCATCGTAACCGGCACGGCCCGTGACGTCATCGTCGGCCGGCCGCGTACCGGCCTACACAGCCACGCCAGCCACGTGTCTTGTACATTGGTTTGGTAAATAAATGGCCCAGCAAAGTGTCTTGTCATTGGTTTGGTAAATAAATGGCCATAACTTGGGAAGCACTTGTCCGATTAATATCAAACCTTGAAAAGGCACATACTCAGGTCCCCGCAATATAGCTGGCAAGCTTCAATTAGATCGGACCAGTGGTTGTCGAGAAACAGCGGTCACAGACACACACACCACACACACACACACACACACACACACACACACACACACACACACATTGCTGGAATTAATAGAGAGATGAGGTCCTGCTCAACGCGTGCCTATACTCAACATGAAGTTCCTCTCAGAAGAAATCGGTATTATCGTATCGAGCAAGGTTGCGATTCTCACGGTGAGCCTGCTCTAGTCTCGCAAGGTGTACTCCTGATGGCGCAGGGCATCTCTTACTTGCCGGTCTTCTCGCTGGTGAGGATTTCTTCTGCACGACGCCTTGCCTCGCGTTCAGTGTGTATGCCAAGCGAGCAGCTCGGTCTTCATCCGTTTCTTCTGCACGATGCCTTGCCTCACGTTCAGTGTTGTGCTCCAAGCGAGCAGCTCGTTCTTCATCCATTTCTGCACAGCGCCTTGCCTCGCGTTCAGTGTTGTCTGCCAAGCGAGCAGCTTGGTCTTCATCCGTTTCTTCTGCACGACGCCTTGCCTCGCGTTCAGTGTTGCTGCCAAGCGAGCAGCTTGTTCTTCATCCGTTTCTTCTGCACGACGCCTTGCCTCACGTCCAGTGTTGTCTGCCAAGCGAGCAGCTCATTCTTCATCCGTTTCTTCTGCACGACGCCTTGTCATGCGCGTAGTGTCGCGTGTCAAGCGAGCAGCTCGTGCTTCGTCAGATTCCATTGCGCGTGCACGACGCGCAGCTTCATTCCTTCACTCTCGTAAACGACGACTGGATTGGGGCATTGTGTTTATCTCTCAATAATTTATCGAGAATTTATCGAGAAAATGGAGAAAGTACAGAAATCGAGAAAGTAAGAAATCGAGAAAGTACAGAATCGAGAAGTACAGAAACGAGAAATAAAGAAATCGAGAAAGTAAAGAAATCGAGAAAGTAAGAATCGAGAAAGTAAGAAATGAGAACAGTAAGAAATCGAAAGTACAGAACGAGAAGTACAGAAATCGAGAAAGTACAGAAATCGGAAAGTACAGAAATCGAGAAAGTACAGAAATCGAGAAGTACAGAATCGAGAAAGTACAGCAATCGAGAAGTACAGAAATCGAGAAAGTACAGAAATCGAGAAAGTACAGAAATCAGAAAGTACAGAAATCGAGAAAGTACAGAAATGAGAAGAAATACAGTAAGTCGAGAAATCGAGAAAAAATTGAGAAAGAATACAGTAAGTCGCCACTATCCGGAAGTCCGGAAGTTAAGTCCTCACTGTCCGGAAGTTCGCATATCGCAGTTACGATTATTCGCAATTTAGTTTTAATGGCCAATTATCCAATGAGCGAAACGTATTTTGCCTTTTCGCAATGTCATCGCAAGGAAAAACACAAAGAGAAGAGAAGCCGTGGCCGTGAATGTGTGGCCGTACGTGCAAAAAAAAACAAACAAACAAAAAAAAACAAACAAAAAAATAAAATAAAAAAAAACCAAAATAAATTAGAACCGCGTGCCAGAAAAAAACACACACAGGCCACGCCTACGCAGCACAGTGTCCTGTTATGGTTTCGTAAATAAATGGCCATAACTTGGGAAGCACTTGTCCGATTAATATCAAATCTTGAAAAGGCACATACTCAGGTCCCCAGCAATATACCTGGCAAGTTTCAATTAGATCGGACCAGTGGTTGTCGAGAAACAGCGGTCACACACACACACACACACACACACAGCTGGAATTATAGATAGATATATAAAGAACCTTGTGGTTAATGAGAACGTGGGTCAAAACTTCCGGTTGTGGTTTTTGAGCGACAGTTGGTTCTCTCCAGGGGTCTCTGCCGACTTTCTCAAAGATAAGTTTCCGGTCGTTGTTTGTCGCGTTTTGACTGTTTATTTGTTGTCTCCATGCTTACTGTGTGTTCTTAGTTCGGTTTTGTTTCAAAACTTGTGCATTTGGTGAGTTTTCGTCGGTCTTGTCATATTGGGTGTCCCTGAGGCCCACCCGTCTTCATGTCTATGTGCACGATCGTGTTTATTTGTATTTCTCCCTGTTACCATCACTTTTATTT
This sequence comes from Eptatretus atami, assembly GCA_035128595.1. NCBI lineage: Eukaryota > Metazoa > Chordata > Myxini > Myxiniformes > Myxinidae > Eptatretus > Eptatretus atami. The sequence goes on from CM068960.1 coordinate 101,304,219, forward strand.
TCTCCTTTTCCCTCCACCCTCCTTCTATCCCCCCCCAACTATACCCTCTGTTTCATGTCTTAAAATGTAAAACATACAACAACAAAAAATTCCCCTTCTCACCTTGTGCCCCACATAACCACGTGACTTCCTGCACTGACTCTTCTTCCTTCCTCTTTTGCCGATCTACAATCTACTTTTTCTGACCCATATTACTATGCACCTCCATGATTTTTTTCTTCAACCTTTCCTTTACCTTAGCTTACCTAATCTTAAAAAAAAAAAAAAAAAATACATTTCTTACTATCCTTTCACTTCTCACTTTACGTCTCTCATAACCACGTGATTTCTCTCCCCCTCTTCTTTTCCTTGTTACTTTCACTGACCTAGCATCTTCCTTCTACTTTAGCCGATCAGCATTCACCATACACCTTCACAATTTTTTCTTCAACCTTTCCTTTACCCAATATTACCTAATTTTTAGCAAAATAAATAAATACATAAATAAATGAAACTCTTATAATGGTTCAACTCCTCTTTCACAAGTGTGGTTCTGCGTAGTGAAAACATTCATGACTCTTCTTCTCAAAACACTTTCATTCGACCTTTCTTTCATCCCATGTCTAAAAAGTCCCACTGTTGCACGTTTTTTTTTCTCCATTCTATTAATTCTCCTTTGTTGCATCCCTCATGTAATGTCTTTAATCGCATCTCTGACTTAAAAATTAAAAAAATCCCAGTTGCAATGCATGTTCGTGTTCCATCAATGTCCTTTTTTTCCCAACTTCAGTGCCAATTCAATCCACCTCCTTAATTCTATCTCCTTAACCCTCACCTGTTAAATCCTCTTCTTACCCCCCATCTTGTTCTCATCTACCTCCACTCTTAGCACCTCTTCACTGTCTTCTGCTTCATATCAGCTCCTCTGTTGTCCCAAACTGTGTGGTGTTCTAAATCTGTGGGCTCCATTCTAACCGAATATATCTCACTCTCTCAATCAGTACACTCAACATCTCAAACGTGCTCCTTCTTTCCTCTCATCACACCTTCCTCTTTCCAACTGCTCAAATCTTGTACCTCCCCCTGCCTGCTCCTTCTTCACCATACCACTACCAAGTCTCATCCTCCTCTCCCCCCTCCCATCGCCCTGCTGCCCCTTGGCCGTGCCTGCTCTCATCGTCTCCCCTCCCTCTCAAAACTTCCCTCACCATTCTCAAAAACTCCCCCTCACCCTTCTTCCTCAACTCTCCCCTCTCACCCATCTCCCTCTCCCCCTCACTCCCGCCTGTCAAAGTTGCCCCCCCCACCCCAATCCACAAAGCTTCCTCCTTCCCCTGCCCTCTCTCTTCCATCTCATCTCTCACCTCCTCCATTCTTTAACTTCCCTCTGCCCCCTCTCTTATTACTCCCCACTGTGACTCATCCATCACCACCAAGCCTTTTCTCCTCCTCATCCGGCACTCTCCTGCAGCTCTTCGGCATACCCCCACACTCTGTCAACAACTCTCCCTACCTCCGCCCCACCCCTCCCTCATCCTACCTCCCCTGCACCCAAAGCCTCCTCCCCTCCCTCTTCCTTAACAGTGTGGACCTCAAACATCCAGGGCCTTCACTCAAACCTGATAGATCTTTCCATACAGGTTGCCACTGCCAAACCAGACATAATCTGTTTAACAGAAACTTTCCTCCTTCAAGATGACTCTGACTCTCTAGTCTCTCCCTAGTTACTCCTTCCTCCGGAATGACAAACCTGAGCCTCGTCCTGGCGGGGGAGTTGCTCTCTTCATCAAAAACTCCATTCCTCACTCTCCATGAACTGGACTCACTCCCCCACACCCCCAGGAATACCTTTGGCTACGGCTTCCCCTCCACTCCCACCTCATGTTTATGTGCATGTTGTACCATCCACAAACAGTGATGACTCCATTTACACCTTGCTCGCCGAAAACATGGGACCAACTTCCATCCTCTGATCCCAACTCTCTCTTTATCATATGTGTGTGACTTCAATTGTCATCATGACAGTTGGCTGGTGTTGGGTACCTCTTTCACCTGCCACGGCACTTCAGCAAAATACTTTTTGACTCATTGGGACGGACACAATCTGTCAACTTCCAGACCCGGATCTCAACCAACGGTGCTCAATCTCTTCTGGACCTGATTTTGACCAATTTCCCTGAAATATCTGCTATTCTTCCTCAGCTCCAATCGGTTCATCTGACCACATGCTTGTCAAAGCAGACATCTCTCTGGCTGTTAATAGAGAACCACCTCAGTGCCGTCGAGTCTGGCATTTCAGTCAGGCTGACTGGCAAGGACTCCAAGCAGCCATCAAACTTCTAGGCTGGTCTCCCATCTCGACTTTCTCTGACATCAACTCATCCTGAGAATTCTTTCAAAGAAACTTGCTCTCTCTCATGCACAGATTTATCCCATCTCGTCTTCAGTTGTCACCTTCCTCCCACCCATGGTAAACTGAAGATTGTGGTGAGGCAGTTGTCCTAAACAACTTGCCTTTGCCTCACGGAAGGCAAATTCAACTGAAGGCAATCTCAGTTCCTTCCACAAAGCTCGGAACAAGTGTGTCTACCCTCAGGAGAGCCAAGAAACAACATCTTTCTAATCTCAAGTCTGAACTCTCAAACCTGTTTCCCTCCTTCAAATCCTGGTGGCATCGACTTACTTCACCACTGAAGGTGAATGCCGTTATGTTTTCATCCCTTTCTGTCTGTTTGTGGTAGGATATCTCAAAACGTTGCAGACGGATCTGGATGAAAATTTTGTGGACAGGTTGGGTGTTTGATAAGGACGAACGGATTCGATTTTGGTGAAGATCCGAATCTGATAAAAAAAATTTTCAAAGTAATTCTTCGCCATTGAGAGATCAGGCTAAACTGATACATAGCACGATATCTCAAAAGGTTGTGGCGGATTCGGATGAAACTTGTTGGACAGGTTGGGTGTGTGGCAAGGATGAATTGATTTGATTTTGGTGAAGATCTGAATCCAGATCTAGATACGAGAGTTATTTTAATTTTAAAGTGATTCTTCACCATTGAGAGATAGGGCCAAAAACTATATAGTACTGCATAGCATGATATTTCAAAAACGTATTAGGCCTGATATGTTCTCGTGGATTAGGCATTACGTGGCGGAGGTATGCGCTCTACCGAGTGCTCTTCCAGTTAATTATGTTTCTGGTGTATGTTTCCCCTCCATCCCGTCCCTTACCTCAAATGGCTGCACAGCTGACACAACACCCGAAAAGGCTGAATGCCTAAACTCCATGTTTGCTTCTAAATCTTGGGTCCCATACCCATTGCTTGCTGTACCCACTATACCCAGTCGCACCCACCTGTACCTGGACTCTGTGTCCTTTTCTCCTGACAAGGTAGAGATTTTGCTGTCAAACTTCAACTCTGATTCTGCAACCGGTCCAGACAGCATCAGCCCATGTGTCCTAAAAACCTGTTCTGCTGCTCTTGTTCACCCTCTCTATGTTCTATTCAGCCTCTCATTTGCTTCAGGTCATGTGCCATCTGCCATCACCAATATCTGTTTGGAAATCAGCAAACATAAATCGCTCTGCATAAAAAAGGTGCAAAAACAGATCCCTGCAACGACAGACCAATCATCTTTCTCCCAGTCATCAGCAAGGTTATGGAATCCATCATCGCTTCCGACATTAAATCCTTTCTCTTCTCCAATGGCTTGATTTCCGATCATCAATTTGGATTTAGACCAGGTCACTCTACCCTGGACATGCTGCTCCTGCTTTTCCAACAATGTTTGGAGGTCCTCAATGCCAGACATGAGATCAGAGCCATCTCCCTAGACATATCGCATGCTTTCTATACGGTCTGGCACCCTGCCCTGCTCACCAAACTATCTTCCTATGGTATCCAAGGCAATCTCAACTCATGGCTTGCAGACTTCCTCTCCTGTCACAGCCAATGTGTGGCCCTAATTTGAGTTCTCTCATCCCCTCTTCCTCTCCTGGCTGGAGTTAAGGCAGTGTTCTGGGCCCTGCGCTTTTTCTTGTTTTCATCAGTGATCTCTCCGACTCTTTGAAAATCCTCTTTGTCTCTTTGCTGATGCCTCTACCCTCTGCCATACCATCTGGCATCCCTCAGATCAGCAAGCAGCAGCTTCTTCACTCTGTAGATCTGGATAAAATCACAAGTTGGTCCAACACTTGGAACATGTCTTTCAGTCCTGACAAATCTCACACTCTCACTTTGTCTCTCCGAAAGGACGGTCTGGACCCCCCCCCCCACCCCTCATCTACTTTCTCAACAATCCTCTTTAAGAAATCCTATCATTCAAGCTTCTGGTCTCACTATATGCCATGATCTTTTCTGGAAAAGCCAAATTTCCAAGCTGGCTCCAAAGCCAGTCGCCGACAGGGCATCCTCCACAGTGGCAAAAGTCCTTTCTTTTCATCCGCAGCCTGATGGAGTACTGCTCTCCGCTCTGGGCTGATGCTCCTGCCTCTCACCTTTGTTGGCTTCACGCTGTGGAAACCAAGGCATTTAGGATCATCGGTATCTCCTGTGATGAGGTTGTCTCATATCCTCCCCCATCCAAAACCTTGATCCTTTCTACCCTCGTTAATCCACCACAAACCCACCTCCTTCAAATTCCATGTTTTCCTTCCTGAAAATCCCTGTAGTATAAGGACCTGAAAGTCCCTCTAATGTCCATCTTGTTTACCCCATGTTCCCCGCCCCATCCCTCTCCCTTCCACAGATCTCCTAATGTCTCTGTAACCACTGTTTTGGGCTTCCCTCGCCCACCCCTCTTGTCTCCTGCTCCCCTTGTTGTATGTTTTGTGTGTTCGCTCTTATACAAGCCTCAAAATTGTATATTTAAAATAAAAAAGAAAGAAAGAAAAAAAGAAAGAACATGTGTCATAGCCTTGTGGGAATTCGACAGCATATCATTCATTGGCGATAAACCCGTACTGGGTCAATTGGGATTTGGTGCAAAAGGCAAAATTACTTTAAGGGGAATTGTCCCTCAGATCACTTGGCCAAATTCGGGAGGGAAGTTTCATCACGGCCGTGCGATTCCCCATCACTGGCGCACACGCAAATTCACGGCGAAAGCGAGGACATGTTTGACCATTCCTGCTGGGCAGCACACCGGTCTTTAGCGATCCCGCGACCATTAGAATTTTTTTTACTTTTTAAATTCAGTTATAAATATAATTTTAGTACATTGACAAGGTAAAGTGTTGTAAATGTAAAATTAAAACAAGGTGAATGTCAAAATATATCTGTTTGAGCCTATATTATAAGCATCTTTGCTTTCTTACATTAATTTGGGGAATTCAATTTTAAAATTATATTTCAGATTGAATAAATATACTTCTAAATGCATTTATAACATTAATATTTCACAGCAATTGCCTCAACATTTTGCCAAGTTGCTTTGGCATAGTCATCCTGCCTTAAGAACAGTTAAAGGCATTTTACTAAAATGTAAGCGATTTTACAAAATTATTTAACAGCATCATTTTTCAGTGCAATATATATTTTTTTAATTCAACCAGAAATCTCTCACAACAGAATTCCATTCCCTGACACAGAGTTACCATCTATGTCAGTGGTGATGCATGAAGATCAGCACCTCTCAAAAGCATCATCAAAGTACTGAGCATTCTTACCTTGTCCAGCATGCTGCCAGCATGCTGTGCAAGTGTGGAAAGGAAAACCTGCCTCCCAAGGTGCTCCATCTCTGCCAGGGTTACCAGAAGGTCAGCAGCCTGGTCTCCCACAACACCCCTGTTAAAACAAATCAAGCATAAAACAAATTTATTGACATAGGAAGAAAATAAGTTGACTCAAGCTTGGGGGGGGGGATGCCTTCAGTTATAATATGGCTGGACTGCAGCAAAATTCTGACAAGTTTCCAAAAACTCAGGAAGTAAAATACAAATAAAACACCTCAGCCAGCAAAATTAACATAAAATAGTGAAATACATAATTGTGAATAAGAGGCACAAAAAAAGAACAGAACTGTAACCTGAGATCACCTGATGACAATCTTCACCAAAATGAATCCTATAAATATTGCTTATATGTCTATCCCTCACCTGACAATAAAAAGAAACGTGAACATTCAAAGATGTCTTTTGACCAGTCACAAAAACATGTCCTTAAATTAACGATTTTAATATCCATCTTACACAGACTTCCTCCAAACTTAAACTGATTTTGCTGGATGCTATACTTCTCCCAATCATAAGTTAATGCAGCCCGTTTGAAGTAAAATGTATTGGAGGCATAATGACATGGAAAGTTTCACTTTCAATAAACTCATGTGGTCTGCAAACATACAATACAATAAGCACTTAAACCTTGAACAAAATCATTATGTAGAAAAAAAACGCTCTTTTCTTTCCTTAAAGGCATATATTGTCAATGATAAGAGACAATGGATATGAGGTGCCGCGAGGAGGAGTGATGTAAGGGACACATCGGCCATTTTGGAGTTAATGCCATATAGCACTATTTTAACCCTTACCCTATCATCCGAGCCCATCATCATCATATCATTAAAAAATGTCGCTTACATCACTCCTCCTCGCGGGGCCTCATATGGCCTTGAACAAAATCATTATGTAGAAAAAAAAACACTTTTCTTTCCTTAAAGGCTTATATTGTCAATGATAAGAGACAATGGATATGGATTTATCAATCTTGATTCAGCAGCAGTTTATATTCCAGTATTTCCAAATATCGTTCCAGTTATGATTTCTATTTTCCCAAATTATTTCCTTTTGACTCCCCCTCCACCTTCCTCCCTCTTTTCTTTCCTCCATATCCCAAATATACCCCATCCCTAACATCATCCTATCCCCTCCCAACCTCCCTTCCACTCATCCTCATCACTCTACTCCTTCTTTCCTTTTTATAACCCTATCCTCTCTTCTCCCCTTCTCAATAATTATCGAACTAAAAGGGCACTTGGTAGAGCACATACCTGCACCACACAATGTCTGCTCCACGAGAACTTATTGGGCCAAATACATTTTAAAATATCATACTATATATCGTTTTTTCCCTATCCCTCAATGGTGAAGAATGACTTTTAAAATTCTAGTAGCCAGATCCAGATCTGGATCTTCACCAAAATCAAATCAGTTCATCCTTGTCACACACCCAACCTGCCCACCAAATTTCATCTGATTCCGTCCACAACTTTTTGAGATACCCTGCACACAGACAAACAAACAAACAAACAAACAAGAAAGAGACGTCGTGTAGAGCACGATACTTGCAAAATCCACCCCCACCCCCTCTCCAAAGGTTGCCACTGATACATCAAATTATCCATTTCATTAAGATTAAAATTGACAATCTTTATCAAAGCTCAGATCAATCGGATGAAAATTGATTATTTTTAAGATTGAAGTTGATTTTAGAAGTTTCACCTTGAGTTGACCTTTTAACCTTAAAAATAGCTGGTTTCCAAATTCAGTGATGCATTATGCAATTGTTGCTTAATTTCCAGGTTAATCAGATGAAAATTGATGATTTTTCAATTGAAAATTGATTTTAGAAGTTTGACCTTGAGTTTACCTTTGACCTTTTGACCTCAAAAAAGTTGGTTTCCCAATTCAGTGACACAATATGCAAATGTTGTTCAAAATTCAAGTAAATCGGATGAAAAATGACGATTTTAGAAACTTGACTTCAAGATGACTTTTGACCTCAAAATCAATCGGCTTCTCAGTTGA
>CM068960.1:101312305-101326172 GCA_035128595.1 Eptatretus atami
TAAATCCTCTTCAAATTTCAAGTCAATCGGAAGAAAATTGAGGATCTTAGAAATCCCACCTAAGTTGTCAACCTTTGGTCTACATTGACCTCAAAAATAATTGGTGGTTGAATTCAGTAAGCTGATATGAAAATCCTGTTTACATTTCTCGTCAATCGGATGAAAATTGAGGATTTTAGAAATTTGCCAAATTTGTTGACCTTTGGCCGATGTTAACCTTTTGACCTCAAAGACAATAGGCTTCTTGCTTATGACAAACACTACCTTGTGGTGAAGTTTCGTGAAAATCGGTTTAAAATTGTGACCTGTAGGCGATTGACAAAGACAGACAGACAGACAGACAGACAGACAGACACACAAAATAACAAAATTGACTGACCAATATTCTTGAAAAATCTTCGATTTTGCAAGTAACAAATAGACAAACAGACGGAGAGGGGTGAAAACATAACCTCCTCCGACCTTCGTTGGTGGAGGTAATAATTCAGTTATCTAGCTTACCCAATGGTCTGTTGGTAGAACTTGAGAACGTTCGAAAGGCGGAACAAAAGGACTGCACCTGGATCAGCCACGAGCACCTGTTCTATCCGAATCTATGAGAACAAGGTCAAAGACAAAAGTCTATGTCAAAATCAAATTCAAAATCAAAGGAGAGGCAGTGTAAAAGTACAACTGTTGAACTAAAAACTGTAGCTTAATGATCTTGAAATCAAATTACAAATAGAAGAAACTGACAACTTTGGCTGACCTTCAGGGGGCGACAGACGCCTTCCGTTATGTGCCCAAGCACCTCTTGGCTCATCATTTCATTGCCTATGCAAAGATACCAAAAACACATGTTCTAGATACGTGGTGGAAGGGCAACCTTGTAAGATTCAAATGTTAGTAATCATTACTAAAACACGATGCTGCATTTACGAGATGTAAAAAAAAAAAAAAAGAAGAGATTCCAAACGAACCTGGTGCTGCAGAAAGAAGTACCTCCAGCTGCTCATGCTCAGTTGCAATGGCCTGGTGTAACCAAGCAAGCATGTCTCCCACATATCTGCACCCCAGGTAAGGACAAGTTAGAGTTGATCACCTTGTCCATCTCAACGTTATTAGTCCCCTACCAGTTTCACCTTCTGTTCGTCTGTCCCAACTGTGGTTTTTCACTTATTTTTCCCATACCCTTTAACATAGTCAACTGAAACTTGGCATATGGCTTTATTATAAGTTACAGAACAAGTTCTAGTTTCAAGACATTTCATCAATTTCTCACAGCTCTTTGGACTTAGAAAATATCACATCGGTTGGGGACATGTATTGTAAAGCAATTCTCACTCTTGTTATTCATGACATACATAACATACATATGCACACAACTGCATGGTATACATATACAGGTACATGTACAATGTACATGTACATATTTTCAGGCAGGGTAATTTGGAGTTAAGCACACTCCCCTTTGAGATGTCTCGCCTGGGTTCGAATTTCGACCTAGCTCTGAATTCTCACCTTGGTGTTTTGCATGCAGGGAAATGCATCAATGTGTGCAATGTCCATCAGAAGGACATTATGCTGAAGAACTCATATGTCAGGACTGTTCGTTGGTAGACGTTCAAAATCCCATGATGTCTTTTCCAAAAATGAGGGGAATGAGCACCGTCACCAGAGCCAAATTCCAAATTCCCTCCACTTTCAGTCGATTGGCAGATTCCTAGCCAGCCAATCGGTGAAAGACTTGGACCAAAAAATTTCCCTGGCCGACCTAGTTGGAATAATCAGGATAGCTAAAGCAGTAACATTGCATGTTGGATGCAACATCCAAAATACATGGGGGCAACGGGCGAGTCACCCATAAATCTGGCAAAAATCACCCCCAAAAAATGAGGGCGAAAAAAAACAAGTGCCAAAATTGCCCATACCCCAAGTCATAGCACTTAAATATTACATTCTTGCCAGCAAAAGTCATACGATTAAAAATTTCCTCATCTTGTAATCTCACTGAATTCCAGTTACAAAATTAAACTTTGATGAAAAAAAAAAAGTTATCAAAGTCTGTCACATATCTTAGAATGATGTGCATGTTAATTATATAATCCAGCTTTGGGAGATGGAAGCCTGATGTTGGCTTAAGGGTTAAGGTAGCTGGCTTAAGACCTTAGGATCCTGAGTTAAAGCCCCTGTCATTCCGTAAAAATAACACCAGGTGGGTTGACTCAGCTGGTCATCCTTCTGAGGTTAGCAAAATGAGTACAAGCTTACTGAGAAGAATGAGCCATTCAAATATTCTGTCAGAGTGGCTACCTGTTCAGGATTGTGTTCCCTAGCCAAATAAAACTGCTTCGGTAGCCCTATGCATCTGGAGACGTGAAAGGAGTGGTTATTCTTCTTCTTCTTTGGGTGTCACTGATTAAAATTGTTTGGTAACGTGTGTGTGTGTGTGTGTGTGATTTTTAAATAAACCCCCCTTTTTCACAGTCTTGAGAAATTTTAACCCCTTTCTATGTGAAAAATATTTTTACATTTAAATTGACCCGTTTTTCAGAGAAATGAGGAGGTTAAATCATTCAAACCCACATTTTAAATTTTTGCAATAACAAGGTGTGGGTTTTGTTCTGGTGCAGGTTCTGATCCTGGTGTCGCAAGAATGCATCGCCAGGCCAACTCGTGTCCTGATTGTGCTATAAAAGATATTCACATGGGACAGGTACACGGCCTGAGGCATGATCAGCTGCTCTCAACCAAATAATAAACCCCACTATTATTTATTTTTTTGCAGTGACAACAAAAAAAAAAAACACCCTTTTGTGTCCCAAATCACGATCCCCGATTGTGTACCACACAAAAAAAAAACAAAAAAAACCCATACCATTCCTCTGCAAAAATGGAGACATGGATGCATACCCGATCTTGTACGAGATGAGAAAACCTACGTGCGAGGTGTTGTACAGATCGACTCTTTCATGGATGGCATAATAAATGTGAACAATTTTCATGCCGATTGGCATGAAAAAAAACGAAGCACATGCATCATAAAGCTGCTTACTGTGGGTGATACTACAATAATGGTGCAGTTGAATTATGCCTTGTTAGCATCCCAGGTTAAATAACCTGATGACAATGATTTCTTCCCTTTCCTTTCAAAGCCAAGCTGAATCACACCAAAGACTTAAAAAATGGTACTCAACGCTCAGCATTTAAAAGGATAGAGCATGGGCAAATAACCACAGGTGAGCAACCATTGCATTGGCTCTGATGGGCCCAATGGCCTCCTGCTACATTAAAGATCCTTGAGAGGGTACTCATATTATTAATATTATATATTGTGATTACATGTGTGCAAAAGAGCTTGAGTGTGATATTGTGTGCTCAAACAACAACAAAGCACCCCAGCTCAATCTAAAAGTCACTTCCATAAACAATTTCAGGAGGGGACGATTTATTTGGGGGGGGGGAGGGGGAAACAAACTTCAAAGAGCCCTTCAAAGACTGTTTTTTCTTTCTTTGAATCCAAGTTTGAAGCATATAATATTGGTTTTTTTACCGCAAAGGATCATGGCAATGCATCTCAATAGGACGAGGGGTGCCACTGGCCCCACCACGAGTTAGTGCTTCGATGAAACAGCGAACAACTGCACTGCGTCGTGCTGCACCAAACTCGTCAATAACATATCTGCAGCACACCATAAACTGCATTACATATTATAGGAAAGCAAGTGAGCGAGAGATAAATAGATAGATAGATAGAGATAGATAGGAGTGCTAAAGTACAAATTTTCAAAAGGTTATTGTGGAGGCCAAGTAAAACATACTTGAACAATACAGGTCGAGGCTGCAAGCAGGCAAGTGCACGGATGAGGAGAGGCGATACATCGCAAGAGTCATGGGTCAACCCACGACAATCATCTAGCGTAATAATGGGGGTGGTAAGGGAGAGAAACAATGTCACTCATTCACTCCCCTAACAAAAGCAAATGCTTCGAAAAATCAAATGCAAACACATAGCAGGGTTTTATTTGCAGTCCATATTGAAATTGCGAGAGCTGAGAAAAAGGGCAAATAACTAGCCAGCAGGAGAGGGCAAAGTCTTTTAAAAAGTTTTTTTTTTTTAACCTGAAAGAATCAATATGATGGTGATCGCGTGAGGTTAGCCTAACATGTCAAGGACAATGCAAGCTTCCCATTTACTTGATGAAGTTACACACAAAAAAACAGACTTTCTTTATGCAGGCATCAAGGCTCATGAAAGAGCAAAATAAAAGGTGGCAATGATGAGGTCAGGGCCAATGAACAGATAAGATGGAACAAAGGGAAGCCAGCAGATGACAACAAAAACAGATGCACCAAAGCACAATGAGTGTAAATTGTAGAAGAGTGGGACAGGTCTTATCAGGTATAGTAATGATCAGTGCACGGAAATGTGTGAGGTCAATGGAGAAATTGCAGGTAAAGGTGGATAACAATTTTTTTGATGGATAGACAACAGAAAGTTTGTTTAGATATTAGATTTTCTGACTGTGTCACGTGCAACACTGGTACTCCGCAAGGATGTGTTTTATCACCAACATTGTTTAATATATATATACATATATTGTTGCGGGCCGGGTGTCGGGTGAGAAGACCACGAGGTGGGGAAGCTATGTCGGTTCCCACCAGACTCCGCGGAATTTAGCGTCGCACACGGATAATTCCGTGACGCGGCGGATCGCTTAACCGACCGTGGCTGCCAATAACTCAACCGCGTGACCTAGGGTCCTCCCGTCTATGGGTTAATCGGGTTACCTAATTAATCATATGGTTTAATTACCGGGGAAACACGCCCTCGGTACGCCTTGCCCAACCGGATCACTCTACCGGACCGGATCACTTTACCAGATCGGATGCAGCCGAGCGACACTGCCAAGGACGTACCGGCTAAAAGGAACGGATCATTAGGAATAAAGTCCAGGCTAAACTTGGATTCGGACCATGCTGGATCAATGAAAGAAAAGACAAAAACAAGCAGGGAACATTCCTAATAATGATTTATTTACAAGCAGGCGAGGAAAAATATGTGGCACAGTGAGATTTATTGGGGTGTGTTGTGCAGAGATAGAAAGAAGAGTGTGGTGCAACAATAAACAGGCAACTTACAAAAGGGGACACAGAGCATACTTAACACGGAAGGGTTGATTCTTGTCATCTCGTGGGTTCGGAGCGCAATATTGCCGCTATTTGGGTGGCCTTGCGGAAAACGAAGTGAGGCGGTTTCCGGCCCGAGCTGGCGGGCCACGTGAGGGGTCGGGGCCAATCGGAGCGCCCGATTCGGTGATGACGTTTGGATTCGGCATGGCCCCTCCCCCGAGCTGTAGGCCCTATAAAGGTCGGGCAGTCCCTCTTGCCGGTCTGTCTGTGTTTTCCTGCTCCTCGACTCCACCTCCTCGTCTCCGCCCACGTCGACACCGCCACGGACCCGCCTCCTGCTCCTCGACTCCGCCTCCTCGTCTCCGCCCACACCACGTCGACCCCACCCGCCTACCTGACCCCGCCTACTTGCTCCACCCTCGCCCTCTGGACTCCGCCCCTTCTCCACTCAAGCTCCTTCCACGGAGCAGTCTCCACACGTGCGGCTTGGGCCAGTGGCAACGCGCCCACTGTCGGGTACCGCACCCCGGAGCATCCCCCCCCCCCGAAACTTATTGTAGCACGTCGTGCTATTGGGCGCACAGGTACCAAGATCATAGCCTCAACAACCCCCCCCCCCCCCCCCCCCCCCCCCCCCCCCCCGGTTGCAAAACTCCCTCTTCATCGGGTTCTGTGTCTGTGTGTGAGCGTGTGTGTGTGTGTGCTGGTGCCTGTCTGCTTAAGTAAGACTGTAGAAGATTGTTATCATTGTTATTGTTATTATTTCCGTGTTAAGTATGCTCTGTGTCCCCTTTGTAAGTTGCCTGTTTATTGTTGCACCCACTCTTCTTTCTATCTCTGCACAACACACCCCAATAAATCTCACTGTGCCACATATTTTTCCTCGCCTGCTTGTAATAAATCATTATTAGGAATGTTCCCTGCTTGTTTTTGTCTTTTCTTTTCATTGATCCAGCATGGTCCGAATCCAAGTTTAGCCTGGACTTTATCCCTAATGATCCGTCCTTTTAGCCGGTACGTCCTTGGCAGTGTCGCCGGCTGCATCCGATCTGGTAAAGTGATCCGGTCCGGTAGAGTGATCCGGTTCGGGCAAGGCGTACCGAGGGCGTGTTCCCCGGTAATTAAACCATATGATTAATTAGGTAACCCGATTAACCCATAGACGGGGGACCCTAGGTCACGCGGTTGAGTTATTGGCAGCCACGGTCGTGTTAAGCGATCCGCCGCGTCACGGAATTATCCGTGTGCGACGGCCTACAATTCCGCGGAGTCTGGTGGGAACTGACATAGCTTCCCCCACCTCGTGGTCTTCTCACCCGACACCCGCCCGCAACAATATATGTGTATATATATATATATATATAATTAAACAATGTTGTGTGATAAAACACATCCTTGCGGAGTACAGTGTTGCACGTGACACAGTCAGAAAATCTAATATCTAACAAACTTTCTGTTGTCTATCCATCAAAAAAAATTGTTATCCACCTTTACCTGCAATTTCTCCATTGACCTCACACATTTCCGTGCACTGATCATTACTATACCTGATAAGACCTGTCCCACTCTTCTACAATTTACACTCATTGTGCTTTGGTGCATCTGTTTTTGTTGTCATCTGCTGGCTTCCCTTTGTTCCATCTTATCTGTTCATTGGCCCTGACCTCATCATTGCCACCTTTTATTTTGCTCTTTCATGAGCTTGATGCCTGCATAAAGAAAGTCTGTTTTTTGTGTGTAACTTCATCAAGTAAATGGAAGCTTGCATTGTCCTTGACATGTTAGGCTAACCTCACGCATCACCATCATATTGATTCTTTCAGGTTAAAAAAAAAACTTTTTAAAAGACTTTGCCCTCTCCTGCTGGCTAGTTATTTTGCCCTTTTTCTCAGCTCTCGCAATTTCAATATGGACTGCAAATAAACCCTGCTATGTGTTTGCATTTGATTTTTCGAAGCATTTGCTTTTGTTAGGGAGTGAATGAGTACATGTTTCTCTCCCTTACCACCCCCATTATTACGCTAGATGATTGTCGTGGGTTGACCCATGACTCTTGCGATGTATCGCCTCTCCTCATCCGTGCACTTGCCTGCTGCAGCCTCGACACTGTATTGTTCAAGTATGTTTTACTTGGCCTCCACAATAACCTTTTGAAAATTTGTACTTTAGCACTCCTATCTATCTCATCTATCTATCTATTTATCTCTCGCTCACTTGCTTTCCTATAATATGTAATGCAGTTTATGGTGTGTGCAGATATGTTATTGACGAGTTTGGTGCAGCACGACGCAGTGCAGTTTGTTCGCTGTTTTCATCGAAGCACTAACTCGTGGTGGGGCCAGTGGCACCCCCTGTCCTATTGAGATGCATTGCCAGATCCTTTGCGGAAAAAACCAAATGATTAATATGCTTCAAACTTGGATTCAAAGAAAGAAAAAACAGTCTTTGAAGGGCTCTTTTGAAGTTTGTTTCCCCCCTCCCCCCCCCCAAATAAATCGTCCCCTCCTGAAATTGTTTATGGAAGTGACTTTTAGATTGAGCTGGGTGACTTTGTTGTTGTTTGAGCACACAATATACCACTCAAGCTCTTTTGCACACATGTAATCACAATATATAATATTAATAATATGAGTACCCTTCAAGGATCTTTAATGTAGCAGGAGGCCATTGGGCCATCAGAGCCAATGCAATGGTTGCTCACCTGTGGTTATTGCCCATGCTCTATCCTTTTAAATGCTGAGCGTTGAGTACCATTTTTAAGTCTTTGGTGTGATTCAGCTTGGCTTTGAAAGGAAAGGGAAGAAATCATTGTCATCAGGTTATTTAACCTGGGATGCTAACAAGGCATAATTCAACTGCACCATTATTGTAGTATCACCCACAGTAAGCAGCTTTATGATGCATGTGCTTCGTTTTTTTTCATGCAATCGGCATGAAAATTGTTCACATTTATTATGCCATCCATGAAAGAGTCGATCTGTACAACACCTCGCACGTAGTTTTCTCATCTCGTACAAGATCGGGTATGCATCCACGTCTCCATTTTTGCAGAGGAATGGTATGGGTTTTTTTTGTTTTTTTTTGTGTGGTACACAATCGGGGATCGTGATTTGGGACACAAAAGGGGTTTTTTTTTTTTTGTTGTCACTGCAAAAAAAAATAATAGTGGGGTTTATTATTTGTTGAGAGCAGCTGATCATGCCTCAGGCCGTGTACCTGTCCATGTGAATATCTTTTATAGCACAATCAGGACACGAGTTGGCCTGGCGATGCATTCTTGCGACACCAGGATCAGAACCTGCACCAGAACAAACCCACACCTTGTTATTGCAAAAATTTAAAATGTGGGTTGAATGATTTTACCTCCTCATTTCTCTGAAAACGGGTCAATTTAAATGTAAAAATATTTTTCACATAGAAAGGGGTTAAAATTTCTCAAGACTGTGAAAAGGGGGTTTATTTAAAATACACACACACACACACACAACACACACACACACACACACGTTACCAAACAATTTAATCAGTGACACCCAAGAAGAAGAAGAATAACCACTCCTTTCACGTCTCCAGATGCATAGGGCACGAAGCAGTTTTACTTGGCTAGGGGAACACAATCCTGAACAGGTAGCCACTCTGACAGAATATTTGAATGGCTCATTCTTCTCAGTAAGCTTGTACTCATTTTGCTAACCTCAGAAGGATGACCAGCTGAGTCAACCCACCTGGTGTTATTTAACGGAATGACAGGGGCTTTAACTCAGGATCCTAAGGTCTTAAGCCAGCTACCTTAACCCTTAAGCAACATCAGGCTCCATCTCCCAAAGCTGGATATATAATTAACATGCACATCATTCTAAGATATGTGACAGACTTTGATAACTTTTTTTTTTTCATCAAAGTTTAATTTTGTAACTGGAATTCAGTGAGATTACAGATGAGGAAATTTTAATCGTATGACTTTGCTGGCAAGAATGTAATATTAAGTGCTATGACTTGGGTATGGGCAATTTTGGCACTTGTTTTTTTTTCGCCCTCATTTTTGGGGGTGATTTTTTGCCAGATTTATGGGTGACTCGCCCGTTGCCCCCATGTATTTTGGATGTTGCATCCAACATCCAATGTTACTGCTTTAGCTATCCTGATTATTCCAACTAGGTCGGCCAGGGAAATTTTTTGGTCCAAGTCTTTCACCGATTGGCTGGCTAGGAATCTGCCAATCGACTGAAAGTGGAGGAATTTGGAATTGGCTCTGGTGACGGTGCTCATTCCCCTCATTTTTGGAAAAGACATCATGGATTTTGAACGTCTACCAACGAACAGTCCTGACATATGAGTTCTTCAGCTAATGTCCTTCTGATGGACATTGCACACATTGATGCATTTCCCTGCATGCAAAACACCAAGGTGAGAATTCAGAGCTAGGTCGAAATTCGAACCCAGGCGAGACATCTCAAAGGGAGTGTGCTTAACTCCAAATTACCCTGCCTGAAAATATGTACATGTACATTGTACATGTACCTGTATATGTATACCATGCAGTTGTGTGCATATGTATGTTATGTATGTCATGAATAACAAGAGTGAGAATTTTCTTACAATACATGTCCCCAACCGATGTGATATTTCTAAGTCCAAAGAGCTGTGAGAAATTGATGAAATGTCTTGAAACTAGAACTTGTTCTGTAACTTATAATAAAGCCATATGCCAAGTTTCAGTTGACTATGTTAAAGGGTATGGAAAAATAAGTGAAAAACCACAGTTGGACAGACGAACAGAAGTGAAACTGTGTAGGGACTAATAACGTTGAGATGGACAAGGTACTGTCTAACTCTAACTTGTCCTTACCTGGGGTGCAGATATGTGGGAGACATGCTTGCTTGGTTACACCAGGCCATTGCAACTGAGCATGAGCAGCTGGAGGTACTTCTTTCTGCAGCACCAGGTTCGTTTGGATCTCTTCTTTTTTTTTTTTTACATCTCGTAAATGCAGCATCGTGTTTTAGTAATGATTACTAACATTGAATCTTACAAGGTTGCCCTTCCACCACGTATCTAGAACATGTGTTTTTGGTATCTTTGCATAGGCAATGAAATGATGAGCCAAGAGGTGCTTGGGCACATAACGGAAGGCGTCTGTCGCCCCTGAAGGTCAGCCAAAGTTGTCAGTTTCTTCTATTTGTAATTTGATTTCAAGATCATTAAGCTACAGTTTTTAGTTCAACAGTTGTACTTTTACACTGCCTCTCCTTTGATTTTGAATTTGATTTTGACATAGACTTTTGTCTTTGACCTTGTTCTCATAGATTCGGATAGAACAGGTGCTCGTGGCTGATCCAGGTGCAGTCCTTTTGTTCCGCCTTTCGAACGTTCTCAATTCTACCAACAGACCATTGTGGTAAGCTAGATAACTGAATTATTACTCCACAACGAAGGTCGGAGGAGGTTATGTTTTCACCCCTCTCCGTCTGTTTGTCTATTTGTTACTTGCAAAATCGAAGATTTTTCAAGAATATTGGTCAGTCAATTTTGTTATTTTGTGTGTCTGTCTGTCTGTCTGTCTGTCTGTCTGTCTTTGTCAATCGCCTACAGGCACAATTTTAAACCGATTTTCACGAAACTTCACACAAGGTAGTGTTTGTCATAAGCAAGAAGCCTATTGTCTTTGAGGTCAAAAGGTTAACACGGCCAAGGTCACAAATTGGCAAATTTCTAAAATCCTCAATTTCATCCGATTGACGGAGAATGTAAACAGGATTTTCATATCAGCTTACTGAATTCAACCACCAATTATTTTGAGGTCAATGTAGACCAAAGTTGACAACTTAGGTGGGATTTCTAAGATCCTCAATTTTCTTCCGATTGACTTGAAATTTGAAGAGGATTTATATTTCAGCTCACTGAATTCAACCACCAATTATTTTTGAGGCCAAGATAAGCCAAAAGGTCAACATAGGCCAACTTTCTAAAATTGTCAGTTTTCATCCGATTGACTTGAAATTTGAAGAGAAGTTGCATATTTGGTCATTGAATTCAACTAC
The DNA here is from genome assembly GCA_035128595.1 of Eptatretus atami. Taxonomy (NCBI): domain Eukaryota; kingdom Metazoa; phylum Chordata; class Myxini; order Myxiniformes; family Myxinidae; genus Eptatretus; species Eptatretus atami. The sequence goes on from CM068960.1 coordinate 101,323,460, forward strand.
AATTATTGTTGAGGTCAAATTTTGTTTATGGATGTTGCAAGTATCGTGCTCTGCACGACGTCTTTTCTTGTTTGTTACTTGCAAATCGAATATTTTTCAAGTATATTGGTCAGTCGATTTTGTATTCTGTCTGTCTGTCTGTCTGCCACCTACAGGTCACAATTCTAAACCGATTGTCATGAAATTTACCGAGTTGTAGAGGTAGTCTCAACTGAGAAGCCGATTGATTTTGAGGTCAAAAGTCATCTGAAGTCAAGTTTCTAAAATCGTCATTTTTCATCCGATTACTTGAATTTTGAACAACATTTGCATATTGTGTCACTGAATTGGGAAACCAACTTTTTGAGGTCAAAAGGTCAAAGGTAAACTCAAGGTCAAACTTCTAAAATCAATTTTCAATTGAAAATCATCAATTTTCATCTGATTAACCTGGAAATTAAACAACAATTGCATAATGCATCACTGAATTTGGAAACCAGCTATTTTTAAGGTTAAAAGGTCAACTCAGGTGAAACTTCTAAATCATTCAATCTTAAAAATAATCAATTTTCATCGATTGATCGAGCTTTGATAAAGATTGTCAATTTTAATCTTAATGAAATGGATAATTTGATGTATCAGTGGCAACCTTTGGAGAGGGGGTGGGGGTGGATTTTGCAAGTATCGTGCTCTACACGACGTCTCTTTCTTGTTTGTTTGTTTGTTTGTTTGTCTGTGTGCAGGGTATCTCAAAAGTTGTGGACGGAATCAGATGAAATTTGTGTGGGCAGGTTGGGTGTGTGACAAGGATGAACTGATTTGATTTTGGTGAAGATCCAGATCTGGATCTGGCTACTGAATTTTAAAAGTCATTCTTCACCATTGAGGGATAGGGAAAAACGATATATAGTATGATATTTTAAAATGTATTTGGCCCAATAAGTTCTCGTGGAGCAGACATTGTGTGGTGCAGGTATGTGCTCTACAAGTGCCCTTTAGTTCGATAATTATTGAGAAGGGGAGAAGAGAGGATAGGGTTATAAAAAGGAAAGAAGGAGTAGAGTGATGAGGATGAGTGGAAGGGAGGTTGGGAGGGGATAGGATGATGTTAGGATGGGGTATATTTGGGATATGAGGAAAGAAAAGAGGGAGGAAGGTGGAGGGGGATCAAAGGAAATAATTTGGGAAATAGAAATCATAACTGGAACGATATTTGGAAATACTGGAATTAAACTGCTGCTGAATCAAGATTGATAAATCCATATCCATTGTCTCTTATCATTGACAATATAAGCCTTTAAGGAAAGAAAAGTGTTTTTTTTCTACATAATGATTTTGTTCAAGGCCATATGAGCCCCGCGAGGAGGAGTGATGTAAGCGACATTTTTTAATGATATGATGATGATGGGCTCGGATGATGGGTAAGGGTTAAAATAGTGCTATATGGCATTAACTCCAAAATGGGCCGATGTGTCCCTTACATCACTCCTCCTCGCGGCGCCTCATATCCATTGTCTCTTATCATTGACAATATATGCCTTTAAGGAAAGAAAAGAGCGTTTTTTTTCTACATAATGATTTGTTCAAGGTTTAAGTGCTTATTGTATTGTATGTTTGCAGACCACATGAGTTTATTGAAAGTGAAACTTTCCATGTCATTATGCCTCCAATACATTTTACTTCAAACGGGCTGCATTAACTTATGATTGGAGAAGTATAGCATCCAGCAAAATCAGTTTAAGTTTGGAGAAGTCTGTGTAAGATGGATATTAAAATCCTTAATTTAAGGAATGTTTTTTGTGACTGGTAAAGACATCTTTGAATGTTCACGTTTCTTTTTATTGTCAGGTGAGGATAGACATATAAGCAATATTTATAGGATTCATTTTGGTGAAGATTGTCATCAGGTGATCTCAGGTTACAGTTCTGTTCTTTTTTGTGCCTCTTATTCACAATTATGTATTTCACTATTTTATGTTAATTTGCTGGCTGAGGTGTTTTATTTGTATTTTACTTCCTGAGTTTTTGGAACTTGTCAGATTTTGCTGCAGTCCAGCCATATTATAACTGAAGGCATCCCCCCCCCAGCTTGAGTCAACTTATTTTTTCTATGTCAATAATTTGTTTTTATGCTTGATTTGTTTTAACAGGGGTGTTGTGGGAGACAGGCTGCGACCTTCTGGTAACCCTGCAGAGATGGAGCACCTTGGGAGGCAGGTTTTCCTTTCCACACTTGCACAGCATGCTGGCAGCATGCTGGACAAGGTAAGAATGCTCAGTACTTTGATGATGCTTTTGAGAGGTGCTGATCTTCATGCATCACCACTGACATAGATGGTAACTCTGTGTCAGGGAATGGAATTCTGTTGTGAGAAATTCTGGTTGAATTAAAAAAATATTATTACACTGAAAAATGATGCTGTTAATAATTTTGTAAAATCGCTTACATTTTAGTAAAATGCCTTTAACTGTTCTTAAGGCAGGATGACTATGCCAAAGCAACTTGGCAAATGTTGAGGCAATTGCTGTGAAATATTAATGTTATAAATGCATTTAGAAGTATATTTATTCAATCTGAAATATAATTTTAAATTGAATTCCCCAAATTAATGTAAGAAAGCAAAGATGCTTATAATATAGGCTCAAACAGATATTATTGACATTCACCTTGTTTTAATTTTACATTTACAAAACTTACCTTGTCAATGTACTAAAATTTATTTATATCTCTCTC
>CM068960.1:101326197-101340201 GCA_035128595.1 Eptatretus atami
ACACCGAAATTGGCACGCGAATCATCCTGCAAAAACCCCCGGGCGACCGGTCGAGGGTCCCGCATGCCCGTTCGGGCATTCGACCAGCGTCGATCAACGCACTCGTTACGCGCGCGCCAACGTGGCCCGCACTGTACATTCCCTGGCTCGATCGCAGCCTCGCTAGACACAGAGACGAGAAGAAGTTCACCATCCGTGGAGAATCCACCGCTGCCAGCGAGGACCGAAGGTACATCGCCATGGATAAAGCGGTAGTGCGGTAGAAGCAGCTTGTTGCTTTTTTTAACCTCAATTACCCGACGCAGTGTGTGTTTCGCCCGTGCCACACGCCATTCGGGTCGTGTTAAGCGAGCGCTGGCCACGTGATAATGGCGGAACCCGCACACTGTATGAAGTGTGCTCGAAGAGACACGTACGCCGGCTCGTGAAAACGTGCGATGGATTTATCATGGCGATGTACCTTCGCGTCCTACGCTGGCAGCGGTGGATTCTCACGAGATGGTGAACTCTCTTCTCGTCTCTGTGTCTAGCGCAGGCTGCGACTCGAGCCAGGGATGTACAGTGCTGGGCACGTCTGGCCCTGCGCGCGTAACGAAGTGCGTTGATCGACGCTGTCGAATCCCGAACGGGCATGCGGGACCCTCGACGGTGCCCGGGGTTTTTGCAGAATGATTCGCGCTGCCAATTTCGGTGTGGCCCATTCTTGTCTCTCGTGGGTTTCGGAGCGCATATTGCCGCTATTTGGGGTGGCCTTGCCGTGGAAACGAAGTTGAGGCGGTTTCGGTCCGAAGCTGGCGGGCCACAGTGAGGTCGGGGCCAATCGGACGCGCCCGATTCGGTTGATGGACTTTGATTCAGCATGGCCCCCTCCCCCGAGCTGTAGCCTAAAAGGTTCGGGGCAGTCCCTTCTTGCCGCAGTCTCGTTACTGTAGTTTTACTGCTCCTCGACTCCCCTCCTTCGTCTCCGCCCACGTCGACACTGCACGAACCCGCCTCCTGCTCCTCGACTCCGCCTTCCTCGTCCTCCGCCCAACACCACGTCGACCCCACCCGCCTACCTGACCCCGCCCTACTGCTCCACCCTCGCCCTCTGGACTCCGCCCCTTCTCACTCAACTCCTTCACGAGCAGTCTCCACACGTGCGGCCTGGCCAGTGGCAACGAGCCACTTGTCGCGGTACCGCACCCCGGAGCATCCCCCACCCCCCGAAACTTATTGTAGCACGTCGTGTAGCACTTATTGTAGCACGGCGCACAGGTACCGAAGATCATAGCCTCCCATCCCCCCCCCCCCCGGTTGCAAAACTCCTCTTTCATCGGGTTACTGTGTCGTGTTGAGCGTATTGTGTGTGTTTGTTGCTGGGTGCCCTGGTCTGCTTAAGTAAGACGTAGAGATTGTTATCATTGTTATTGTTATTGTTTCCGGGTTTAATATGCTCTGTGTCCCCTTTGTAAGTTGCCTGTTTATTGTTGCACCACACTCTTCTTTCTATCTCTGGACAAACACCCCAATTAAATCTTCACGTGCCACATATTTTCTCGCCCTGCTTGTAAAGAAATCAATATTAGGAATGTTCCCTGCTTTGTTTTGTCTTTTCTTTTCAATTGATCCTAGCATGGTCCGAATCCAAGTTTAGTGGACTTTATTTCCTGAATGATCCGTTCTTTTAGCCGCGTACGTCCTTGCAGTGTCGCTGCCGGCTGCATCGATCTGGTTAAGTGATCCGGTCCGGGGATAGAGTGATCCGGTTAGGGCAAGGCGTACCGAGGGCGGTTTCCGCGGTTAATTAAACCATGATGATTAATTAGGAAACCATTAACCCTAGACGGAGGAGACCCTAGGTTCACGCGGTTTGAGTATTGGCAAGCACGGTCGGTTAAGCGATCCGGCCGCGTCACGGAATTATCCGTGTCGACGGGACCTATAATTCGCGGAGTCTGTGTGGGAACACGGGGGACCAATAGGGGCCTGTTTTTTTTTTCCCCCAAAAAAACCTCGTAGTCTTTCACCCGACACCCGCGCCCGCAAAATATGATGTTATATATTATTAAACAATGTTTGTATAAAACACATCGTTGCGGGAGTCCCAGTGTTGCACGTGACACAGTTCAGAAAAATCTAATATCAAACAAACTTTTGTTGTCTAATCCATCAAAAAAAATTGTTATCCCCTTACCGCAATTTCTCCAATTGACCTCACACATTTCCGTGCACTGATCCATTACATATACCTGATAAGACCTTCACTCTTCTACACTTACACTCCATGTGCTTTGGTGCATCTGTTTTGTTGTCATCTGCTGGCTTCCTTGTCCATCTTATCTGTTCATTGGCCCTGACCTCATCATTGCCACCCTTTTTCAATTTTGCTTTCATGTAGCCTTATTGCCTGCATAAAGAAAGTCTGTTTTTTTCGTGTGAACTTCAGTAAGTAAATGGAAGCTTGCATTGTCCTTGACATGATTAGGCTAACCTCACGCGCACACCATCAATTGATTCTTTCAGGTTAAAAAAAAAAAAAACTTTCTTAAAGACTTCCCTCTCCTGCTGGCTAGCTTATTTGCCCTTTTTCCTCAGCTCTCGCAATCTTCAATATGGAACTGCAAATAAACCCTGCTATGTTGTTGATTTTGTGATTTTCGAAAGCATTTGCTTTTGTTAGGGAGTGAAATGTGTGACATTGTTTCTCTCCCTTACCACCCCCATTATTAGTAGATGATTGTCGTGGTGCACCCGTGACTTTGCGAATGTACGCCTCTCCTCATCCGGCACTTGCCTGCTGCAGCCTCGGACCTGTATTGTTCAAGTATGTTTTACTGGGCTCCACAATAACCTTTGAAAAATTTGTACTTAGCACTTCCTATCTATCTTATCTATCTATTGATCTCTCGCTCACTGCCTTTTCCTATAATCATGTTAATGCAGTTTTGGTGTGCTGCAGATATGTATGACGAGTTATGGTGCAGCACGACGCAGTGCAGTTGTCGCGTCATCGAAGCCACTAACTCGTGGTGGGGCCGTGGCAACCCCTCGTCCTACTTGAGATGCATTGCCATCGATCCTTGCGGTAAAAAAAACCAAATGATTAATAGGTGCTTTCAAACTTGGATTCAAAGAAAGAAAAAACAGTCCTCTTGAAGGGCTCTTTTTGAAGTTTTTGTTTCCCCCTCCCCCCCCCAATAAATCGTCCCCTCCTGAAATTGTTTATGGAAGTAGACTTTTAGATTTGAGCTGATGGATGTGTTGTTTGAGCAAACAAGTTATCACACTCAGCTCTTTTGCACACATGTAATTCACAATATTATATTTTAATAATAGAGCTACCTCTCAAAGGTCTTTTAATGTGCAGGAGGCCAATGGGCCATCAGAGAAACATGCAATGGTTAGCTCACAATGTGGTTATTGCCCATGCTCTGATGCCTATTTAAATTGGGAGCGTTGCAGTACCATTTTGTTAGTCTTTTGTGTGATTCAGTTGGCCTTCGAAAGGAAAGGAAGAATATCATTGTCATAAGTTCATTTAACCTGATGCTAACAAGGCTTATTCAACTGCACCTTATTGTAGTATCACCCAGATAAGCAGCTTTATGATGGCATGTGCTTCGATTTTTTTTCATGCAATCGGATGAAAAATTGTTCACATTTATTAATGCCATCCATGAAAAGAGTCCGATTCTGTAACAACACCTGCACGTAGGTTTTCTCATCTCGTACAAGATCGGGTATGCATCCACTGTCTCCATTTTTGCAGGGAATGGTTGAGTTTTTTTGGTTTTTTTTTTTTGATGCTGAACACAATCGGGGATCGTGAATTTGGGACACAAAAGGGTGTTGTTTTTTTTTTGTTGTCACTGAAAAAAAATAAATAATAGTGGGGTTATTTATTGGTTGAGGCAGCTGATTCATGCTCAGGGTGTACCTGTCATGTGCATATTCTTTATATAGCACAATTCGGACACGAGTTGGCCTGGCGATGCATTCTTGCGACACCAGGGATCAGAACCGGCACCAGAACAAACCCACACCTTGTTATTGCAAAATTTAAATGTGGGTTGAATGATTTAACCTCTCATTTCTCTGAAAACGGGGTCAACTTAATGTAAAATATTTTTTTCCATAGAAGGGGTTAAATTATCTCAGGACTGTGAAAAAAGCGGTTTATTTAAAAATCACACACACACACACACACACGTTACCAGAACATTTTAATCAGTGACACCCAAAGAGAAGAAGGATACCACTCCTCACGTCTCCAGATGCATAGGGGCTACCAAGCAGTTTTATTTGGTAGGGAAAACACAATCCTGAACAGGTGCCACTCTGACAGATATTTCGAATGGCGCGATTCTTCTCAGTAACCTTGTACTCATTTTGCTAACTCAGAGGATGACAGCTGGAGTCAACCACCGGGGTGTTATTTTTACGGAAAATGACAGGGCTTTAACTCAGGATCCTAGGTCTTAAGCGCTACCTTAACCTTAAGCAACATCAGGCTCCATCTCCCAAAAGCTGGATTATATAATTAACATTTGACACATTCTAAGATACGTGACAGACTTTGTAACTTTTTTTTATTCATCAAAAGTTTAATGTTGTAACTGGAATTAGTGAGATTACAAGATGACGGAAATTTATATCGTATGACTTTTGCTGGCAAAGAATCGTAATATTTAAGTGCTGAACTTGGGTTATCGGGCAATTTTGCACTTTGTTTTTTTTCGCCCCTTCATTTTTTTGGGGGTGATTTTTTGCCAGATTTCATGGTGACTCGCCCGTCTGCCCCCAGTAATTTGATGTAGCATCAACACTGCAATGTTACTGTTTAGCTATCCTGATTATTCCAACTAGGCGGCCAGGGAAATTTTGGTCCAAGTTCTTTCACCGATTGGCTGGCTGGAATCTGCCAACATCGACTTGAAAGTGAGGGAATTTGGAATTGGCTCTGGTGTACGGTGCTCATTCCCCTCATTTTTGAAAGACATCATGGGATTTGAACGTCTACAACGAACGTCCTGACATATTGAGTTCATTCAGCATAATGTCCTTCTGATGCCATTGCACACATTGATGCATTTCCCTGCATGCAAACACCAAGGTGAGAATTCAGAGGCTAGGTCGAAATTCAACCAGCGGACATCTCATAAGGAGTTGGCTTAACCCAAATTACCCTGCCTTGAAAAATATGTACATGTACATTGTACATGTAACCTTGTATATGAATTATACCATGCAGTTGTGGCATATGTATGTTATGTATGTCATGAATACAAGAGTGAGAAATTGCTTTACAATACATGTCCCCAACCGATGTGATATTCTTCTAAGTCAAAAGCTGATGCAGAGAAATTGATGAAATGTCTTTGAAATCTAGAACTTGTTTCTGTAACTTATAATAAGCCATAGCCAAGTTTCAGTTGACTATGTTAAAGGTATGGGAAAAATAAGTGAAAAACACAGTTGCGACAGACGAAACAGAAGGTGAAACTGGTGGGGACTAATAACGTTTGAGATGACAAAGGGTGATCAAACTCTACTTGTCCTTACCTGGGGTGCAGATATGTGGGGAGACAGCTTGCTTAGGTTACACCAGGCCATTGCACTGAGCATGAGCAGCTGGAGACTTCTTCGCAGCACCAGGTTCGGTTGGAATCTCTTCTTTTTTTTTTTTTACATCTCGTAAATGCAGCATCGTGTTTAGTTAATGATTACTACATTTGAATCTCTACCAGGTTGCCTGTTCACCACGCTATCTAGAACTGTGTTTCTTGGTATCTTATGCATAGGCAATGAAATGATGAGCAAGGGTGCTTGGGCACATAAACGGAAAGTGGCGTCTGTCGCCCCGGAAGGTCAGCCAAAGTGTCAGTTTCTTCTTTTTGTTATTGATTCAAGATTCATTAAGCTACAGTTTTTAGTTCAACAGTTGTAACCTTTTACCATGCCTCTCCCTTTGATTTTGAATTGATTTTTGACAAGAACTTTTGTCTTTGACCTTGTATTCATAGATCGGTAGAACAGGTGCTCGTGGCACTGATCCAGCGTGCAGGTCCTTTGTTCCGCCTTTCGAACGTTCTCAAGTTTCGACCAAACAGACCATTGGGTAAGTATAACTTGAGATTATTACCTCCACAAACGGAAGGTCGGAGGAGTTATGTTTTCACCCCTCTCCGTCTGTTTTATTGTTTATTTTGTTACTTTGCCAAAATCGAAATTTTTCAAGAATATTTGGTCAGTCAATTTTGTTATTTTGTGTGTCTGTTGTCTGTCGTGTCTGTCTGTCTGTCTTTTGTCCAATCGCCTACAGGTCACAATTTTAACCGATTTTCACGAAATTCACACAAGGTATGTTTGTCATAAGCCAAGAAGCCTATTGTCTTTGAGGTCAAAAGGTTCAACATCGCCAAATGGTCAACAAATTGGCAAATTCTAAAATCCTCATTTCATCCGATTTGACGAAGCAATGTAACACAGGATTTTCATATCAGGCTTACTTAATCAACCCACCAATTTATTTTTTGAGGTCAATGTTAGACCAAAGGGGAGTTGACAACATTAGGTGGGATTTCTAAGATCCTTCAATTTTCTTCGATTGACTTGAATTTGAAGAGGATTTATATTTCAGCTTCACTGAATTCAACCACCAATTATTTTTGAGGCCAAAATAAGCCAAAAGGTCAACATAGGCCAACTTTCATAAAATTGTCAGTTTTCATCCGATTCGCACTTGAAATTGAAGAGAAGTTTGCATGATTTGGTGTCATTGCAATTCAACTACAATTTTGTGAGGTCAAATTTGTTTTATGGATGTTGGCAAAGTATCGATGCTTCTGCACGACGTCTTGTTCTTGTTGTTACTTGCAAATCGAATATTTTTCCAAGTTATATTGGTCAGTCCGATTTTTGTTATTCTGTCTGTCTGTCTGTCTGCCACCTACAGGTCAACACATTCTCAAACCGATTGTCATGAAATTTTACGAGTTGTAGAGGTAGTCTCAACTGAGAAGCCGATTGATTTTCGAGGTCAAAAGTCATCTTTGAAGTCCAAGTTTTACTAAAATCGTCATTTCATCGATTACTTGAATTTTGAACAACATTTGCATATTGTGTCACTGATTTTGGGAAACCAACTTTTTGAGTCAAAAGTGTAAAGTGTTAAACTCATAAGGTCAAACTTCTAAAATCAATTTTCAATTGAAAAAATCACAATTTTCATCTGATTAACTGGAAATTAAGCAACCAATTGCATAGATGCATCACTGAATTTGGAAACAGCTATTTTTAAGGTTAAAAGGTCAACCAAGGTGAAACTTCTAAATCAACTTCCAATCTTAAAAATAATCCGAAATTGCATCCGATTGATTGAGCTTTGATAAAGATTGTCAATTTTAATCTTAATGAAATGGCATAATTTGATTGATCAGTGCCAACCTTTGGAGAGGGGGTGGGGGTGGATTTTGCAAGTATGTGCCTACACAGAACGTCCTTTTTGTTTGTTTGTTTGTTTGTTTGTCTGTGTGCAGGGTATCTCAAAAAGTTGTGGACGGAACACGATGAAATTTGAGTGGGGCAGGATTGGGTGCTGTGACAAAGGATGCAACTTGATTTGATTTTGAGTGAAGATCCAGATTGGATCTGGCTACTAGAATTTTCAAAACAGTCATTCTTCACCATTGAGGGATAGGGAAAAAACGATATATAGTAGAATTTTCAAAATGTATTTGGCCCAATAGTTTCTCGTGGAGGCAGACATTGTGTGTTGCAGTATGTGCTCTTACCACTGCCCTTTTAGTTCGATTAATTATTGAGAAGGGGAGAGAAGGATAGGGTTATAAAAAGAAAAGAAGGAGTAGAGTGATAGGATGTAGTGGAAGGGGTTTGGCGAGGGCGATAGGATGATGTTAGGATGGGGTATATTTGGGAAGATATTGGAGGAAAGAAAAGAGCGGAGGAAGTGCGAGGGGAGTCCAAAGAAATTGAATTTGGGAAATAGAAATCATAACGAGACGATATTTGGAAAATATGGAATATAAACGCTGCTGAATCAAGATTGATAAACCATATCCCATTGTCTCTTATCATTACAATATAAGCGCTTAAGGAAAGAAAGTGTTTTTTTTCTACATAATGATTTGCTTCAAGGCATATGAGGCCCGCTAGAGGAGGAGTGATGTCAACGACGACATTGTTAATGATATGATTGATGAATGGGCTCGGCTGATGGGTAAGGGTTTAATAGTGCTATATGCATTAACTCAACATGGGCCGATGTGTCCCTTACATCACTCCTCTCGCTGGCACCTCTGCTCCATTGTCTGCTTATCATTGACAATTATATGCCTTAAGGAAAGAAAAGAGCTTTTTTTCTATGATATATTTGTTCAAGTTTAAGTGGCTTATGTTATTGTATGTTTACAGACCACATGCGTTATTTGAATATAGTCCATGTCTATTTATCCTCCAATACATTTTACTTCAAAGGGGCTGCATTAACTTATGATTGGATGGAAAAGTATAGAATCCAGCAAAAATCAGTGTAATGGAGTCTGGGGTAGAGATGGATATTAAAATCGTTAATTTAAGGTACAGTGTTTTGGCTTGGTAATAACATCTTTTGATGTTACGTTTCTTTTTATTGTCAGGGGTGAGGAAGACATATTAAGCATATTATTATAGGATTCATTTTGGCGGGTGAAGTATTGTTCATCAGGTGTCTCAGGTATGGTGGGTTATTCACATTATTGTATTCATGTTTATGTTAATTTGCCTGGCTGAGGTGTTTTATTTGTATTTACTTCCCTGGGTTGGAAAAACCTTGTTCTCTTTTTTGCTGCAGTCCAGCCATATTATAACTGAAGCATCCCGCGTGCCCCCCAAGCTTGAGTCAACTGTATTTTCTTTCCTATGTCAATATAAATTTGTTTTATTGGCTTACTTGTGTTTAACAAGGGGTGTTGTGGGAGACCAGGCTTGCTGACCTTCGGTAACCGCTGCAGAGATGTGAGCACCTGGGAGGCAGTTTTCCTTCCAGCGCTTGCACAGCATGCTGGCAGCATGCTGGAGCAATGGTTAAGAATGCCTCGGCAGTACTTTGATGATGCTTTTGAGAGGGTTGCTGATCTTCATGCATTCATTTGACATAGGGATGGTTACTCTGGTCAGTGATGGGAATTCTGTTGTGAGAGGATTCTTGGGTGAATTGAAAAAAGGTATATATTGCAGCTGAAATAATGATGCTGTTAAATAATTTTGTAACATCGCTACATTAGTAAAATGCCTTCTAACTGTTCGTTAAGGCAGGATGACTATTGCCAAAGGCAACTGGGCAAAACTGTATGAGGCAATTTGTGCTGAAATATTATGTATAAATGCATTGTAGAAAAGTATTTTATTCAATCCTGAAATATAATTTAATAATTGAATTCCCAAATTAATGGTAAGAAGGCAAAAGATGTTTATTTAATATAGGCTCAAACAGATACTATTTGACATTCACCTTGTTTTAATTTTACTTACAACAAGCTTACCTTGTCAATGTACCTAAAATTATATGTATAACTGAATTTAAAAAGGTAAAAAAATTCTAATGGTAGCGGATCGCTAAAGACCGGTGTGCTGCCCAGCTATTTAATGGTCAACATGTCCTCGCTTTCGCCGGTTGAATTTTGCGTGTGCCCTTCAGTGATGGGGAATCGTTCTTCGTGTGAAATTTCCCTCCGATTTGGCCAAGTGATCTGAGGACAATTCCGTAAATGATCCGCACCAAATCCTGACCAGTCGGGTTTATCGCAATGAAGTATATGCCTGTCGAATTCCCACGAGGCTATGACACATGTTCTTTCTTTTTTTCTTTTTTCTTTTATTTAAATATACAATTTTGACTTGTATAAGAGCGAAACACACAAAAACATACAACAAGGGGATCAGGAGACAAGGATATAACAGTGGTTACAGAGACATTAGGAGATCGTGGAAGTGAGAGGATGGGTCTATATGTATATCTATATTTGGACATAGAGGGACTTTCAGGTCCTTATATACAGGGATTTTAGGAAGGAAACACTGGAATTTGAAGGAGGTGGGTTTGCTGGTGGGTATTAACGAGTGTATTATGGGGGAGGATATGAACAACCTCATCACAGGAGATACCGATGATCCGTAAATGCCTTCGGTTTCCACCAGCGTGAAGCCAAACCAAAGGTGAGAGCATGGGAGCATGCAGCTTCCAGAGCGGAGAGCAGTACTCCAGCAGGCATGCGGATGAAAAGAAAAGGACTTTGCACGGTGGAGGTGCCCTGTCCCGGCGACTGCTTTGGAGGCCAGGTTGGAAATTTGGGCTTTTCCAGAAAAGAATCATGGGCATATAGGTGAGAACCGAAGCTTGAATGATTAGGATTCTTAAAGAGGATTGTTGCAAGCAAGTAGATGAGGGTTGGGGGGGGGGGGTCCGACCGTCCTCGGAGAGACAAAGTGAAGAGTGTGCAGCATTGTCTAGGACTGAAAGACATGTTCCAAGTGTTGGACTTCTCTACAGATTGAAGAAGCTGCTGCTGCTGATCTGAGGGACTGCCAGATGTTAATAGTAGAGCATCAGCAAAAGTATAAGAGATTTCAAAGAGTCGGAGAGATCACTGATGAAATACTAAGAAAAAAGTATAGGGCCCAGTACCACTGCTTAACTCCAGCCAGAGAGGAAGAGGGATGAGAGAACTCAAAGTTAGGGCCACAGCATTGGCTGTGACAGTGAGAGGAATTCTGCAAGCCATGATGAGTTATTGCCTTGATACCATAGGAAGAGATAGTTTGGTGAGCAGGTGCAGGAGTCTTAGACCGTATAGAAAGCATGCCGACTATGTCTTAGGAGATGGCTCTGATCTCAATGTCTGCTTATGAGACCTCCAAACATTGTTGGAAAAGCTAGGGAAGAGCAGCTGTGTATGTGTGGGACCTGGTCTAAATCCAAATTGATATCGGAAATCAATGCCATGGTTAAATTAAGATTTATGTCGAAAGCGATGATGGAAATTCCATAACCTGGCTGATGACTGGGAAGGCATGATTGGTCTGTTGTCTTGGCAGGGGCATCTGTTTTGCACCTTTTTTATTGCAGAAGCGATTTATGTTTGCTGATCTTCAAACATATAATTGGTGATGGGCAGATGCGCACATGACCTGAAGCAAATGAGAGGCTGAATAGACATTAAGAGAGGTGAACAAGAGCAGCAAACAGGTTTTATCATGCGGCTGATGCTGTCTGGACCGGGTGCAGATCAGTAGTTTGAAGTGGATCAGCAAAATCTCTACCTTGTCAGGTGTATTATATATATCACAGAGTCCAGGTACAGGGGGCGACTGGTATAGTTGGGTAAGCAAGCAATGGGTATGTCAGATTTTAGAAGCAAACATGGAGTTTAGGCATTCAGCCTTTTCGGGTGTTGTGTCAGCCGTTGCACCATTTGAGGTAAGGACGGGATGGAGCGGGAAACATACACCAGAAACATAATTAACCTGGAAGAGCACTCGGATAGAGCGCATACCTGAGCCACGTAATGGCTAATCCACGAGAACATTATCAGGCCTAAACGTTTATGAAATATCATGCTATGCAGCTACTATATAGTTTTTGGCCCTACTCTCAATGGTGAAGAATCACTTTAAAAATTAAAATAACTCTCGTATTCTAGATTCTGGATTCAGATCTTTCACCAAAATAAATCAATCATCCTTGCCACCCACACCAACTGCTTCCAAACAAGTTTTCATACCGAATCCGCCACAACCTTTTGCAGATATGTGCTATGTATCGTTTAGCCTCGATCTCTCATGGCGAGGATTACTTTTGAAAATTTTGTTTTATCAGATTCGGATCTTTCACCAAAATCGAATCGTTCGTCCTTATCAAACACCCAACCTGTCCACAAAATTTTCATTCAGATCCGTCTGCAACGATTTTGAGATATCTACCACCACAAACAGACAGAAAGGGTGAAAACATACGCATTCACCTTCAGTGTGAAGTAAGTCGATGCCACCAGGATTTGAAGGAGGGAAACAGGTTTGAGAGTTCAGACTTGAGATTAGAAGATGTTGTTTCTTGGCTCTCCTGAGGGTAGACACACTTGTTTCGAGCTTTGTGAGGAACTGAGATTGCTTCCGTTGAATTTGCCTTTCCTGTAGGCAAAGGCAGTTAGTTGTTATAGGGACAACTCCTCACCACAATTTCAGTTTACATTGGTGGCGAGGAAGGGACAAGCTGAAGCGAGATGGGATAAATCTGTGCATGAGAGAGAGCAAAGTTTCTTTGAAAGAATTGTCTCAGGATGAGTTGATGTCAGCAGAAGTCGAGATGGGGACCAGCCTAGAAGTTGATGGCTGCTTGGAGTCATGCCAGTCAGCCTGAACTGAAATCCAGACTCGACGGCACTGAGGTGGTTCTCTAATTTTAACAGCCAGGAGAAGATGTCTGCTTTGGACAGCATGTGGTCAGATGAACCGATTGGAGCTGAGGAGAATAGCAGATATTTCAGGGAAATTGGTCAAAAACAGGTCCAGAAGACGCATTGAAGCACGTTGGTTGAGATCGGGTCTGGAAGTGACAGATTGTGTCCGTCCCAATGGTCTCAAAAGAAGTATTTTGCTGAAGTCCTTGGCAGGTGAAAGAAGGTACCCACACCCAGCAACGTCATTGATGACAATTGAAGTCACACATATTGATAAAGAAGAGAGTTGGGTCATTAGATGGAAGTTTGGTCCATGTCTTTCGCGCGAGCCAAGGTTGTAAATGGAGTCATCACTGTTTGGTGGATGGTACACTGCACACAGACATGAGGGAGAGTGGAGGGGAAAGCGCTGTAGCCAAAGGTATTCCTGGGGGTGTGGGGAGTGAGTCCAGTTCATGGAGAGGTGAGGAATGGATTTGTTGATGAGAGGAGAACTCCCCCGCCGGAAAGCAGGCTCAGGTTTGTCATTCCGGAGGAAGGAGTAACTAGGAGAGACTAGAATCAAGTTCATCTTGGAAGAGGAAAGGTTTCTGTTAAACAGATTTAGTCTGGTTTGCCAGTGGCACCTGTATGGAAAGATTTATCAGGTTTGGAGTAAGGCCCTGGATGTTTGAGGTCCACACTGTTAAGGAAGAGGGAGGGAGGAGGTTTTGGGTGCAGGGGGTTAGGATGGAGGGAGGGGTGGGCAGGAGGTAGGGAGAGTTGTTGACAGCAGTGTGCGGGCTATGCCGAAGAGCTGCAGGAGAGTGCCGGATGGAGGAGCAAAGCTTCGGTGGTGTAGGATAGTCCAGTTGGGGATAATAGAGAGGGTGGCAGAGGGAAGTTAAAGATTGGAGGAGGTAGAGAGATGAGATGGAAGAAGAGAGGCAGGTTGAAGGAGAGCTTTTGTGGACTGTGGGGGGGGGGGCAACTTTGACGGCGGGAGTGAGGGGAGGAGGAGATGGGTGAGAGGGGAGGTTGAGGAAAGAAGGTGAGGGTGGAGTTTTTTTGAGAATGGTGAGGAAGTTTTAGAGCGAGCGGGAGACGATGAGAGCAGGCACGGCCAAGGGCAGCAGGGCGATGGGAGAGGTGCGGAGAGAGGGAGGGATGAGACTTGCGTATGGTATGGTGAAGAAGGAGCAGGCAGGGGAGTACAAGATTTGAGCAGTTGGAAAGACGGGAAGGTGTAGGAGAGGAAAGAAGGAGGCAAAGGAGCAGCACGTTTGGAGATGTGAGTGTACTGATGAGAGAGGAGTATATTCGGTTAGAATGGAGCCACACAGCATGTTAGAAACACCACACAAGTTTGGGACAACAAGAGGAGGAGCTGATACTGAAAGCAGAAGACAGTAAGAGTGCTAAGAGTGGAGGAGATGAAGAAACCAAGTGGGAGGGGGTAAGAAGAGGGATATAACAGGCTGAGGGGTTAGGCAGAATAGAATAGGAGGTGGATTGAATTGGCACTGAAGTTTGCGGAAAAAAAAAACTATGATGGAAACGAACATGCATTGCAACTGGGATTTTTTTA
>CM068960.1:101341842-101354905 GCA_035128595.1 Eptatretus atami
ACCAGGCGTTCCGAGGGCGTGGCTTCCCCGGTAGTTTAAATCGCGTAGCTACTTGGGTAAATTGGTTTTAGACAAACAGACCCTACGATTTGTATACATACATAAATAATACATAAATATACATACATATACATACATAAATAATTAGGATGAATTGATTGGATTTTGATGAAAATCCAGATTTGGATCCTCAAATTTTTTTAATGAAACGGAAGAGCAAGAAGTAATCTGAAGAAGCAAAAAGCAAAGATGGAGTCATCAGGGGGAATCTGGACAGGATTTGGGTTTCAGCCACTACTCCACAACTCTCAAACCCATCCAGGCACAGCCAAGTGAGCCTCACAGAAAAATTTCTACAAGAATTCACTTCTCCTTCGAGAGATAGATAATCTTCATTCTTCACCATTGAGGGATAGGACCAAAAACGATATATAGATATATCAAGAAGTTGTGGACAAGTTATGACCTAACTAGGTGGATGAGTTGGTTAGGTGACAAGAACAAGCAGATTAGATTTTGGTTCATGTCCAGATCCAGATCTGGCCTCTCAGTGGGATAAAAAAAAATGTAAACTGTTCAGCCTGGCAAAGGTATGCGCTCTACCAAATGCTGTTCTAGTTTAGCTAGGTTATCAACATTTTTCAGCCTCATTTTGAATTTGGCATTCTCATAGGAATCATTAGCGTATGATGTTGAGATCCCAGGTTCAAATCCCATATACCATGGTCATTTGTCCATCATCTACAAATCTCCATCTTATCAATAATGTTATCAAAGTATACTGATGTCTACGAATATCTTTGTCCTGTCTGTGATTTACCTATGAGCTCCACAAAAGATTACCGGCATATTGCAAATCAATAAATTATTGGTATTATTACTAAATTATTGTAAAAGTACTTATTGTAAATGACTGCATCTCAATGAGCCTTTCATCAATGTAATGTATGCAAAATATGACTGCACAGTACTCTGGGCCCATCGATAGAGGCGCTCATATGCCGCTTCCTCATGCAGAGCCATCTGTTCCATTATCTCCAGTCTGTGGATGCATACGGATAAATATTTTTTTGAAGCACAATCATTATGATGGATTATATTTTCACATACATACTGTAAATTTTTCATCATTTTGTCAACAAACAAAATATAAACAAGAAAGGTAATTTCCTGAAAGACTCATAATTATATCATTGTATGCATCTCACCCAGCTGTTTGTTGATTTGAGCGAAGCAGAATCTTTACATCATCATGAATCACCTTTACTCGATCCAACGCATCAAAAAACTCCTGCAGTGAAAATGCTTTGTTTTATTAAAATGATAGCTCCCCTAACACGTGACACATCATCAGCTCTTGTTCTAAGTATAGACAACCTGAGTGACAGGCTCACGCAAGGCCTGCTCCTCCTTAGGCTGCAACTGAAACTTGGCCAGGAAAGCGGCAGCTACCTCCGCCTGCACTGCCAACATCCGTCTGCCAATACAAAGGAGTAAAACACCAATGATAAATGTGCTGCCAATGGTAGTAATTAATCCAAATTTCAGAAAGCCCCTGTAGCACAAAAAATTTAAATGGTTGCCTGTTTGGCATTCACTTTTGTGGGTTGTATCGGTCTGTTGTGCACTGAACTGGAAGGCATCTCCACCTGAGCACACGGCTCATGGTTCCGGGATCTCAGGTTCAAATCTCATATACACTGTATTGATTTGTCAATTGCAGTCATAATGCCCATGTTGAGGGGCAGCAAAGGAGCGAGATAAAAATAGGAGAAAAGTAGAAACCCTTACCCCTCTGCCTGGAGTTTGGTCGTCTTGCTAATGAGACCTTGAGTCTCTTCTTTCGTGACCTGTAATAATGATAAAATGCATGTGTTACACATTTCCCTTATAACAATGAAACAACATTTGCAATGCATATATAAATATATATATATAATATATATATATATATATATATATATATATATATATATATATATATATACATACACACAAGAGATGTCTGTCGTGTGTGTGTGTGTGTGTGTGTGTGTGTGTGTCCTCCATGACTCCAAAACCATGAAACCTAGCAGCCTGAAACTTTTCATGCATACCAAGGGAACTCCAAGGGAGCGCATGAGTGAAAATTGGGTGTTTGGGTTTATTAAAACACCCCTTTTGAAGATAATCAACAGGCTTATTTAATTATCCTTTATGAGGCGCATCCTCGGCCACCTCGCCCTCTATGGGGTCTTACGGAATATCCTGGGTTACCTCGCTGGGATCTGAAACTACAATCTTTTTTGGCCTGCTCAACCATGCCTTGACCTGGAACAGGCCTCAACGATTTCTTAATGATCCTTTTTTGGGGTTTTTTTCCACTTTCCTCACTCATATTATCGAATGCCTGATCATCATACCTACGAATCGCTGGATACATTGCAATGCTTAGAAACGCATGGTGGCACCAGTGTTCGTGGCTTTATTTCATTCCCGCACGTGCCATAACCTCTAGAATCTCTTAATCTAAGCCAAATTTCAAAATTTAAACTTCTTTATTGACTTCAGCAGTCGTTCTGACTGCGAAAAAAAAAAGTGTTCATTTGTCCAATTCGGACATCGCTTGACATTCCAGGCATCTACGGGCGCATGGTGTTTATATCTCCGATTGGCGATCGCTAATGGCTTGCCATTATGGCCCTATAGACAATGCCATTATGCCATTATTGGCGATCGCTAATGGCTTGCCATTCCTTATCAACCGTTTGGTTGGAGTACTTGCTTGAATGCTTAAGCCACCTGGCGAGCACTCTCCAATATTCGCAGTTGTAGATAAAAACATTTTTAAAGAGGAAATATATAGACGTGGAAACATACAGACAGAGAGAGGCGTTTGAATAGTCTCGCATCCCCTTCGGGGCGAGACTAAGAACCACTTGCTAAAACCACTGTTATCCCATCAATAATAAATTAATGGAGGTTGACAACTATACCACAATGCTTTGCACCAACAGGACATGTGTGATACATGTCATCTCTGAGTTTTCAACCATGAAGAATAGTTCTTCAACACCTTTAAATTCAAGGCCGCAAGAGGAAGAAGAAAGAGAAGAATAAAAAACAAAGGATAGCTCATCCTTCTACTCAAGGCATTTAAAACTTAACAGCATTAAAAAGCCAGTATCAGTGCACTCGTAATTAACTAGCAGTTTAAAGCAAGCTGGATACAAGAAAAAGAGCAATCAGAGATTGCAGACCCTCGTCAGGACTTGTTTTGTGTGATGTATTTTGTGCGGCGTTTGTCGACTGGTGTGTTATGTAATTAATACGAGACATAACTAGAACTGCCACTGTAATGTCAGTCATGGCATTTGTCAGTTCGTAAAGATTTACAATACCATGAATGTTCTAGCAGATGTTCTGGGCAGAACTCGGAGAGAAGGGTCTGGGCACAGCTCAGAATGGATGCTTTTGCATTCTGGGAAGCCAAAAGCTTCGGCTTTCTGCGAAGCTTACAGCTGCTGCAAGCTGACATCACTCTGTAAAGCTCACATTGTGTTGTAAAGCTTATACTGCGTTGAGAGGTTCATATTGAGCCACAAGGCCATCGGTGTGACCAGGCCCATTCTACGTTTTATCTACATACAAACGCCACTCGTTAAGGAGGATTTAAGTGATCAGTATAGCTCTCTATGTCGCTAATTGTAAGACTTCATGTAGTAAGAAAGATTGGAATGTATTTTGTATGCATTTTCATGTAAACGCATTGCATGTCACGTACATTCGTGCCATTTGCATAACCTATTTCGATGCCATTTGAGGTCCGTTTCCTGTTTGTTTGATTTATTGTATTTGATTTATAGTGTAACTGTAATGCATTTCTGAAGTATAGTTGTCACAAAACAACAACATTCCTTTCCAGTTTCACGGAGCTTTCCGGAGCTCTCGAAGCTTCTTTGGGAATGAATAAATGGCCGAAAGCTTCTGTATGAACACTACTCCTTGTGTCTATATCTGTGTACGACATCCAACTAACCTGCAATACTACGATTATTAAACCTGTAACGGCGGAAAAGCGCTTGCTGCCGTTAAAGCCACTGCATAACTGTTGGCAGCGATGACCGGGTCCCAATAAATCCTGCTTTGATGCAACACCGCTTTGATCGGACACCTGACCCTGACCCATGATGTTTATTATTATTCAATTGAATTCAGAATGGGATTAAAGTAAATTCAATTTAAATCAAATGGAACACCAAATAGGTAAAGTCCCGCATTGGAGTAATCAGAAGAAAACCAAACGAGCAAAAAACAAAGATGAAGTCATCAGGAGGAACCTGGATAGGATTTGCATTTCAGCTGCTACTCCTCTACCCTCAAACCCATCCAGGCGCAGCCAAGTGAGCCTTATTCAAAAAATAAACAAATAAATAAATAAAATTAATAAAAAAGAACCCAGATCAAAAAATAAATAAATAATTCTGGCTGCCAGACAATGCGTTCGATCAGGTTGAAATTTAAAACATATATTCCCCATCACTATTATATCACAATTGTGAAGTTTCACGTCGATTCATCAAGCGGTTCAAGGGAAATCGTTTAAAAAAAGATTTTCGCTCAATCCAATATGGTTGCCAGACCATGTGACATCAATTATTCGTGAATACCCTGATGTCCCCAAGGCTTGGGGAACATTTGCATGAAGTTTCCAATCGATCTGTCCAGCTATTCTGGAGAAGAAGATTTTTTTATAGCTTTTAGGGTAAATCCAATATGGCTGCCAAACCATGTGACCTATGACATCACATGTGTGAAAATTTTGTTCTTCATGGGTAGGCGGTCATCCGTGTAACGTTTTGCCTCGATTTGTTCAGCCACTTCAGAGAAAAATTTTGAAGGTTTAAAAAAAACAAACAAAAAAAACAATATGGCTGCCAATCACGTGACCGATGACATCATCAAATTTTTTTCTGTGGACTATTTTATCCTGAGATGGCCCTCAAAAATTTTCATACTGATCAGATGTAGCGTTCTACATATGCAATTATGACATCACGATGAAGGCACCTATGACATCATAAAAAACACATTCCTCATGAGGAGTACTCGCTATGTGCCAAGTTTCGATTTTTTTCCTTCGTGCGGTTTTAGAGATACAGAGGTCTAAAGTTTTTCCATTTTTCCAACATGGCTGCCACACCATGTGACCTTCGACATCATAATTATCAATGAAACATTCTACATGAGTCGTCACTCCGATGGTGAAAATTTTGGCTGAATCGGACAAGTGGTTGCGGAGAAAAACACAAAAGTTCTGTGCGGACAAACAGACAGACAGAGAAACAAACAAGAAAAAGAGCAACCAGAGATTGCAGATCCTCACCAGGACTTCTTTTGAGTGGTGTATTTTTATGGGTTTTAGGGTAAATCCAATATCGCTGCCAAACCATGTGACCTATGATATCATATGTGTGAACCTTTTGTTCCTCATGGACAGGCAGTCATATGTATAACGTTTCACCTCCAATCTGTTCAGCCACTTCAGAGAAGATTTTTGAAGCTTTTTAATTTTTTTAAAGAATAAGGCTGCCGAATCACGTGACCGATGACGTCATTAATTTTTTTTTTTCTGTGGACCATTTTATCCCTAAATGACCCGCAAAAATTTTCATACTGATCGGATGTGGCGTTCTACATATGCAATTATGACGTCATAAAAAAATCACCCTCATTCCACATGAGGAGTACTTGCTATGTGCCAAGCTTTAATTTTTTCCTTGGTGCGGTTTCAGAGATACAGAGGTCCACCGGTTTCTAACACTGCTACCACACCACGTGATCTATTACGTCATAATCATCATTAAAACATTCTACATGAGTAGTCGCACCAATGGTGTAAATTTCATCTCAATCCGACAAGCAGTTGCAGAGAAAAACACAAAAGTTCTGTGTGGACAAACAAACAAACAAACGGACACAAATGCAATACCCTCTCCTTCAGCGAGGGTAATGAGCCACAGTATGCAACCATAAACTGACCTTAAGGCAGTTGCTCATGTCTTGGCAGGCTTTGTTCATCGCTTCCACATCAGCAGTGACATCTTCCAATGCCTGCAGAACATAAATCATTTCATGAAAGCACTACATTTCCCCTTCAATGTGGTGACGCAACTTCCGCTAGCTTCAAAATTTAGCAGTCAAAGTGCAGTCCAAATTTTTGGGATAACAGTCCTTCCATCCCATTATGAAAATGTACTCTTCGTACCGATGACTGGTTATGACTTTTTTTTTCTAAAGTGCTCAATAATAACTGCAAATCTGTATGAGGGTGCTTCAAATTTAACTTAAACCTTTGTTTATACATTTGACCAAACTCATGGACTGGCAGGATAACCCGAGAGCAATGCACTCGCCTTTGAGCTGTCTAGCCTGGGTTTGAATCTCAGCCAAGCTATAAACGAACTACTAACTGTCATCCTGGTGGTACAACGAGCATCAGTGTATACACCATACCTCAGTAAATTATGCAACTATAGAGGGCTGAATTCAGAATTTAATCCCAGTCAAGTATGCTTTGGTTTACAAAAACTAAGCTTGAAGTGTATTACAAAAAGAGGTACTTGTAATACTGTCACATCAGAGTAATGCAGACCATCTGAGCCAGAGGTCTGAAGACCTCCACAAATGCTGAAACGATATTAGAATTTACTGTGTTCTATTAATTGTAATACTTTCCCCAAAGATCGCCCAAATGCAAGGTGAAACTGGCGGTGGGTTGCACGCGAAGGCAAAAGGCGAGATGTTTCTTATAGTTAAATAAATGTTTACTATAAAATAAATGTGGGGGGGGGGGTAAGGAATTACAGGGCGATAAATAAATACGGAACAGGCCTTCTTTCAAAAGACCCAAGAAAAGGAGAAGGAAAACGCAAACTCGTGTCCAACAAGCAAAAGTACCCGTCCCTAGTGATGAGAAAAGTTTAAGTTAATCAATATAAATTATTTCATGGACTTTAAAAAGGTTAAAAATTGTGTTTCACTCTTGGTTTCACACAGAACCAAAGCTCTGAGCTACTTATACTGCCCACTGTGAAATTGCGGTGCAACATCGGGTATAGGAGGTTGGATTTGTCGAAAAATAAGGTAAAACATCTTGCTTGCGAAATAAAATTTGGTATCAAATCATTCATGCCTGTCCCCCCACTCCCTCTCCCCCCCACAGCCATTTCAAAGTAGTTACAATGCAACTCTCCCCCTCTTTCCTCTCTTCTATCTCCTCCACCTCCTACCCACCTCACTCCCACTCCCTCCTCGTGGCCAGGGAAGAGCGTTAAAAGCGGTAGTTTTGTACGTAACTTCTGTGTGTCTCTGTCTCTCTCTCTCTCTCTCTAGTCTTCAAAGGGGTCAGATATAGTAATGCATGCATTGCATTGCTAGAGGTCCCTCAAAGTGTTTAGAGGTCCCTTGAGGTGTTCTGCGTGAACTTAAAGGAAATCTGGGTGAAAATAAACGATTTTAAAAACATTACAAACACCTTCCTAATAATGAGTGGCACCTCATTTTACCCTCACAACAGCCTCAATTCATCAGGGCATGGACTCTACAAGGTGTCAAAAGCGTTCCAAAGGGATGTTGGCCTATGTTGACCCCAATGCTTCCAACAGTAGTGTGAAGTGGGCTGGTAGTGGATCTCTAATCTTGATAGCTCGTTCCATCTCATCCTACAGATGCTCAGTTGGATTGAGATCTGGTGACTGGGAAGACCACTCCATTAAAATGAATTCACTGTCATGTTCGTGGAACCATTCCTGGACAATCCTAGCTTTGTGGCATGGGGAATTATCCTGCTGAAGAAATGCATTCACAGATGGATACACTGCTGCCATGAAGGGATACACCTGATTGGCGATGATGTTTAAATATCCTGTGGCATTCAAACGTTGCTCCACTTTTATCAAGGGTCCAATGTGTGCAATGAAAACACACCCCACACCATCACAACACCACCACCAACCTGCAATGTTGACACACTGCATGATTGATGCATGTACTCGTGGCTTTCTCCAAACCCTCGTCCTCCCATCAGCATGAAACAGCAGGAGCCAGGAATCATCAGACCAGGCAATGTTTTTCCATTCCTCGTGTCAGTGTTTTCGTTCCTCAGCCCACTGCGCCCACAGGTTCTTGTTTTTTGCTGAAAGAAGTGGAACTCTGTACGGTCATCGACTGCCATACCCCATTTGTGGCAAGGTACGATGAGTTGTGCATTCTTTTATGGGTCTTTTGGCACCAATGTTGTACTGTCAGTGACTGCCAGTTGACTAACTGTAGCCTGTTCTTTAACCTGTCTCCTCCCCTTCATTTATACTGACTGAAGTGGATTTAACAGGTGCAATCAGTGAGGGATCACAGCTTTCACCTGGATTAACCTGATCAGTCTATTTCATGGGAAGAGCAGGTGTTTGTAATGTTTTGTACACCGAGTTCATATTTATACATATATGTGACTTCCTTTCCAAGGAACTTCAACACTGAAAGAGACCATTTGTCCCGTCAAGCCTAGTGCACAAAGGTTGCCAACCTGTTACAGTTTGCCCGTGCTCTATCCTTTTTAAATGTTGAGCATCAAACAAGGAAGCAACAAGTACCATATTTAAAGTCTTTCATAAAACTTATCACTTGGCCGGGGTTTGAAATGCCAAACTCCTAGACTCAAAGCAGACCTCGAACTCTTAACGAATTACGTCATCGAGTCCACTGACCATTAAATTCAAGCTTGTTTTGGACCTCTTTGAAGTTTATTATAAAATGTTATTTTTAGGTCACAATGCTAAATGGAGGTTTTCCTTTAATGAAATGATCACCTTGCACTGCAACCTTTGTTCAATGACTTGGAGTACATGCTACTGTTATTAACAATGCTGACATGGTTCGTTCAACTTTGTGATAATCCTAATACTCTGTCACAGAGGGGTGGTGCTGCCGAAACAGCTTCTCGAGCAATGGTTATACTGGATGGTTTGCCGTTGCTTTCCCAGCAGCAGTTCGGGCAGGAATTTGAACACGGTGCCAGCGATAGGTCGCATACTCTTCACAAAGGATACCGTGGGGACCTTTAATGTCCAGTTTAACGTCCATCAGAGGGATGGCACACACATTGATGATTCACCCAGTTCTTGAAACACCAGGATGACAGTTTTTAGCTGGGCCAAGATTTGAAGCCAGGGGAGACAGCTTTGAGGCAAGTGTACGTACATCAAGGCCATCTTGTCAGCTGAAGTGGTATCTTCACACACTTTGCCGTGACTCCATGTTGTATTGATTCGTTGAAAATGAATCTTGTTTGGGATCATGCATCTCTTCCGATTGAATGTTGAGCTTTGCCTGCGTGCGGAGCTTTTCAAACGCAGCGCGGGAAGTGGCCACCGGAGACGAGAGAAAGACGAACGTGCGAACGCAAGAACAGCCGCCGAGGTCCCATTATATAATATATTAATATCATGCCAACACAATCACTGAGTTTGACGTGTTCTTACTTGGTAAAAACCTGCTTTCAATTCCTACCAACCTGATTTTTGTTGCCTCCAACTTGCCCACGTATGTAAATAGCCTAAATAGCTACCACTTCAGAGCAATGGACGGTTTCAAATTACTTGTTATGGAAACAACTCGATACTTTTCTTCACACACCTCCTAACAAGACCAACAACCAACGAACCAACAGTTTCTGTTTTCCAAGACCAACAGTCATGGTGGATTGAAAATGTGACTACTGATATCCCATAAATGTTGTACGTACACACTCCTGTCTGCCAACCCACATCTAAAAAGCTTACTGGTTACATTCCTTGTTTTGTCTTGCACATTATGGTGGAATGAAAGGTAAATAATAGCAATAACGGGAACGGCACTCAGTTGAGCGCATACCGCCGCCAGGCTGAACAGTTTACGTTTTGTATCCACCGATAGGCCGGATCTGTATCCGGACCCGAACCGAAATCGAATCTACTTGTTCGTGTCACCTATCCAGCTCATCCATCTCGTTTTGGCATCACTCATCCACAACTTTTTGAGATAGAATGGTTTAAATATGTCGTTTTTGGCCCTATCTCTCAACGGTGAAGAATCGCTTGCAATATTAAAAAAATTATCGCATCCGGATCTTCACCATAATCAAATCAATTCTTCCTTGTTACACACCGTACTTATCCAGCAAGTTTCATCCGAATCCGTCCATAACCTCTTGAGACATCCTATTCACAAATGTGAAAACATAACGTGTGTGTGTGTGTGTCTGTGTGTGTGTCTCTGTGTGTGTGTCTCTGTGTGTGTGTGTCTCTGTGTGTGTCTCTGTGTGTGTGTCTGTGTGTGTGTATGTCTGTGTTGTGTCTGTGTGTGTCTCTGTGTGTGTGTGTCTGTGTGTTCTCTGTGTGTGTGTGTGTGTGTCTTGTGTGTGTGTGTCTCTGTGTGTGTGTCTCTGTGTGTGTGTGGTCTCTGTGTGTGTGTGTCTCTGTGTGTGTGTGTCTCTGTGTGTGTGTGTGTCTGTGTGTCTCTGTGTGTGTCCGTGTGTGTGTGTCTCTGTTGTGTTGTGTGTGTGTCTCTGTGTGGTGTGTCTGTGTGTGTGTGTGTCTGTGTGTGTGTCTCTGTGTGTGTGTGTGTTTGGTGTGTGTGGTCTCTGTGTGTGTGTGTGTGTGTGTGTCTCTGTGTGTGTTGTGTTGTCTGTGTGTCTCTGTGGTGTGTGTGTGTGTCTGTGTGTCTCTGTGTGTGTGTGTCTGTGTGTCTCTGTGTGTGGTGTGTGTCTGTGTGTCTCTGTGTGTGTGTGTGGTGTGTGTGTGTGTGTGTCTGTGTGTCTCTGTGTGTGTGTGTGTGTGTGTGTGTCTGTGTGTCTCTGTGTGTGTGTGTTGTGTGTCTCTGTGTGTGTGTGTGTGTGTGTGTGTGTGTTGTGTGTTGTCTCTGTGTGTGTGTGTGTGTGTGTCCGTGTGTGTGTGTGTTGCCTGCCATGGGAAGCTTTCAGCCAAAGTTTTTCATCAACTGCTGAGCCTTCCTTGCCTGACGTACGTCTGACGCCGATTTCGACAGGAATTCGTCGTAGCTTCAGGATTGCGGCGATAACTCGCCTTCTCTTCGAGAAAGACACCGCGGGATATTTAACGTCCACAAACCAATGACAGCAGATGGAACGACCGGCTTAACCCGCATCCGAGGGACGGCGTACTTCGTGATGCAACATGCCACCTGAGGAGCACCAAGCTCAGTTTGTATTTGGACGGGGAATGAAAACCGGACGACACAATCCAACAGGTAAGTGCGTCACCTCAGCGTCCTGTCACACCCGGTAACCATAGCAACGTCCATAGATTTGGGCCGTTGGCGGGTTCACTTCAGGACGACCATGTTTAATTACGAGCTCACGTCTTTCACGTCACAAAACAGACGCAGGAAGTCTTCGCCAATGGCCAAGTGTCTGCGCTCGATGTCCCCTCGGAGATCACGACGCGCTCGCAGGGAGTTCTCAGGGAGGATGGAGGACAGAGAACGCAGCGACTCCAATAACTCCTGCACTCCAACGAGAGACAATCGGTACGTACATCGATCGGTACCACAGTGCTGGGAAATAAACCCCTTCATTCCACCTTCCCCTCACTGTACCACACTCGTGTACCTTGTCATTGTCCAGGCGAGTGTCCAAGATCTTGTTAATCTTCCGTGAGAGCGGATTACTCGCTTGACAAGAGTTCAACGCTGTATCCACGGAAACGCTCTCCGACTTCGTGTCTGCCATACTGTCCGCAACAAAATCCCTTCCGTGTACAATGACCAATGTACATCCAACCGACCGGTATTTTTATTATTTATTTATCGACGCGTCATTATGGCATTGTATTTAACTTGGAAAGCACGTACTTTACCTGAAAAAAAAATCACAATCAATCGCAATAAAAAAAAACACAAACCGACAGAACAGCGACGGCCTATACACCGCCTATAAACGTCTGTTCCTGTGCAAGCAAACCTCGGGTCCATTTATCGGCGGAGCTCAGCTGAAGGATTCAGGAATTCAGGAAGGATGGCCAAGAGTTACTGCACACTCGCCTTAAAACGCCGTCTAGCCTGGGTTCGAATCCAGACCCAGCTACTGTATATTTATTAACTGACAAATACCACCCGTCGTTTTGCTGACGGGAATATTAAAGGTAGAGGGGGGAGAAAAAGAGGGAGAGAGAGGAAGAGAGAGGGAGAGAGAGGGACAGGGAGAGTGGTGGAGCATTAATTACGATTCATTCTGTCTCATCAAAATGATTCTGCAGAGAATAACAATGATGATGGAAACAAAATAACGTCTGAAATCCAAATTCTACCGTCATAATACACATACGGCTCGGAGATAAACACCGCCCGGATACATCCGGAACCAAGCTGTCCGGAGACAAACACGACCCGGACACGTCCAAAGAGAAACTCCTGTCTCGGACATAAATACCGCCCGTACGTCCAGAGACAAACACCGCCCGGATACATCCGGAACCAAGCTGTCCGACACAAACACGACCCGGACACGTCCAAAGAGAAACTCCTGTCCGGACATAAATACCGCCCGTACACGTCCAGAGACAAACACCGCCGGATACATCCGGAACCAAGCTGTCCGGACACAAACACGACCCGGACACGTCCAAAGAGAAACTCCTGTCCGACATAAATACGCCCGTACACGTCCAGAAACAAACACCGCCCGATACATCCGGAACCAAGCTGTCCGGACACAAACACGACCAAAGAAAATTCCTGTTGGACATAAATACCCGATTGTAGACCCTCGCCAGGACTTGTTTTGTGTGGTGTTTGTGTACCGGTGTTACGTCATAAACAAGAGACATAATTAGAACTACCTCTTCATACCTGCTGGCAGTGATGACGGGGTACCAAGATTTCATGCTTTGATGCAACCCCGCTTTGATCGGACACCTGACCCATAATGTTTATTATTATTATTCAATTGAATTTAGAATGAGATTAAAACAAATTCAAATCAAATGGAAGACCAAATAGGTACACAGTCCTGCATTGGAGTAATCAGAAG
>CM068960.1:101363539-101383331 GCA_035128595.1 Eptatretus atami
CACAAAGTTATTCGTGTGCGACGGCCTGCGATTCCGTTGATAGAAAAAGTCCCACGTGTCAAAAAGAAAACATTGTCCATGACAACAATTTCACCCCATTATAATGAAATGAGATATTTTTGTGATTTTATTATTGCCAAACCTCAGGAATTTTTCAAGATGTCAGATTGAAACTTGCATAGCTTGTACAAACAAGTATAGTCATAAACTGATCGAAATTAATCAAAGGTAAAGGTCAAGGTCAATGCCATCCAAACATATCAAAATAATATTAGGAATGGGTGTCCCTCACACAATTGCTGAAGCATTTCACAATCGTTATCTGAATTGTTTTTTATAGGGTGATTTATTGCCTGTTTCTAGTTGTATTATTTATTTTAATACGTATTTCTATCCTTGTCTGCAATATTTTCATTGTTTTTAATGTGTTGTTATTGTTATTGCTGTGCTGTTGTTATTATTGTGGATTGTTGCGTTCCTCTGTCTGTATTGCACCGTGGAGAACAACTAGACGGTCATTTAGTTTACTTTTTTGTAATCCTGCAGATTATTGATGTATTATTTCACTGATAAATTTTATTTTACTAGTACGGCCGTAGGGGCGGGCCGTAGGTGCGTAAACGACGACTGGATTGGGCATTATTTCAATTAGATTGGACCAACCGTATCATAAATGGCCATAACTTGGGAAACATACTCAGGTCCCAGCGTCAATTTGACGTCATATCAACGAAGAAGAATTCTGTTGAAGAATTCCCTCTCTCTCGCCCCCTCGCTCCCCCTAGTTCGCCCTTCCTTTCTCCCCCCTCTCTCCGCCCCCACTCTCATCCTCCCTCCCGTCCCTCTCGCAGATATTGGTCGACAGATAAATGGCCGTAACTTGGGAACGCTCGTTCGATTAATATCAAACCTCAAAAGCACATCGCGGGTCCCAGCAATATTCTCTCCCCCTCTCTCTCGCCCTCCTCTCTCCCCTCTCTCCCCCCCTCCCCCTCTCTTGCCCCTCTCTCCCCTCTCTCCCTTCTCTCTGCCCCCTCTCTCCCTTCTCCTCTCTCCCTCCTCTGCCCTCTCTCTGTAAATGTATTCACAAATGTCTACAAGCTCAACAATTAATTCCAACCTTGGGAAAAAAACAGCTTTCAAACCTTGGAAACAGCTGTTCCCTTGGAATTTCAATCTTGGATTAATTAATAATTTGAATAATAATCAACTGGGATTAAATAATTAAATAAATTAAATAAAATAATAATCAAACCTTGGGATAATAATTAATTCAAACTTGAAAAAACAGCTTTCAAACTTGGGAAACACTTGAGAACAGCTGAAATGGATGAGGAAGTACGATATCAAACTTTGAAAAGCACATAATCAGGTCCCAGTGTCGATTGTGACGTCATACCAAACGAAGAAGAAAAAGAATTGTGACGTCAATCGTGCAAAAAAATAATAATAATAATTAAATAAACATTAATTGTGACGTCATTTGTGATGTCATAGCACCGTGTCTTCATTGTTGACAGATAAATGGCCGTAACCGGGAACCGCTCGTCGATTTATCAAACTCGAAAACACATCCGCGGACACGGCAATATTCTGCAAGTTTCAATCGATCGGACGGTGATCGCTCGTTATTAATAATTTGGGAAAAATTGGCATGATAAGGTGAGAAGGTGGACACACCTTCAGCTGCCATATATACACTTTTCAACACTGAAAAAGCATAAAATGGCCGTAATTGGAACGCTCGTCCGATCGATATCAAACTCGACAAGGCACATCCGCGGGTCCCCGGAAATATTCCTGCAAGTTTAATGAGATCGGACGGCGGTCGTCGAGAAACGCGGCCAGACAGACAGACAGACAGACAGACACAGATTGCTGGAATTATAGATTAGATATGTAATACCAGTATTCTCTTTGTGTACAGATTTTACCTGTATACCTGTGCTGTGTTTTTCATACCTGCGAAATGAATAAATGAAATGAAATGAAAAACACCTATTAGACGGCAATTAGAAAATGTATCAACCAAATTTGTTATGCACAACATTCCATCACGTCAACACTGGATAGGTCAATTTTTTTTAATTTCCAAATTACTGTTTCCTTGGCAACTTGTTCATTTGGATTTCACAAGTACAGTGCGATGCACGACATCTTTCTTGTTTGTTTGTCTTTGAGCAGGATATCTCAAAAATTTAAATCACTCATGATATAGTTCATCTGAGCGGACCGCCATTGTATATAAAGGTAAACATGTACCACGTATCACGGTCCAGATCATCACTTTACGTTGAATTCCTGTTTCTCCCCATACACACTCCAAAAAATTGCTCATTTGAGGTGAGACATCCACGAACCTGTCAGAGACCGGTACCGTACCCTGCGAGTGTGTTTCAAGTGTTTAAATTTGGGCAATGACTGCAACTAATCTCTGATGATATGGAGGCCACAAGTTGATCGAAGTCATACATTACCATACATTCCCAAACAGATGCAATTCACTCCTTACATCGTCAAAGACAACTCCTTGGGCCTGTGAGGCATTTCTCTGTGAAGCAGTTCGCCAAGAGACACTGCAAAGAGAAAGTCACACAGGTGCTTAACAAACAGAGGTGATGCTGTGCAAACAATTTTGTTCGAAACACTGAGTCACACTGAAAATCGTTCAATTATTGAACAACTAGCACATTACCCGTAGGGTGATTGTATCACCCCCCCCCCCCAAAAGTGATATGCGTACACACACACACACACACACACACACACACACACACACACCTGTGGCCAGTTACATTTTGGCTGTGAATAAACTTGCACATGCAACTCTGACATGTGAAAAATTATCACCACCACTTATTCCTTTTTCTTTGATGTTCATCATAGAATGAGGCACATGTATCGAATAACATGCATTATATATTGATCACAGCAACAAATACTGATGACTGTACATGTATGCAATAAGACAATTGATCAAACACTCATATCCTACTTTATTGGAGTTATGAAATTTTGAGGTAACAATATTTAGTTATTTCAATGCTGTTTTGAGGCCAGAAAGACACGCTGTTAACCTGACTTCTGATATATGGTCGATGGATCAAAGCAGAACAATTCATGCAGAACTAGAACAGCACTTTGTGGAGCACATACCTCCATGAGGATGAACAGTTTATGTTTTGTATCCCACCGATAGATCGGATCTGGATCCAGAAGTGAACCAAAATCGAATCGGTTTGTTCTTGTCACCTGACCAACTCATGCACCAAGTTTGGTCATAACTTGTCCACAACGTTTTGAGGTATCATGCTATATATCATTTTTGGTCCTATCTCTCAATGGTGAAAAATAACTTTGAAAATGAAAAAATTCTCGTGTCTGGATATTCATCAAAATTGAATCAATTTGTCCCTATCAGACACGCAGCCTGTCCAGCAAGTTTTGGCTGAATCCGTCCATAACTTTTTGAAATATTGTGCTTTATATTGGTTTTGGAATTATCCCTCCATCCATCCATCCATCCATCCGTTGGGACCATACTCTGTACAGAGTGTTGGTGCTGCCGAAGCAGTCTCCTGAGCTATTGGGCACAATCATGGACGGGTCGCCACTCCGACACAGGATACTCGAATGGCTCAATCATCCTAGCAAGCTGGTACTCATTTGCCAACCTCAGAAGGATGACAGGCTGAGTCAACCCCACCTGGTATTAATTCAATGGCCGAGCAGGATTTGAACTCAGGACCCTCGGATCCCAAGCCCACTACCCGAACCATGAAGCCAACACCAGGCATTATTATCTCTCAATGGTGAAGAATCACTTTAAAAATTCCAGTATCCGGAGCTGGATCTTCACCAAAATGTAATCGTTTCGTCTGTCACACACACCCAACCACCACCAAATTTCTTCCCAATTCGTCCACAACTTTTTGAGAAATCCTGCTCACAGACAAACAACCAGACAGCCAAACAAGACAGACAGGGCTGAAAACATAACCTCCGCCCACCTTCGGTGGCTATTAGACATCTGAACATAGTACTGTTACATGATACACACAGGAAGGAAGTGGTCTCTTTTTAAAATTTTGTCATGACAAAGTATGCCTGTGGATGGTCACTATTTTACAAAGTACATACACATCACTTTGCTGTAAATGTGTACATGCAGCATGCCATGCCACAAACACATTTTACCTTATTGTAGGTTTTAGAGGCAATCAGTATCAACATTAAGTCTTTCTTTAGTCCTGTACTGAAGCCAAACAACTTCTAATCTTCCTTCTGTTGTGTGGCCGACGTGTCAAGGCAGAAAGCAGTTCTGAACACATCAATAGCTGTAGTACACACAGAATGAGGTCTGTGTCGTCTGACACGATAAAGACAGTACGACTGTTTACTGCATGTGAATTTTATAAAGTATTTATTTCCTGTTTAAAGTGTGGATCAGCAATTTATTTTAAATGTATCAGATTCCAGTGAAGAATGGATAAAGCAAGAATAGGCTATATCCTGTGACAAATGTGACAGGAGCAGGGACCCGTGGAAATTCCACGTAATGTAAAATGTGACTTCAGGACCTCAAATCGGTGACATAGTACAATTGACATGAGAGGACAGTGACAGACTTCAAGAGGTAGGCGTTTGTTTGTCATTGCAATAAACTCTTATCAGGCACTAAAGGCTTTCCAAAATAAAATAAAAAAGCCTTTTTCTAGCATTTTCTTAGCGATATCTTAAATAATTTCCTGGAACTTCACATACATCAAGGTCTTCAACCACTTGTCAGCTATCTTTCCAAGCTTTTTAACTTATCAGCTGGGAATCAGAACTTTCAAGTGTACAATGGAAGAATCGAAAACTTTTCACAATCTTGTTTATGAAGCCGAGCCATTTGGGATTCCAGTCGGGATTCTGAAGTGTCTCTCTGTTGTGAGCTGTATTTCCAAGATTTCTGCTTATCACGGCCTTCAGGATTACGAGCCAGAGAGATTAATTATCAATGGCTCTGTCATATTTCAAGCTTGTGGCATAAATGCCTCTAACATGAATACAATTAAATAACAAACAAAAAAACTTAAGAGTGATTAAACTTGCAAAGATACGATATGAATAGCATTAAATCACCTGGTTTCAGCTGGATTGCTTCCACGGCACCAGGAAACATCGTTCATGTCAGGAATCTGTCAATGACAGACATTCAGATGCACACTGGTTGTCTTACGAGATGGAAACAAAGTCGTCCCACTCTTAGGCAGCCCCTCGTTATTGTGACAACTTGACTTTGGGGGCCACAGCAGACTTTCCCCTTCAAGACAACCTCAAGTGAGCAACCACCTGTCTAATTCGACCACCGATTGATTTATTGTGGTCGAAAATGGTCATTCATCTTAAGAAAAGTTACCACAGAGCTCTGAAGATTGTCATAAAAAAAAATTTACCGGACTGTATCGCGTTCAAAGTTAGCACAAGCTCATCCGAGGCAGCTGCGATTGACATGAGCAGTGCAAAAGTTGTGCTCACTCTGTGGCTATAGATGTTATAGAGTGTAGACAGTATTCTTTGTGCATCAAATCGAGTTGTTTTATTGTACTATTCATCGTAATTATGCTGTGGGAATTAAGTTTGGGGAGAATCGCATACACAAACGAGAACGGCACTCTATAGAGTGCATACCTCCACCAGGCTGAGCAGTTTATGTTTTGTATCCCACCGATAACCCAGATCTGCATCCGGATCTTAACCAAAATCGAATTGGCTTGTTCTTGTCACTCACCCAACTCAACCCCCAAGTTTTGTCATAACCTGTCCATAACTTTTTGAGATATCATGCTTGCAGACAAACAGACAGACAAATGAAAAATCACTCATAGAGTGACACATGGCGAAATGGAACGGCACTCGGTAGAGCACATACCACCGCCAGGCTGAATAGTTTACATTTTGTATGCCACTGATAGGTCGGATCTGAATCCGGATTTTGACCAAAATCAAATTAGCTTGTTCTTGCAACCTAACCAACTCATCCACTGAGTTTTGTCATAATTCGTCCATAACTTTTTGAGATCTCATGCGATACATAGTTTTTGGCCCCATCTCTCAATGGTGAAGAATCACTTGACAAACTCACGGATCCGGATCCGGATTCGGATCTTCACAAAAATCTAATCGATTCGTCGTTGTCTCATGCCCAACATGTCCACCAAATTTAATTCGAATCCGTCCACAACTTTTTGAGATATCATGCAATATAGTTTTCAGCCCCATCTCTCAATGGTGAAGAATCACTTAAAAATTACATAACTCTCGTATCTGAATCCGGATTCAGATCTTCACCAAAATTGAATCAATTCTTCCCAGTGGCACTCCCAACCTGTCCACCAAGTTTCATGTGAATCCATCCATAACCTTTTGAGATATTGTGCTATATATCGTTTTGGCCCTATCAATGGTGAATAATCACTTAAAAAATTCTCAGATCCACATCCAGATTCGGATCTTCACCAAAATTAAGTGTTGCTGTCCTTGGCCGGTCAACTACACACACAAAAACTTTCAGAACAATTGCTTGAAAACTGTCCTTGGTCCTGGGCATTTTTAATGATTCATTCTCTGTCTTAATTGAGCTGACCTCTTCTGAGCCATTCCAGTGATCCTTCTTTGTCTATCCCCAATCTGTCCAACTCTTTTTTATATTTCCCTGCTCTTTTGTCTTTCTCCCAGTTGTCACTGTATATCTGTTGATATTTTTCCTTGTATTTTTCTTTTGTCCTTTTTGCAATCGTTGGGGCTATATTTGTTGCTCTTTCGGTTTGGTGCATGACATCTTCTATTCACACCTGTTTTTGGAAGTTTTTTTTGCAAGGAGAGCGAGAGATACCTCTTTTGACTTGTGTTCATGCTTGTGTCGAAATTGTTTTCGGTAGTCTGTTTAACTTTTCACGGACTCTGCTAATCCTACAGTCGTCGCTCTGTGTACTTAGTTGAGTTCCATCAGGCTGCCACCTCCTCCTTTCCTTGGCAGATATATTTTCGGGATGCACTGATTTTTTTGTAGAACATTTTGTGGATAATGAGGAGTTTCCTTGTTTTGATATTACGTTTTTTCATTTTTCTCTTGGCCAGTTTACTATTCCGCAGCTGTATTTGAACACTGCCACTGCAAGTTGGTTTACGGCTTTGATTTTGTTACTTGAAGAAAGGTATGTTTTCAGGATCAGCCTCGTTCTATGCAAGTTTTTTTTGGTAATTGTTTTCTGCATTTTTTTAATGACAAATTTGGTGGCCCTCTTCTACTTTGAAGTATTTGAAAGATGCTTTGTTAGTTAGCTCCTGCATTGTTGTATCTAAATCGATTTTTATGTTGTCCGTTTTTGTTTGTCTCCCTTGCACGAATGTGCACTTGGCACATTTATCTCGGACAAATTCCATTTGGATGTTGTCTGAGTACTGATGGGGAAATATTCCTTTTAAAACAAGTTGTCTTTTCTTTTAATGTACTCACTGTTTCTTTTTATCGATGTACTCACTGCTCTTAATATAATCGATTCCTTATGTTCAGTTATTCATTTCTTTGTATTGAAAAGTACATAATCACATTGCCTTAAACCAAGTATATTTACCAGGACCTGTAACCTAATGTTTTATCTCCCACCTCTCCTCCACCCCTTCCCTGTCTGCTTGTTGTATCTTGTTTAACAACCTTTTGACCAGTAAGATGCCTTTCTCGTGTGAAACCAGTCTCACCAAGGCCAGCTGTAGGTCATCATGACCAAATCTCAATCTCTCTATCTCTCTCTCTCTGTGTGTTCTCCCAGGCCCCTCCACTCCTACCAAGGCATATATATATATACATACATATATCGGAAAATATAAGCTTAGTTTAGTGCAAATCATTGTGGATGTTACCACATCTCAGTGTTTTGGACTCTGTGGTACCATGTAATAAATGTTCTTTGATCAGATGTACTTTCCTTGTGGACAGTGGATTATTTGTGTATTGCGAAACTTAGTAATAGTATTTACACCGAGTCGGTTTATAAATTCCACAACAGTACCGTTTCACTAATTTCAGTTGTTCTGACAATTTTTCGTCATTCGGTGCAGAGGTTTAAGTCACCCATGTACAGTAGATATGTCACCATTCATGTTTCTTTGGACATTATTTCATTGGACGTTAGGGTGTATCCATCCATGTCCTTGCTTATTAATGAGGTTACTTAGTGGATCCAGAGCAAGGCAAAACAGGAAGGGGAAAAGCTCTCCCCTTGGAAGATCCCGCATTGTATCTTCGCTCCTGGTATTTTGACCTTTCCTTTTGAGTGCTGCAGGATTGATGTGATATTCCAGAGATCCATGTCTTTCTCAATCAGCTTGATTATTTTGGGATTTATCGTGTACATTTGCGTGCACTTTATCATCCATGAATGTGGGACACTATCAAAAGCTTTTTTTGAGAGTCTATCCAGGCTGTAGACAGTTTTGTTCTTCTCGTATTTAAGTTTTCATGTATGGCCTTGTTTAGTAGCAAGTGGTTTATTGTTCTGCAACATCCTCTCTTGCATTCCTTCTGTTCTGCCTCTCAGCCTCCTTGTTGTGTTAGGTGGTGGTACATCATTTCTGTGATGATTCCTGTGAAAAGTTTGTATGTTGTTGGTAGACAGGTTATTGGTCGGTATTTATGAGGTAGTTGAGTTTCTTCAGATTTTGGGATGAGGAAGGTGTTACCTTCTGTGAGCCATACATCCATTTCCCAATCCCCTTGGATAAGTTCACCGAATGCTCGAGCGTAGTGAACATGGAGAGCATCAAATTGCTTTAGCCAGAAGTTCGGTATCCCATCTGGGCCAGGGCTTTTGACGTTTGCCATCTTTGCAAGTTGTTGTCTTGTCTTTTCTGCATCAATTATAACTGGGGTCATTTTCTCGAGATTCACTCCTTCTTCTCTTCCAGGTTTCAGATCCATTCCACCTCCTTCATGTATTCTTTTCAATGCTCATAAATTAATTTCCAGAATTGTTCCAGTTCATATTTTTCAGGAGGGGATGAGACATTCTGCTTCCGTTTCCCCAGTTCATGGTAGAATCTTTTCGGATTGTTTTCGAACATCTGGTCTTGTTTTCTCTTGCTGTTAACCTCGTCGTCGTAGTTTACTTTTCTTGAAATAATTTATATTTTCAGTTTGTTTTCAGCAACCATTACCTTGAAATCTTTATCTTCAATGTTATATTTTTTTTGTTTCTTTGTATTTTCATTTTTAGTTTTGGGCTTTGATTTCCTCTTTGGAATTGCTGTATTTGTCCTGTCTCCTTTCTGAGCATCTCCCTCCATCTCTTGAGTCCTTGCTTCCATTGTCGTGCTTGGTTTTTATTTGTGGAACCTTTACTGTTCTTGTGCTGTTTTGTTGTTATTTTTTCAAGATTAGTAATGCTGCTGCAAAATTCACTGTTTATTTCTCTCAAGGGGGCTGATTTTGCTATTATTTAAAAAAGATTTGTTTGTTCTGCTGATTCATGTTTTTGTATGTTTATCATGTCATTCTATTTCCTCCATCTTGTTTGCCAGCTCTTATTCCGGATCACGTTGTTCATCATCATCCTCCTCCTCCTTCTCCTCCCCCTCTGTTCCCCTTCGTCCTTCTGCCCATTATCATTTGTCCTTTCTTCATCTGTTTTCTGTGTGCGTGTGTGCTGCAGCCATGAATTGGTCACCTCCACCACCCACCCCCTCACTTCAAATGCAGAGCACGTTCTGCATGGAAGGACATCATTCTTCCCCTCAGCATTCAAGCTTTCATTGTTTCTTTATTTGCTGTCCTGCTTCGGTCCTTCCATTGAGACAGGCAGCATCGTCTTAGCTTTGTGCTTTGATGCAGGGTTCTGCCTCTTTTTGGGGATGGTGCAGCTATTTATCTTAGTGGAACACACCCCGGCTGCCTGGTGTGTCCGCACAGACTTCACAAAGCTTCCTCCTCTGTTAGGGGCCTGTGACCCTTCATTCAGAGTTGTTTTTTTTATAGCTCTCCAACACACCTGCCCCATCGTGCGTCATGCACGGGGCTTCAGGTGCGACACTCGAGGCCTCCCGGGAGCTCCCTTGGACGTTTGCACCATGCGTCATCTCCGCCATGATGGTCCCACTCATGCCCACTTTCTTTCTCTTCCGGGTACCACCACACGGAATGTTCAACGTCCTGACCGAGATGATAGCCTCGCCGCTTTGCTCAGGGCCGCATGGCCTGCCGTTACGAGCCATGAGCGCTTCTCCTCCCTTAGGCTCCGTGTGGCGACATCTCTCTGACTCCACAGCTGTTGAAGCCCCCATTCTTATTCTTCATGGTCTCCAAAGACCCACTCGAGGCCTCCCGAGAGCTCCCTCAGCCATTCACACCATGCTTAATCTCCGGCACGATGGCCCCACTTGCACTCGCTTTCTTTCTCCTCCTGGTGCCACCACACGGATCGTTCTTCGTCTGGACCGAGATGGTAGCCTTGTCGCTTCGCTCGGTGCCACATATCCTGCTGCTATGATACGTGCATACTTCTCTCACTTTCTGCTCCATGCAGCGAGATATATTTCAGCACTGTGGGTCTCCATTTCGTGAGCGTGCCATGCTGTTCCCGTGTCAGCGCCGGTGCAGCCCTCCTCTCCATGTCACACCACCTCGGGCTTTGCAGCCTCTCAATTCCATTGCTTTCTCCTTCATTGCCTCCACTACCTTATGAGGTCTTGACATCTTTCAGAATGGAGGCACTTGAATCATCACAGGTGGGTTCAGGTGGTGGAATCCTCAAGAAAGACGGGAGTGTGTGTGTGTGTGTGTGTGTGTGTGTGTGTGTGTGTGTGTGCACGCGCGCATTAAAATACACGGCAAGAGGCCAAGGCACTCAAGCGTGCAGCACATGTGTCGTCTTACCAAACATTCATATCCTCCTAATTCTTCTGCTTCAATGTGCTTATCTAATTCTCTTTCAAAAATTGTCAATTATCTTACCTCCCATAACCACTCGCTGGTAAATTGATTCACATATTAACAACTCCATATAAGAAAAATCCCTATCTCTGTTATTGCATTACCACCATATACAGTGCCTTAAGAAAGTATTCACACCCCTTGACTTTTTCACATTTTGTTGTGTTACAGCCTGAATTCAAAATGGATCAAATTTTTTTTTTTAATGGTTTGTCACAAATCTCCAGAAAATACCCCATAATGACAAAGTAAAAACATGTTTTTTACAAATTTATTGAAAATGAAATTCAGAAATATCTAATTTACCTAAGTATTCAGCCGCTGAGTCAATCCTTTGTCGAAGCACCTTTGACAGCGATTACAGCTTCGAGTCTTCTTGGGTATATCTGCTTCAGCTTTGCACATCTGGAGTTGGGGATTTTCTCCCATTCTTCCTTGCAGATTTGCTCAAGCTCTGTCAGGTTGGATGGGGAGCGTCAATGAACAGCAATCTTCAAGCCTTTCCACAGATTCTCAATGGGAGTCAAGTCTGGGCTTTGGCTGGGCCACTCAGGGACTTTCACATTCTTGTTCTGAAGCCATTCCAGTGTTGCTTTGGCCTTGTGTGCTTGGGGTCATTGTTCCTGTTGGAATGTAAATCTTCACTGCAGTCTCAGGTCTTTTGCACTCTGAAGCAGGTTCTCCTCAAGGATTTTCCTGTATTTGGCTCCATTGATTGTTTCCTCCATCCTGACAAGTCTCTCAGTCCCTGCTGCTGAAAAGCATCCCTGTAGCATGATGCTGCCACCACCATGCTTCATGTAAGGAATGGTGTTAGATGGGTGATGAGCTGTGCTCAGTTGCCGCCAGACGTAGTGCTTTGCATTCAGGCCAAAGTTCAATTTTCGGCTCATCAGACCAGATAATCTTTACCTCATGCTTTCAT
Source organism: Eptatretus atami (assembly GCA_035128595.1). Taxonomy (NCBI): domain Eukaryota; kingdom Metazoa; phylum Chordata; class Myxini; order Myxiniformes; family Myxinidae; genus Eptatretus; species Eptatretus atami. Next base: position 101,375,437 of record CM068960.1, read on the forward strand.
CCTTTTCTCATGCTTTCATCATTTTTCACGTGCCTTTTTGCAAACTCCAGGCGTGCTGTCATGTGCCTTTTTCTCAGGAGTGGCTTCCGGGCATTCTCCCACAAAGCCTAGATTTGTGAAGTGCTGCAGAGGCTGTTGTCCTTCAAGCAGGTTCTCCAATCTCAGCCAAGGAACTCTGTAGTTCTGTCAGAGTGGTCATTGGTCATCTCCCTGACCAAGGTCCTTTTTCCAATTGCTCAATTTGGTCAGATGGCCAGCTCTATGAAGAGTCTGGGTAGTTCCATATTCTTTCCATTTCCTCATGATGGAGCTCACTGTATTTTTGGGAACGTTCAACACTCTAGAAATTGTTTTATACCCTTCCCCAGATCTATCCCTCCTCACAATTCTATCTCAGAGTTCTGCAGACAGTTCCTTGGACTCCATGGTAGAGTTTCTGCTCGACATGCACTGGCAACTGTCAGACTTTATACAGAAAGGTGTGTTTCTTTCTAAATCAATTGAATTGGCTGCAGGTGGTCTCCAATCAAGTTGTGGAGACATCTCAAGGATGATCTGAGGAAATTAGATGCACCTGAACTCGTTGGAGTGTCATAGCAAAGGGGTTGAATACTTATTGACTCAAGATATTTCAGCTTTTCATTTTTCATTAATTTGAAAAAATCCCCCCCCCCCCAAAAAACATTTTGCACTTTGACATTATGAAGTAATTATTATGTGGAGATCAGTGAGAAAAAAAAAATTGTAAATTTTTAAAGTCAGACTCTAACAACACAAAATGTGAACCAGGGAACCATTGGTGGGCATGGATGACCCCAAAAATATGTAATGGAGAAGAAAGTAAATACCAATGGATTTTTTTTTTGCCGTGAACAAACTTTGGTACATCATGGTTGATAAAGACTGTGGTCAAGTTTCATTGAAATTGTGTGTGTGGTTTCAGAGAAGAAAGCAAATACATATTTGGGGGGGCAACCCCCATGTAAAACCCTTTAGACACCAATTTTTTTTTAATGTCGTGAACAAACTTTCGTACATCACGGGTGATGGTGGTGGTCGTTTCATCGGAATTGTGTGTGTAGTTTCTGAGAAGAAAGCAAATACCTCTTTTGGGGGGGGCAACCCCCCTGTAGACCCAATGAGACCACAATTTTTTTTAATGCCATGAACAATCTTTGGTGCATCATGGGTGATGAAAATTGTGGTCAAGTTCCATCGAAATTGTGTGTGTGGTTTGAGAAGAAAGCAAATACCTCTTTAGGGGGGCAACCCCCCCAATAAACTCCCTCCATAGACCCCCTTAGGGCCCGATTTTTTTAATGCCATGAACAAACTTTGGTACACACATGGTGATGAATGTTATGGTAAAGTTTCATCAAAATTGCATGTATTTGTGGACAGACGGACGGACGACGCGCCATCCCATAAGCTCCCTGGAACTATGTTCCAGGTGAGCTAAAAAGTCAAGGGGTGTGAATACTTTCTGAAGACACCAAGTCTCTGCTCGTGCATTGTTGAATTCTAATCGACATGCAAATTAATCGACGAACACGAGAATCGTTTTGAAAAAGCATTAACTTTTGTTCTGCTGTATCATCATAGCACTCGTGGAAGTAGTATACAGTCTCTGTTCAATCTCTCAACAACACCACCAAGAAGGCCTACCTTACCAAGCAGCATCATAGTGATTGTGTGGCAATTTTGTGAAACTCAATGAATGAAAAACATGTTGAATTGGCCATCTTAACCGTAGCTTTTATCAGGGAGCCATCACAAATAAATAATGTGGGGTGAGGGGTGGAGGTAGGTTTTGAGGATTGAGAGTTACATGAGTGATGTTGCGAAATCAGAGGTTCAGGCAACTCGGACAGACAGAAACCAAAACCACCTAACCAACATGATAGAAATCAAAAGCACCCAAAAACGGTAATGTGGAGTTGAACAAGAAACTCACATGATGTTGGGCTGGCTGAACACCAGAAGCTTGCATTTGTTTGCTTCTAAAAACTAAAACCAACAATAACATTAAATCATTATCAAAAAGGTTGTGTCAAGGAAATGTAAGAAGATGGAATGACATGTAAATTAATAAGTGAAGGATGATAAATTAAGAGGCCAATAAAGGTCAGAAATTCAGAGGGAGGAGAGGAAAACAACACCAATGTGGACTTTACGTTGTACAAGACAGAGCACAAGCAAGTACCTTCACGGATAGATGGCACAGGTGAGGAAATCACAACACCTTTCTGCCGTCTACCTCCTGTTCTCCGCCCTGCTGCAAAATAAAAGTTACTTTCACATGATTGTGTACACACAGACACCTAAGCAAATTCAAACTTGCCTTCACTATGACTGTATTTCTGTTAATAGGAAAGCCCAATGGAAAGAAGGTTGAAATTAAAATGGTAAATGGTAAGGAACAGGGGGTGAATTTGAAAATACATTGGAGTGACTGGTCAGAAGAGTGGCATTAAAATGTTTGTCTGGATTTACATTTTCTGCGAACAAAATCAAGGCAAATGGAAGAGCAAGGTGATATAATGAAAAAAAAAAGGCAACGTTAAGTCCTGAGAGTGGGGCTGTGGGACACATCAAGCAAGCGAAAGAACAGGATAAGAAAAGAAAGAGGATAGAGAGGAGGAAACACAGTAACCTGCAAATATTAGCGTTGGGTTAGGTCAGCTTAATGTTGGTATATATCATGGGTAGGGATAGGAGATCACAATATATGGAATTGCACCACTTGTTTGAAGTTCTGGAGAGAAGAATGCAATTGAACCGCCTCTGGAAGACAGTTCCACAAATTGAAGAAAAGAGGAACAAAAGAGTGGTGGTGGCCAACCAAACCCTAGATTTTCAGATTTTAGTCAGGAGGGGGTTACGAGAAAACGAGAGCATCCTGGAGATGCTGGGAAGGGTTAGAGCACAAACGTAGAGGCAGGTAGACCAAAGGAAAGGTGGTTTTAAAGAAGAAAAAAAACAAAAAAAAAACGAGAGAGAAGAGAGAGAGAGAGAGAGAGAGAGAGAGGAGAAGAGAGAGAGAGAGAGAGAGAGAGAGAGGCCATTAACTTGTCTGGAATGTCAGTGCAAAAGACCTTGTGCTTTGGCATCATTGCACGAGATGCCAAAAATGATGACAGCTTCGGTGCATGTGCACACACCAGCTCATCGAGGAGAGCTGATATGATATTTAAAATTTTCAAGGAATAACTTGGAACAATGGAGGATGCCCAGTTTGTGGGTAGCTTTGGGATATAGTTTAGCCCAGGAAAGGTCATGACTGATAATGAGGCCTAGACATTCAAGAGACTGCACCTCTTTTAGTGGCTGACTCTGGACATAGGTAGGTTCATATGACGATCCTTCTGGAGCGACAGGGGTCAGTATGCGATTTGCCAGGATTGAACGACATGTTCCATTTGTCAGGACAGCATATAATAAATTCCAGATCATTCCAAATCTTTCCATGATAATTTTAAATGGCTCACAGCAGACAAGGCCTTTGTCCATAGCTCAATGGAGTACTATCCTCCCCTATGTGCTGGTGTATTTGTACAGGTTCTATCTTTCCTGGATTCTGTGGAATCCAAAGCCATTTTTCTCAGAGATGGCCAAAAGGATCTTTGTCAAACTTTCAGAGGCTCTTCGATGAGCGCTGAGGAGTGTTATAAGCAAAAGAAATTGAAAATTTAGAATTTTGGGGGGGAAATAAAACTTAAACAACCCTAAAAACACTGTCATACCTCAGCCTTAGTAGCTATGTGAAAGGTAATATTAAATGATCCCTGACCCTGTTCCTTAGTGAGTTTAGGAAAGTGTTTTAGGCCCCACAAAATAAATAGAAAATATATATATCAAAATTTGATTTCTTAAAAATGCCAACACGATTAGAACAGTACGAGGCAATGCCAGGTACTCCAGCTAGTATCAGATAAAAGTAAAAAGGTAAATCGATGCAAGAGAAAGCTGTTACTGTAAAAGCAGGAAAAAAAAAGTACAGTACTTGGAAAGAGTAGATAAAGAAAATAGCATGGGGAAAAAAAAAACATGAAAGTGAAAGGAAGAATTGACAAGTGACAAAGAGAAATTGATTTAAAGAAAACGAGAAAGTGAACATCAGTGGCAAAAAACAGTTTCAGGAGAATTAAGAAATGTGCAAAATAAACCCTTAAAACTGGAGAGGAAGAAAGGAGAAAAAAAATGTGAAGAAATATTAATGGAACAGCTGCCAATGCTTCTAGCCAGAATCATCCACTATAAATGGACGAGGTGTTGTGTGTGGTGTGTGTGTGTGTGTGTGTGTGTGTGTGTGTGGTGTGTGTGTGTGTGTGTGTTGTGACATTTTTGGAGTTCTATTGGAGTTTTCTGATGTGGAGTGTGACACACCAAAATGATCGTCATGATCTTCTGAGTTGATTTGGCTAATTATCTACAACTAATCTATATATTAATACTGAAGGACCAATTTTGTGCTCCTCCTTGCGTCACGTCACGTTTTTCCGGTACTGTGACCTGGACTGAAAGAAACTTCGTACCTGTAAGAGTGCATCGCACATCGTGGCAATAGTCAACTTTCAAATCTGAAGCAGAATAAACACTTTTCGTTTTACATTCGTTTACATGGCGACGTGTGACGTCACCGCTGAGAGGCGTCAGGACGTCGTGACATCATCGGTCATTCGGTGACGTCATTACGTCCGTCGTCGACAGACCGTCACCGCTGAGAGGTGTAATTCCACTCCTCGAAATAGCGTCTGCAATGTAAAACCCTCTTCTGCACATGCTGACTACCTCAGAAGTGAATTTGACACAAAAAATGTAACAAGAAACATTGTACTGTATCTTCTATATATATATATATATTATATATATATATTAATACTGAAGGACCAATTTTGTGCTCCTCCTAGCGGTCGCGTCACGTTTTTCTCGGTACTGTAACCTGGACTGAAAGAAACTTCGTACCTGTAAGAGTGCATCGCACATAGTGGCGATAGTCAACCTTCAACTCTGAAGCAGAATAAACACTTTTCGTTGAGACGGGGGCGAGGAGTGAAGAGGCGGGCGGGGATGAAGAGACGGGGCAGGGAGTGAAGAGCGGGGGCGGGGTGAAGAGGCGGGGCAGGGAGTGAAGAGACGGGGCAGGGAGTGAAGAGGCGGGATGAAGAACGGGGGCAGGGAGTGAAGAGGCGGGGATGAAGAGACGGGGGCAGGGAGTGAAGAGGCGGGGGCGGGGGATGAAGAGGCGGGGCAGGGAGTGAAGAGACGGGGCAGGGAGTGAAGAGCGGGGCGGGGAATGAAGAGACGGGGGCAGGGAGTGAAGAGGTGGGGGGCAAGGTAAGCAAATTTTTGGGCGGGGGTAAGCAAATTGAAAGCGGGAGAGGGGGGAAATGGGGTGGGGGATGAGTGTGTGGGGGCTGGGGTGAATTAGGCGGGGTTGAGTGTGAGGGGTGGACAGGGGGCGGGGGCAAGTGGGGCGGGGAATCAAGAGACGGGGGTGGGGTAATTAAATTTTTGGGCGTAACCAAATTGAAGGCAGGGGGGAATGGGGCAGGGCGGGGGATGAGTAGGCGGGGGCAAGCACGCCCTGTCCAGTCCATGTCCCTCCGAGTGGGCGTGAGCTGGTGAGGGTGGTTGAATGAACGGAATCCGTCTGTGACGGGGTTTCGGCTAGTCCAGAATAATTCCCATGTTTTAAATGCACACCATGTTAAGGTGTATGGAGCAGCTTCAGAGGTCCTTCCACAGCATGGCATTCTAATTACACAAATAATGATAACAGTGTGATAAAACATTAATTAACACTAATAATATTAACAATAATAATAACAAACGTATAAATCTCCAACCCTGGCCCAAGCACATCTGGGCTTGGTGAAAAGGCAAGCGAATGCTCAAGCAGTACAGCAGGCAGGTATGCTCCAAGGCCGTGGAGACCAATGAAAATTTGGTACAATGGAACAATGGTTCTACACAAATGTATGTAGTTGTAGAATTGTAGAAGAGAGCAAATACCTATTTTTTTTGGGGGGGGGAGGGCAACCCCCCCCCCTCCCATAATGAGCACAGATTTTGATGCGGTCAATACACCTTCTTTTGGCCAAGTTTCATCACAATCGTGTGTCTGGTTCAAGCGATAATGACTGAAGTGTTTACGGACTGACTGATTGATTGACTCACTGACATCTGAGACGGAGACGTAAGTCCTTCGGTACCAGTTCTTTAAAAATAGGACATTAAAAAAAAAATATATTATATATATATATATAAATATTTTAAAAAGACATCCCAAAATTTTCATTGAAGATCAAAACAAAAAACTACGTACAAAACAAGAGCCAACCATAAAGGAATGTTACAGGACGAAAATCATAAAACCCACCACGTGAACGACGTTCAGTCACTGCTGCTCGTCCACGCTGGCCACGACCCCGTGGTGTTGGAGGAGCTGTCCCTTCCCCAGATGACCCTGCACTATCATCGCTGTCTGCAATACTCATAGTCTCCACTCTGTCATCAGGTCGTCGAGCCCGCGCTCTTGTCACGGCCTGAATGAACAACACTTTGTCCATCACGATAAGTTTCCAATGTAACCCGAGGCAGAATAATTGAGGCAAAGAAGGACTTTGTAGTGGGGTGCATCTTATTCCTCAAAAGAAACAAAGATAGGTCCCTGACTATAAAAATTACAGAATTCAAACAGAAAAAATACAAAAATTATTTCCATTAAAGCATTTACAAATTACAAGACTGTCATTATTTCAGCAATTATTTTTGCATCGAGCCAAAATTATGGCATCTAGCCAAAAGTTCTCACCGACATTGGCTTTCAGCTTTTGATGGCCTTATTATTCAGTCTTTCAGTGAGAGCAATCTCATTCCGTTCAAAACAACAGAATAGCTATGTGAGAATCAATCCCACTCAAAACCTTTGGATCATAGAACAATCCACCAGTAGTATAAAAATAGGACCACGTGTCCTGAAACTCACTTGGATCAGGAGCAACAATCACTCAAACCCCATACAGACCCTCCTAGACCCTGATTTTTTTTAATGCTGTGACAAACTTTGGTACATTACGGGTGATCGAAGGTTTGTGGGTCAAGTTCATCAAAATTGTGTGTGTGTAATTTCGGAGAAGAGAGCAAATACATATTTTGAGGGAGTCAACCCGCCCCCCCACCCTTTAATGTTGACCCCTTTAATGAGCACAGATGTTGATGTGGTCAATACACTTGGTACATGAAGGTTGTGGTCAAGTTTCATCAAAATTTGTGTGTTGTTGTAGAAGAAAGCACTACAACAAATGTATGTAGTTGTAGAATTGTAGAAGAGAGCAAATACCTATTATTATTTTTGGGGGGGAGGGCAACCCCCCCCCCCTCCTCCCCATAATGAGCACAGATTTTGATGCGGTCAATACACCTTCTTTTGGCCAAGTTTCATCACAATCGTGTGTCTGGTTCAAGCGATAATGACTGAAGTGTTTACGGACTGACTGATTGATTGACTCACTGACATCTGAGACGGAGACGTAAAGTCCTTCGGTAGCCGAGGTCCTTTGGAGAATCCTTGGCTATCACTGATCAGACTTTATGTCCAACGAGCGGTTGCTGAGAGAGACTCAGGTGAGATTTGTTACCTGTCTTGTCTGTGAGCATCAGCTGTGGCTGTATGGACATGTGGCTCGTTTTCCTGATGCTGATCCTTCTCACCAGATTCTCTCAGCAAGGGACCCTCGTGAGTGGAGGAGGCCAACGGGTCGACCATGTGCCTCGTGGTTGCAGCAGGTTGATCGGAATCTCAAGCAGATGGGGATGGGCCAGGCATCTGCCTGCGGGATGGCAAGACGGAGGCCCCTAGAGTACCAGCGGAAAGTGGACGCAGCGACGCG
>CM068960.1:101393844-101405306 GCA_035128595.1 Eptatretus atami
GAAAAAGGCTTTAAAATGGTGTGATGATGATATTTGCATAAAGCTGTGCATATAAGGTGGCAGTAAAATTTTGTTTCAACAATGGAGGTACAATTAGGCAAAATGCACCTTTTAAACCACTGAACACTTTATTCACTTTACAGTTTACAGAAAAAGTAACTGTGTGGAAAATATAAAAAAGAATAATCCATATTGGAGAAAGCAAAAAAGCACAAAAAAAACAAACAAACAAACAAACAAACAAAAAACATAAAACAAAAAGCAAAGGTGCTTATCTCACCAACGACAAGAACTCAAACTCACATTTCAGGCATTGGAAAGCTTTTATCAGTGACAATTATTGCACAAAGTACTACAATATATTCTAGATAAATTACTGGTGAAAGACAATTGACCAAATTGAGGTAATTACTTCGAGAATGACAAACAGTTGTTTGGATATCACATGAAATAACTTTCCCAATTTTGATCTCCTTCCTTGTCAGCTTTCATTTTTGTTCATGGTCAAAAAATATGGAATCAGTAAATCTTTATACATTTGAGGTTTAACAAATAAAATAAAATAAAAATCACTCAAAGTGATAATAATATATAGTTAACTAGAACAGCACTTTGTGGAGCACATACCTCCATGAGGGTGAACAGTTTACGTTTTGTATCCCACTGATAGGCCGAATCTGGATCTCGACCTGAACCAAAATCTAATCGCCTTGTTCTTATGACATAAACAACTCATCCACCTAGTTTTGTAAGAATTCATCAACAACTTTTTGAGATATCATGCTAAATATCATTTTTGGCCCCCATCTCTCAATGGTGATGAATCACTTAGAAAGTTCTAGTATCTGAATCCAGGTCAGGATCTTCACCAAAATCTAATCAATTCGTCCTCGTCACAGACCCAACCTGCCCACCAAATTTTGTCCAAAGCCATCCACAACTTTGAGATATCCTGCTCCCAGACAGACACAGAGAAACAGTGGTGAAAACATAACCTCCATCCACCTTTGGTGGTGGAGGTAATGAGAAAAACTGTCATTGGTAATAAAGTAATATCAACTCAAAAACAAAAAAAACATTTACCCAGCACATGTGATATTGAACAGCATCTGTGGTAGTCCATGAGGCCGAGCCAAAAATTTGGTCATTGGTACCAAACAAATGCCCTGTTCTAGTCAAGTATTTTGTAAAGATGGGTCCCCTGGGGTATCAAAATCACTTGATAGCAAGGAAATATCGGTAGCTTATATCGTGTAATGGCACTGTTTATACGCGACCCCTTCTTGCACAAAATCGAAGATTTTCGATAATTTTTATACACCATGGATTTGAGTTGGGAGCGTTTTATACTGTTAATATACTTAATGTGTTAAATCTATATATCAAAAGAAAGCTCATGGAATACAGTTATAGTCGTTAAAACATAAGAAGAAAATAAAAACACTCACAGACACCCGACATGAAATACTGCGGACCCCTTGATGCGAAACAAATGTTTTTCTTCACTTAGAAAAATGTGCTTCCCAACATGTAGAACGACATTAGAAACTTCAACTCAGGCACTATAATAACAGTACCTTGAATACATCTTAAATAATTTGAACCTTGTCAATAAATGACACGTTACATATATAGGAAACAAATCTATCATAGAAAATATGTAATTATGTGCTTTCGACATCAAGTTGATCATTTGGTCCAGATTTCAAATGTCGCAGCTGTAACAGCAACACAGAAATAAAATATAAGGCATGTTATAAGACAAACACATTATTATTGTTATTCAAACACAATAATGAAAGTACACAATCTTGGAATATTTGAACTAATAGTCTTCAGTTTCATAATCGTCTTCGCTGCTCAACTCCATTTCGCTGTCTGTACCGTCGTTCATTGGTTGGTTTTCACATGGGCTCAAACTACAAATGTCAGAACACTTCAATCCATTTGCAGCACAGGGACATTGAGGAACTCGACAGGACTTCCGACATTTGCAGGACAGCATCTCAGAACAGCGTCGGGGGCCGGTGCACCATCCATCCAGTCTACGGCTAAGTGTCTGTCATCACCATCGCCAACGAATTTTCAGCCATAGCCTGCAGGATTGGGCGTCTTGGGATCGTTCATCAAACTCTGTTTCCAAATTGCGTTTGATAATTTGCTCGCCGTGCATGTTTTCCAAGACAATCTGCACATGGCGGTAACTGGTAGGACTCTTTCTCACCTTTCTTTGCACAAAATAGTTTGTACCGAAACTCGTTGACTGAACATCTCCGATGTAGCATCATACATGGCACAAACAAAACGTCCAATCGAGGTTGAAGAGAAGAGAAAGACTCCACTGTTGGCCAAGCTCCTTAAAGAGACTCTGGAAATTCTGATTTGCTTTGACCAGTTTGAATGCTTTCATTTTCCCACAACCTGCGAAGGCACTGACGGAGTCGCAACCAGTGAAAGCGTGCAATCCAAAAACTGCCTCTGAGACATCAGATCCATTCATGTTGACAACAGCTGTGATGTCTATGTAATTGTGTCGAGTTTAGTCCCACATTTCTGATAAAGAGGAGCAGTAATTTGTGTACAGAAGCCATGCTCAAAGGAAGACATCGTGTCGTCCGCCACAAGATTACAGCTGCACTTCCGTGTCACTTGCGTGTTTTCCATGAAGCAGTACCCTCGTGTCTGCTTCTTCTTGCTGGCAGCAAAGCTCCGGTACATCTTCAACTGCTGAGTCAGTAATTTTGATGCACTTCTCATTTGAGTTACAAACATATGCTTTGACTGCAATAATGACCTTGAATGTGGTTGTTGCCATTCCTGAAACAGAAATTCAATGAGTTCAGTCTTGTTGTCACTACTCTGCAGGTAACTTCTCCACTGACGGACAATTTGTTGGGAAGTTATATTCTTAACTTGTAGCCTGGATTCTTGCTTCGTCTCGCTCTTTCGTGGTGTTTTATGCTGTGTGGTTGATACACATCAAACACGATGTCAATCCTAGTACTGTGTGCACCTTCTCTAATTGCAGAAAGAAGCAAGTGTTTGCAATGTCTCCAAATGTTTCTGGTCCCCTTCATCTTTTGAACCAAAGCCATGCCTCAATATCGTGGCTGATGGTGTGGGAATGTTCTCTGCTTGTGCATCTTTTTGTAATGCTCTGCCAACACGCTTTGTTTGTCTTCCTGATACTCCATCTTCACAGGCTAGAGACCATGGCAGCGACCTCGGGATGTGCCAGACATCTTTCATATCCAGGTTCTTTCTTGTTTGCATGAGTCATTGCATGAGTACCATTTCGAGTACCATGCCCAAACAACTTTCGGTCTGTTTCAGAATCATTTCTTTTCCATTTGAAGAAACTTTCTTCTGCTTCTTGGTCATACTGAAAAGGTCTTGAGCCTCAGCTTAGGCAATGGATCATGAAATTTCACGACTGGTGGACTTGATTCGAGTCTTCAGACTTAAAGCTCTGATAAGCTGCCTCACCAGCTTTTCTGCTTCTAGCAACTGTGTGGCAATCTGCCTTGTTGCAGCAGCAGCTGTAGACAGACTGACTAGTTCTTGTTGATTTTCTTCAAAGGGATTAACCAGTTTTGCAGGGTTTCTACAACAGCATTGACAGCCAGTTCATCCTTTTTAATTCTGCTGTTCTGTAACTCTACATGTCCATGATCAGATTGCCTGTGACTAACACGTCTCGGAGATGACGCAAGAAGGAATGACCGGTATTCTGCTGTCAGGAAAACCGACTCACTGCACCAGGTTTGAGACATACTTGCGCACTCTCCCGCAACTTTTGTGTCACAATTGGCTGTCTCTTCAATTGTCTGGTCCAAGGGTATCTTAGCAAAGGGTTCTTTTCTCCAGTTGGACAGAAAACTCTCCTTCAAGGAAGTGTTGAAGCACTTCTGGATGGTCATTTCTGAGCTGGGACATTTCAGCGTAGTATACTGAAGGTACCGGGCATAATTCTGTCGGTCAGAGCGAAGCACCAGACAATCATGCCACGAACTGCAGCCATGTGCAAATTCCAATCACCTTCTCTGGAAGAGCGAATTAGGGCCAGCAATACTCCCCAACCATGTCAAAGTATGACATCCATAACGCTGAAAGAGGTCCATTGGTGTGCCGTAGATGTTCACAATATTCTCAAAGTGTTCCAGCATCTGCAAGAACAATTCATGGTTCAGCGTCTCTTCATATTTGGAACTTTGACGAGAAGTGTCCAGAAGATCACTCAGTAATTCCAATAACTGATCGATCTGGTTCATCTGTGTAGGTTGTTGTCCTTCAGCCATAGCAGAAATCCCGCCCATAGCAATCTGAAAAGGCCTCATATATGTATTTGTGCGTTCGGAGAGACCTGTTGTACTGTCTGCCGCCATGACACTCGTTACAGACCCTCTGCCACATCCTGCCTCAATGCAAAGGTCAGCAGGCCTGCATCCTCAAAAGTTTTCCAAGTATTCCCAGAAAGTTGCAGACCATATGAAAAGAGCCGAGGGAAGAATTACTCCGGGATATTGACATCTGTGTTTCCACAGAATTCTGCCACTTTGAATAAAGGGCCTGGTCGAATACCAGTACAACCTCTTGAAGATGTAGGCTTTTTACCTCATTGACCTGTTCAAAATCTCAGCTGCTGTCCATGCTGGTTGCTGGAAAATTGATTGGGTTAAGATAGCCTATGTTGTGCTGATGAACTGTCTGGTCCTGTCTCATAATGATGTTGATTCCTGTCCATCCTGAATAATTTGTTTTCCGGTGCATTTGCCGTAGAAGAATCCAGATCAAGTCCTTTTGGATGGATTTTTGAGGAAGAGCGTGGTATTCTTCAGCAACTGTTTTGCTTCCAGGTCCTTCTCTTTTCCCAGTGTTATAATTGGAAGCTGTTGTTCTTCATATTTGATGGAACGTTGCTTTTCTTTTCTATTACAGGTCATGCCGATTCCAGCTTAGGACCATACACCTTTTGTTGGACAATGAGCCATTGACCCTGTGGCTTGTTCCTGCTCCTGTTGCAGTTTCCTCGAGGAAATCTATATTGTCCCAAACGAGAGCGGAATATATGTAGGGGTAACACAATCAGGAAGTGGGACAGAATCATCTGAGATGAGGCTATTTTCTGAAGGCTCAAGGCAGTGTCGTTTTCCTCGAGAACAGTATATGAAACTCCATGCCCTAGTTTGTTCATTATCTGGATGATTTCCGAGTTTCCTGTCAGTGTTTTCACTGCGTTGATAGCAGATGTGCTTCGGTGGTTCACACGACCACAGGTGACACTGTAGACCAGATTTGGCCATATGAATCCACTAACAGTTGAATTTTCTGCGAGGCACTGTGATAGCTTGGTTCACCTGAAAGGACACACTATGAAGATTTGCAGAAGTTCTGGTAATCGGAAGCCACTCCAGTTCACCAAAGCGGCGTGAAAGGCCACACTTGATCCTGGCGGATCTCTTTTATGGAAAATCGAATTATTTGGCCAGCTTTGATAACGACAGAAGAATCACCAGATGTACTGCTGTAAGGGTTTCTATCTTGTCCTTGAGCTTCTGGTTCTCTTTCACAATTCGTAGATTGTGAGAGTGTGAGGGAATACGAGTGTTTTCCCTTTATCATCTTTACAGAAATGTAAAGTATCTGCAATTCCTTTTCAATATTTGTCGAATATGCTTCTTGGTGGATTCTTTGGTCATGGTGATCCCTGTGTTTGACATCACCTCAACGACGATTGCTGTGAAGCAATCATCTTTAATACACGAGGATTCGTGAATAAATCATCACGGATAAATGTTAGAGGATTCGTTCGCATGTCTTTCAGCCTCGTTGTACAGGCAGTCTTCTTCGGCATCAGGAGACACATCAGTTGTTGCAGTTTCACCGCCTTTATTAGTGTACATGCGGTAACATGAGTGGTGGTAATGTGCCTAGCGGCAACTAAGTCTCTTGACGCAACTGCTAAGATCTTCGGGTCGCTCTTTTGCATTGCGCACTCCCGTATTCTCTTATCGCATCGCAGCTCTGTGCACTGTACAATGATTCTCTTGTTCTTGATTTTTTTTTATACTTTTCTCTTTCACAGAATATGCATTTTTTTCGTAAACCGCTGTTGAAGGCTTTGACCTGGGAAGATGTTTACTGCTACCAAATACTGTGGTTTCACCATCATCACGCCTTTCTCGATGTTTTTCTAAGAGCTGAAGGTCGCGTTTCAATGTAAAGCGTGACCGACACTGTCTATGGTAAACTAGTCAGGCACCTGTCTTCTGATAGATTTTGAGCTTTCTCCAGCAATGGGCATGCTGACGTACACATGCAGCATTTAGCAATGTCTGCCATGATGAAACATCTTTTGGTGAAGTGAGCGGAGCTTGGAATCTTCCTCTGGATAATGGATAACACAAAAAGGTTTAGATCTTTTGCTTGGGGCGAATCTGTTTGAAAAGCGGTCTGTGAGGGCCCTTCACCACTGTTAGAGGATTGCATGGCTATTATTTTTTATGCTTGATTGGGATACCTGAAATAAGCAACAACAATCATTTGTTATAATGAAAACAAACGCAACTTATTGCATGAGTGCAGTCTCAAATTACTACATGAAGCAAAAAAGTGCATTGCAACAGTACAGATTTTTGCATTTCAAGCCTACAGACAGACTAAGGAATGAACGATTTTGAATATATGCTATAATATGATTAGATATGTTAGAAAAACACATAATCTATTTCTATCTACCACCAGTACAATATTTTAAAAATGTCAGGGATAAGGCCACAACTCAAAACGATGGAGTGAATCATCACTTATACTCCAAAATGTAAGGAATTCCCTGTATAGATTACCAGACAAGTGATGGCCAAGTCCTGGTAGGCCTATTGAGTATCAAATTTCATCAATAGATGGATCAGCCACTGAATACTAACACCTATACTAAATATTCTTAAACATAACACAAGACACTAATATCGCTTTTCATTTTGATGTATTCCACTGTTTTGCTGCATGACAAGGAAGGGTTTGATTACATCAAGTATGGTTTTAATGGAATCCTCATATATATGAAAACATAGTAGACAACAAAATCACTCCTTTATGTGGACTATTTCCAAAGTTATGACACTTTTTGTATTTGCGGAATGTTGGATTTTACATTTTGAAAGAGTTTCAATTTACTTTATCTATTTCAAGTAGTGTATATACATCATAGTAATGAAATATGCAGCTACATATGCATATTCTGCCATGTGATTAAAATTCTCAAATATTGAAAAAACAACAGGAATTCAGCGTCGGTCATTTTGAATTTGGCTAATTAAATGCTTCACGTACCTTTTCGCATCAGCATTTCACAACATAGAGGTCATAAGCTTTCCAATGATACCAAACACAACCGGGCACTAATTTGGTACCGATAAAGTGGTCGGCCTCATGGACTATGGTGGTCTGGGATGGAGCACTAAATCATTGGAACTATCAACTATCGCGGATGCTCGAAATAGATCTCAAAATCAGAATTTCTTCTTCATGAAAATGAAATTCAAAGGCAAGTTTGAAGAACCTTCCGGTTCAGGGTTTGCTCCAAGTGTAGGTTGAATCTAAAGCTGCTCCTTCCACCTAAATCGAAGCCAAGTTTTGAACCGGATTGTCGTGCTTTTCTGTTATTTTCTTCCGTGTTGCCGTTTGTGTTTTCATCCAATTTTTCATGCTAAATCGTACCTTGTTCTGCTGGATTGTCAAATTTGTTTGAGTGTTGCTCAAGGCCGACTTCTTCGATATCCGCAAGAAGTTCTGAAGCAAATTCTGTCTCTCTTTTGATGTTGCATCGCTCGTTCCGCTTCTTCTTTCCTAAGTATTGTCCTTTCTGCCTCCTCAACATAATCCATGCCTGGTGTCGGCTTAATGGTTTAGGTGGTGGGCTTGGGATCCGAGGATCCTGAGTTCAAATCCCCCTTGCTGTTGAATTGATACCAGGTGGGGTTGACTGCCTGTCATCCTTCCGAGGTCGGCAAAATGAGTGCCAGCTTGCTGGTATCCTGTGTCGGAGTGGCGACCTGTCCAGGATCGTACCCAATAGCCAAGGAGACTGCTTAAGCAGCACCAACGCTCTGCATAAAGTATGGTCCTGATGGATGTATGGATGGAACATTATCCAAATCCACCTCCTCACTTCAAAAATAAAAATAAAACAGACCAAAAGATGCCTTTTTCACTCCAAAACAATCTCAATCTGGCCAAATTTCCTTCTGATTGTATTTTCTGTATTTCATTCTTTATCTCTCCCTTTTCTCAATATCTCCAAACTGAACATTCAATTGAACAAAACACTTCTTCCTTTGAAAGGATTTAAAAACATTTGAAAATGCTTCACTTTCTTCATTTCTCCGTCATGAGTCCCGCACGTGTTGTTCTTCTTCATCACGATCGATTCTTTGTCTTCTTCGCAAATATTTTCTAAACCTGTCTCTCACCTAAGCGCTTAGTCATTCAACCCTCTTCCCGAAACCTACAGCTCACCACCTTTCTCCATACCTTCAACAACAATTCTTTCCACCATCTCGTGACATTCATCTCCATTTCCAGTTTGGGAATCTTGAGAATTCCATTTTGCAGATGTTGTCTGCTCACGACAATCAAATCCCCTTCACGTTCTTTTGCGGTATCAGTAACCTCCCCCACATCTCATACAAACCCATGTCATTCAACCCCACATCTTAAACATGTCTTCCTCTTAAGCATCCCTCCACTCCATGTCCCCTCTTTCTGCAACTCCTCACCCCACCAACTCAAAGCCTGTATCCTTCCAACCCCACATCTTCAACATCCCTCCTCAAATCTGATAGGCCTGAACCATTGGAATTGAACTTCACATCAAGAACTAAATTTCTTATCTGCCGTGAACTGATCTTACACCTTCCAACCACCAGGAGTCGGTTTGGCTGCGACTTCCCCTCCGCTCTCACTTGTTGTTTGTCTGTGTGCTGTACCGTCCACCAAACAGTGACAACTCTATCGACATCTCTTTATCAGACAACATGGACAAACTTTTTACCACTCAAACTTGTGAGAGTCAACATCTCTATGGCTATTCTCAGGGAGCTGCCTAAATGCCAGTGAGTCTGGCAGTTCACTCAAGCAGACTGGCAGGAATTGCAAGCAGCCATCTCACTTCAGGACTGATAGAAATATAAATTCAGCCTAGGAATTCTTCCACAGAAACCTAAAATTTGGTGGTGGCTTGGTAAATCTGTCTCTGGAGTATGCACCCCCTCCATCCCTTCCCTCACTTAAAATGGCAAAACAGCTGACTCTGCTCATGAGAACACCAAATTCCTCAATTCTGTGTTTCCATCCAAATCTTGTGTCCCCAACCCCTCGCTCTCTATACACAACCTGCCCAGTCGCACCCAACTGCTCCTGGACTCTGTGTCCTTTGCACCTGAGAAGGTGGAGAAGGTTCTGGTAACCCTAGACTCCGATTCTGCAACTGGACCAGACGACATCGGCTCACATTTCCTAAAAACCTGCTCCACAGCTCTTGTACATCCTATATCTGCCCTTTTCATCCTATTGTGTGCCCTTGGTCATCTTCCATCTGTTTAGAAGTCAGCCAAAATCACTCCATTACATAAACAAAGTGCAAAAACCGATCCTCTCAACTACAGACCTATCAATTTACTTCCAATTATATCAGCAAGGTCATGGAATACATCATCGCAGTCGAGATAAAATCATTCCTTTTCTCCAAAACAACCTCATCCCGGATCATCAATTCGGATTCAGACTAAGTCACTCTAAATTGGACATGCTGCTTCTACTCTCCCAACAATTGATGAAGGCCCTCAATGTCAGACATAATAACAGGGCTCTCTCTCTCTTGACATAGCTCGAGCTTTTGTTGCAGTCTAGTGCCCAGCCTTACTCTTCAAGCTCTCTGCCTATTGCATCCAAGGCCGACTCCACTCTTGGGTTACTGACTTCCTCTACTCTCAAAGCCATGTGGCTCTCAATGGAATCCTTTCATCTAGTCTCCCTATGAAAACTGGAGTGCCACAGTGTTCTAGGCCCCATCCTCTTCCATATCTTCATCAACGATCTCTCCGGAAAATCCTCTTTATCTATTTGCTAATGACTCCACTCTCTGCCATGACATCCCTCATCCTTCAGACAGGCAAGCAGCAACCACTCCCCTCTCTTCAGAGCTTGATAGAATCACAAGCCTATTCAGAACAATAGCAGAATTTAGCTTGCAGTGCTTGTGTGAGAAAATTCTGAGGCTATCTGAAGACTCGAGCTCAGTGGGATGTCACCGCATAAGTGATGAGGTACATGGGTTTGAGTCCCGGGTTGAGTCAGAATTTTTTCACACGAGCCCCATGCGGGAATATATTCCTGTTTATTGAATATATATTTGCAACCACTCCCCTCTCTTCAGAACTTGGTAGAATCACAAGCCTGTCAAACACTTGGAATATGTCTTTCAATCCTGACCAATCTCTCACCATCTCTTTCCAAAAGGGTTGTCTGGCTAACCCTTCCATCTACTTTCTTAACAATGCTCTTGAAGAACATTAGTCACTCAAACTCCTGAGTCTCACTATCAGCCATTAACTTTCTTGAGCATACCACATTTCAAAGTTGGCCTCCAAAGCCAGATGTCGACTGGGCATCCTGTGTCGTGAAAAGTCCTTCCTTGGCACACCTAAACTCTTGACAACCGACAAGGCCTTCATCCGCAGCTTGATGGAGTACTGCTTTCCCCTTTGGGTTGGTGCCCCAGCTTCATACCTTGCTCAGTTTTAACACCGTGGCAATCAAGGCCTTCAAGATCATTGGAATCTCCCGAGATGAAGCTGAGTCAATGAGCCTATGACTTCGCCATGGGAGACAGGTCAATCTGTCTTCGACCGTGCCTTTTCTGGGCTTGCACCCTCTGCTATTTCCGTACTTTGTCCACCTTTTCAATAAACTTTTTAAACCTTGTAATTTTGTCGACTCTTATGCACACTTGTCTCTGAATGGTCTCGCTTGGGTAGAAATCTCAGCCCAACTATAAACTGCCATCCTGATATGCATGCAGGAGGAGGCAACAATGTGTGTGGCCATCGTTTGGGTGGATGTTAAACTGGGAATCCCAAATGCCAGCATTATTTGGTGGACGTTAAAGATTCCAGTGTCCTTCATGAAGAATAGGTGACCTATTGCCAGCACCTTGAAAAATTCCAAATTCCTGCTCTAACCCACTTAGTTGAATGTCGGTCTGAGTCCCCGGCTGACCCCAAGAGAGATGAGAATAATTGTGGTCATGAAAGAATGGCATCTGTTTTTTCAAGGCTATTTTTCATTGAAAAAAACAACTATCATTAGTGTGTCACATACCAAGTTCCATTTGTGACCTGTTATTTTTTTATTATCATTATTCTACACAAAAAAGTACAACTGGACTCATCCTTGTTTTTTTT
>CM068960.1:101405316-101418605 GCA_035128595.1 Eptatretus atami
TTGCTCCGATCCATACTTTGGTCTTCAATCCTTTAAATGCCCAACTGATTAAGGTAATCATAAAAGTTCATTGCCATATGTCAATCACATGCCAAGTGTCAGACCTGCTCTACTGTCTCAAAGTATGACTTCACAAGATCTTCCACCCTCTGCGCGGTGTCACCATGACTGACTTGATGCATGTCCGCTCCAAAATCCATGCTTTCTGAATCATACATGAGAAGAGCGAATTAAAGCAATTATAGCTATACCAAGTATAAAACACAATATTGTATAGTTGTGTTGGAACTCCACCAGAATAGTATATTGAAGGCAAGGCATGCAGTCAATGCAGATATAAATTTAATACGAGCAAGACAATAAGATGAGAATAAACTGCAATGTGAAACCAGAATAAACCTCAGGATCATCAGACCTTTGCCAGGCTTGAGTTCTCGGTTTCTGAAGAAATGAATGACGTCCTTGGGGTTCGCCACACGCTCCACAAACCGCTGGCTAAAGCGAAGTGAATTGAAAGGCTCAAAACCTCCACTATAGTCCACCTGTGAAGGACACAAGTAGTCCATTATCTCCACCAAGAAAGGTGAATTATTCTGAATGAGCAAGAATCACTGGAAAAGGTGTATTTTTGTGCATCTGATCTTCATAAAAACGTTTATTCCAACAGATTGATGCTTAAATGTATACTGCAAGGTAATGAAAACGCATACCAAATTTAAATTGACATTTATTTCACAGCATGCGAAAAAGGATCAAAGTATGCAATCACACGAGATTTGTTAGGGGTAGGCACACGCTTCTTGGCTCACCTTTGGTAGGCAACGTGCTGCGGGACATTCTTGGAAATGCACTTAACAATTGTCATTTTTAAATGAAATTTTATTGATCACAATGTATCGTACTCCATATCATAAGATAAAGGAAGATATTTTGTAATACCGGCTACCACCAAAGGTATTCACTATTTCCGCCATGGCAATTTTGGAGTTTCGGTGACATCCACATTTGCCCCATTATAAAAGATTACAAACAGGCTCCTCCATAATTAGTGGTAGAAAATAAATTGTAAAATATTTCCAACTCCATTTTCTTTACATTTCCTCCTGGGCAACACATGATATCAACCTCAATTCTAACCTCCTCGTCATCCTCATAACCAATTTCTCTTCTTGTTTTACTGCTGCACGTACAACCACTCTTCACCACGATCACCAATTAATTACCTCCGCCACCAAATGTGGATGGAGGTTATGTTTTTACCCCATCTGTCTGTTTGTGAACAAAATATCACAAAAAGTTGTGGATGGATTTGGACGAAATTTTGTGGAGAGCTTGGGTATGTGACAAGGACGAAATGATTAGATATTGGTGAAGATCCGAATCCGGATCCAAGAATTTTTTAAGTGATTCTTCAACATTTAGTGGCAGGGCTAAAACGATATGTAGCATGATGTTTCAAAAAGTTATGGACGGATTCAGATGAAACTTGGTGGTTGAGTTGGTTAGGTGACAAGAACAAACTGATTAAATTTAAGTTCATGTCCAAATCCAGATCCATCAGTGGGATACAAAACATAAACTAATCAGCTTGGCAGAGGTATGCTATCTAGAGTGCCCTTCTAGTTTTTCATATCATCAACAGCAAAGAGAAAGTAAAGAAGGAAATCTGCTCGTCATGCCTAATTTGGCCTAATGTGGTGTAAGTCTACACTTTGAAATTGACTCTTCAATGTTTCAGGACAACTTGGAAATAGCAATAAAAATGCGACACTACTCATGAAAAGCAGCTCTGCCCCAACCCATAAATGAATAATTAAAAAACAGTGATGCATACTCTAAGTCGAATGAGGGGAAGAGTCGGCTGAAGGATATTCCCAGAGTGCTGAAGCTTCAAATCTTCCAGCAAGGTCTCCACCTGCGAGCATCAGATATGCATGGGCAAGCAGGCCTCAGTCAAACAGCAAGGATTTCAATCATTGTTCCACTTTACACTTATAGAAGGTATTTTACAAACCCCTAGTGACTCCGCTCTTTGTGCTCACAATTTTACTGCTCTTGGCCATCATATATTAGAGATGTATTCTCAACCACCGCCACATCTCCATAAACAGGTCTGAGACACGAGTCGAAGGTGTTATCCCCTCCCTCCAACCTCCCATACAAAACAGGAAAGAATGGCCATGCACCAGCAAAACTCAGGGGAGATGTCAGTCCTTTTCTATGCAGTTTCCGGCCAGTGCCAAACATTCCTTCCAGTGGTTGGTGAGTTTGCCGATACCATTGGAAGAGAAGTCATGTTTTGTTCTCTGAAACTCTTTGGAAAGGGAAAGACTTCATGATTCCCCTTTTTGCTGCTGCAATTGCCAACAGATAGGAAGCAAAGAGATGAAAGCTACAACAACAAAAAAAAGGAGGAACCTTTTCTATGCAGTATTTCTCAACACGGTGTGTAGCATCTGGATCATCAGAATTAATCCTGGTCTCTGCAAGGACCACGTCTTCAAGGTGGAAGGGTCGAACCGTTTCAAGATTAAGGCGCTCGATCTTCATCCGTTTCCCCTGCACTTGAAGGAGGCCCACACACCTACGTGAATACAGTGGGGGAAGGTTCAGATCACCATCTTGCCTGATGTATCACAAGACTACTGGTTGTTATACATGAAGAGATAATAAAAGCATTTAATATAAAAGCCTATAAAGCAGTGTACATCCCTCAAAGCAGAAAACAAAATAACAAATAAATACAAACTTGATAAACAACTTTTTTTTTTAATCAAGATTTTGCATAAATGACATACACGACATTGCAGATAAAAAAGAAAACTTAATCTGCTGTTCTCTCTCTCATTAAAACAAAGCATTCTCGACCAATTTTCATAAGACAACTGCATTTATTGTATTTTCGTATTGTTTTTCTTTTTCTTCCATGTGGCAACAGTAAAACAACATTTATAATAGTCAGTTGAAGATGGAATAACCATTCATTGGCTGTGTGTAAAGCAGAATTGACACCAGAATTTGAAACTAACATTTCATAAAAACTTGTCTTCAACATTGTTCATTCTAACTACCGTCAAATGGAGTAGACAGGTCTTTTATCAGAGGTTAGATATTTGTCTACACAATGGTGCAAACATCAGTGGCATTGGAAATATTGATGTGACCCTGCATTACTTTTTCCCAGCCTCCCCAGGTGATAGCGAAGTAGCGATGGTGCTGCCAGGCTGCGTTACGTAAAACAGGTGTTGCTCGTTCCGATCAGGTTCTATCCGGGACTCATGCTCGTGACCCCACACCACCAGATCCAAAAACTCCGACAAGAACTGCTCAGGAAGATAGTTGGTCGCACCATGCTTAGCCCTGCCAACAACAAGTTGTACTGTACATCAGGATTCACAGAATTTAGTAAAAAATATGGAAGATCAAGCGCAGAGGAGAAAAGCTAAAATTTGTGCATATTTAAAGTTTATAAAAACACAACACAAACAAAAGTTAAATAACGGAAAGGTTATACAGTGAATGTTCAACAAAGGATTGCATACCACTTGTAAAAGGAAGGGAACTTAAAGATTGGAGACAGAACTAGATATCTACGATCATAAAGCGATTGTCAAGAGTAAGCCTCCCCCGGCTGGCTTACCTTTGGCGATCGCCCGCGGCTTATACTTGGCTCGTGATCCAATGATAACCATATTTTTTTCAGACCACCATATGACCTTGACCTTCAACATTTATGGATAGAGTGCAGATTAAGGAAATGTGTCCCCATCTACAGTCTATCCATAAAACTCAACAATATGAAAATTGGAGGAAAATTATTCAAATTATGATCAAAAAGGTGTTTTTTGTTAATTCGGTCACAATCCGAAAAAAATGGGGCAAAGACATGAATCAAATATCAGGTGCACAACTTCAGTGCAGGTATGCTATCATGATGCAAAAACATCTTGGAAGGTCAAGTGGTCTGAGATTCCGCATTGGCGAAATTGAGTGATGATAAAAAAAATGTGTTTTTTTGTTTTTTTCAGACCGCCATTTGACCTTCACCTTTAACCCGGAGGGGTATGATGTAAATTAAGCGTTAATGTAACTTGTTCTAGGCTATCTGGAGAGGGCAATTTTGTTCCGATCAGACAAACCTTAGTCAAGTTATGGTGAAAAATGTTTAAATGTCTATTATTTCCAGAATTGGGCCATGACCTTAAAATTAGGTCAAGGTCTAAAAATTAGGTCAACTCTGCATGAATTATATTCACATTATTGATGCAAAATTTCATTCCGCAAGTCCCAGCCGGCTCTGAGAAACAGCTCAAAAATTGTGAATTTCGGTCAAAAATAAATAAACAACCTAAATGGTGGTTTACTATTCCTTGGGGTCGAAGAAAAAAAAAAACATTAATATAGGGGGCTTTCATAGGAGAAACAAACCCGACAACAGGTATAAGCCTTCCCATGTCATATAGAGGGAGGCAAAATAATTACGTTTATATGGAAACCACAAAAAGCTTATGTATTTCAAGTTAGTAAAGTTACAAAAAAACAATTTGATGTTTTCATTGAGGACAAACAAGTTTGTGATACTTTTTAAATCTCTCTTTGCTTGGAGGACTGATTCAAACCTTTTCTTACGATTCTCCACGAGTTCCGTCTCTTTCCTTTCAAATTACAGCCCATTCTTCTGCACGTAGTTAATTTAACTTCTGCAGGTCAGAGTACCGAGACTCACAGCTTTATCCCACAACGTTTAAATCAGGTTGACGTCAACAGATCGAGAGGACCAATCAATCAACTTGACCTGGTTCAGGGTAATTCTGCACTGTATCTTCTTTTGTGAATATTGTATTTCTTTTGCTGCACCCACAAATTCCTTGCTTTCCCCTGCTGTACATCTTGTGAATAAACCCATACTGTGCCACATAACTTTCCTCACTTTGTTGGAATAAATGTGCCTGTTATAAATGAACCCAGTTCGTTTTTGTCTTTTCCTCCATTCGTCTAGCATGGTCTGCACCTTAGCATAGCTGGGACGTTATCCCACAAAATCTGCATATTAGCCGGTGCGTGCTTGGCAGCTCCGCTCGGCTGAACTTGATACGGTAAGCAACGCAAATACGCATCGAGGGCGCGATTCCCCAATGAGGCGACCGCATGTTCCTAGTTAAACAGTTGTCAGACGGAGGACACTGGGTCACGTGGTCAAATTATTGACGTTTGCGGTCGATTAGTGACCCGCCGTGACACAAACTTATTCGTGTGCGACGGCCTGCGATTCCCGGTGAGTCTGGGGAGGGACCAGGGATATCTCTCCCCCCCCCCCCCACCCTGTCGACCCCCGTGACCTCGGGTCCACGACAATATATTAGTTGAATTGCTAACATACTACTTGTTAACCCCTCTAAGTCCAAGTTTTTGGTTTACCTCCAAATACTTTGTTCCCCTTTCCTTCTGCCATTTTCAATGATCAAAAGGTACAAAATGATCCCTTGCTGCCTCTACCTTCACACAATTGTTTCTATCCTGCTAAACTTTATCATGTGTTCGTGAGATATCAGTTTGTTCCCCACCATTCCATAAATGTTGTTAACCTCTCACCCTTTGTTGAATAGCTCTTCTGTGAGTCTCAATATAAATGTGGAAGACAGTGAAATGAGCGAGTTCATAGAACATGTTACCCCACATAGTGTTCAAGTATAAGTACTTAAGTTAAAAAAAAAAAAATGATATTAAAGATAGTTTCAAAAAATTCTGGAAGTTTAGCACGATTGGAAGTCTTATACACCACCCTATTTAACATGTCCAAGTACTGCTAAACGGAAGGTTTTTGAAAGCGCAAAGGCGACGAACAGTGTTATTCAGTAGTTCAAGTATATAATTCAAGTTAAATAAAGGGTTAAAGGCATATAAATAAATTAATTGCAGAATTTACTGCCATTTTCGCAGCGTTTATTACACCTCCCTATCTAACACATTACATTAGTTATTCATGCCTGTTGTTTATGTCCTTTATGACATCTTTTAAAACAGTAAGTTTCCTGTTTGGAAAGATGTCCAATTTTGTTTGATTGACAGACAGGCAGAGTAAAAAAAAAAAATTATCTCCCTCCTCTCTGCACATCTGCGATCAGGACGACTACAGAGACAAAGTACTGTTCAACGGCAGGTATGTTTTCTGATTCATGTTCAAAATATAACATTCAATTGAAATATGTTGCTCCTCTATCATAAACTGACATTTGCAGACAGATAGACAGATGAACGGACGTGAAAAAATTGCTTAACCCCACTTTCCGCTTCACGTGTGAGAGTAATAAGACTGGAGCGAAGTTGATGGCACGCAATTGCAAATCCCCATACTTCCCACCGAAAACAAGGTTGAAAGATGACAAAAGATTCCAGCAGGAATGACCTAATGTCGAATCGAGACAAAAAAATTCTTCTGTTTTGACCCCTGTAACCCAAGTCCACACCCCCTGGGGCATGAACCAGGGGTCAAATTCAAAATATCGTTACAAACTTCATGCGTTCCCCAATGCTGATCGCATATACAAGTTTAATTTAAAAATGTTTAAATATGTGCCTGTAATTGCATTTTTTTGGTATTTGACCCTTTGACCCTTTGACCCCCCCCCCCCCCCCCCCCCCAGTACCAGAGGCCAGGGCCAAAAATGATACTGCTCTTGCACCTTCTTGCCATGTGCATTTAATAACTACCAAATTTAGAGAATTTCTGTCCAACCGTTTAGGAGAAGATAGCGTGACGGACGGACGTACAGATGGAGCAGATTACAATATCCCCACTGTTTTTTGTTTGTTTTCTTTTAATCAAAAAGCATGGGGATAACACACAAAAGGAAAGGCAGGTAAAAATGAAACCTGTTCTGGTGGACAACGAAGATGCTGAACCAGGCATCACTATCCTTACTCGGCCGTAACATGGTGACTTGTTTGTTGAGAAACATCCTGTAGAGGCGCTCATCTCGTATTGCACCTGCAATGAAAAGGACGTACCAATGGAAACCGATGGAAAAAAACAAAAGCATTAAATAATCAAATAATTAGACAAATAAATAAACAAATCAAAATGCATGTATAAATCAGTTACCATTCATGTGAAACCACCCTTAACAAGCTCAACTGATATTGAATGAAAAGAATCAAGTATACTTCATAAAATAATGATACTCAATAAAAAATAATCAATTTATAATATTGACCCCTTCAGAGACAAAAGGTGGAGATCCACCGATTGATAAAATAATACAGAATTAGAAGGGCACTCTTTGACGTCGCCAGATATGGCTCCGCCCACATTATTACATCATTATACATACTTGTACCAAGTTTAATTTAAATCTCTGAACCCAAGTTGAAAATATTAAATAATTCTGGCTGCCAGACCATGTGCCCAATCAGGTTGAAATTTAAAACATATATTCCCCATGACTACTAGATCATAAATGTGACGTTTCACATCGATTGATAAAGCGGTTCAAGAGAAATAATTTTTTAAAAGATTTTCGTTCAATCCAATCTGGCTGCCAGATCATGTAACCTATTAATTATAGTGAACACCCTGGTATCCCCAATGCTTTAGGAATGGGTGGGTGAAGTTTCCCCTCGATCTGTCAAGCCGTTCTGGAGAAGAAGATTTTTAAAGGCTTATTCTTCAAAAAAATCATAGCTGCCAAACCATGCGACCGATGATGTCATAGGTGGAGAACTTTTTGCTCCTCCTGGATCGGTGATTATAACTGTAAAGTTTCACCTCGATCTGTTTCGCCGTTTCGGAGAAGATTTTTGAAAGTTTTTATGGTTAAGAAAAATATATGGCTGCCGAACCACGTGACCAATGACGTCATCAATTTTTCTCCCCACACAATTTAGCCCAAGATGACCCTCACAAATTTTCATACTGATCGGATGAAGCATTCGACATATGCAATTATGATGTAATAACGAAGCCACCTATGACCTCATCAAAAAAAATATATATATATATCACACTTGTTTCCCATGGGGAGTACTTGAAATGTGCCAAGTTTCAATTTTTTTCATGGAGTGGTTTCAGAGATACAGTAGTCCAAAGTTTTTTTTGTGTCATTGTGTGAAAATTGTGTCAATCGGATAAGCGGTTGCAGAGAAAACAGAAAATTAGCATGGACGGGCGACACACGGAAACCAAAAACATAATGCACTGGCGACTTTGTCAGCGGAGGCATAAAAGGAAAGAGTTAAAGGCAAAAATTAAACAAAAGTGTAGGAGTAAAAAAAAAAAAACTATGCGGTCAATGTTGCCCCAATTTTGTAAAGAATATGTATGGGGATCTGATACCAAGGCCGTAGAGGGCAATACACGTGGTGCCCTTCTTCAGCAGAAGAGGGCTCAGGGAAAGATCTTCTAGTGAGGTGGCACGGCCAAAGTGGTTTAGCAGCCCAGTACTTGCCAAGATGTCCAAAGCACACAATCCATCTACCTGGAGAAGAAAAGGTGGAACATGCACTCAAAAGAACCTTGCCGAGTTAAACGAGTCTGAAGCTCAGCTTTGAGGTATGTTTCGGCCCAAATTCAGTACTTGCACAATAAATGGAGATAGGTAAACAGGACAGTCTGAAGATCTTACCCCTGTTGGATCATCATGGTTTCCATGGATACTAAACACAGGAAGAGCAATATTGAGATTTGTATCCTGGTAATTAACCCAAGGAAATCTGAAAGGGAGAAAAGAAAATAAATTCAATGAAAAGGTATAGTAGTTTGGCCAAATGCATCATCACGCATGAAACCTATGCCTCACACCAAGTGCAGACCTCTCCCAAAAACTTACTTGCTGTGACTAAAGTTCACGGCCTGGTCACTCAGAACCTGGAAATTAACCGGACGGTCCCCCATGCAATGCTTTCGCAACATTGCTATGCAGGAGTTCAATGCCTTCCGTGATGGCTTATTCTCGTGGAACAGGTCACCACCCAACAGCACAAAGTCCACCTGGAGTAGAAACAATCGTCTTTGTTTCATATACAAAGTAATTTTTGTGTGAATAAAAGCATATAGGGGCTTGGTGAAAAAGACAGGGTTGTTTGCCTACGTACATTGTGCGTCCGGGCAAGTTGCAAGACTTCATCAAAAGTAACGAAAGAGTCCTTCCCACGGACTGCATCACGTTCCATGTATCCAAGATGGATATCGGTTGCCAGAAGGATTTTGAAAGTATTGCCATCCCTAAGAAAAGGAGCAAAGTTGGATAGCAAAACAAAACCTGTCAAAAATCCTCCTCTGCATTTGGGTTGGTCTGGTTGGATCAATGGCTCGTTATTCTGACAGATCAGGTTCAAATCATATACAGTATTGTGCGACGTCTATTGTGCTTAAATTAATGTAAAAGTAAACAGACATCATACACATGATAGGATATAAAAGCTTTTTCATGACCACTTAAAATTAACACAATTATACTTTGAAATAACTAGTGACTCAAAACTCTGAAGGCTTCCAAACAGTGTAGCAACTAAAGTTGAAAGCAGGAACCAGGAAGCAGCTTCAAATTTAGTATTCGTGAAACCGGCAAAATTAAACTAAAACTGGTCATTTGAATAACAAATAAAAAATTTAGTATTCAAATCACTACAAACCTATCAAAGGCTGTTTTCTTGTTGAAATTAGTGTCTCGCTCGCTATGGACACTACATTAGTTGCTGAGGGAAGACCGAGCCAGAATGGTGCCACTAAGCAAACCGATCAAGGCCAGTTTCTGTGATATATCAAATCGGATGGAAAATATCAGTCATTTATAAAGATGGCCACAAAATGGTATTTCGCTGGGAACGAGTACGCCTGCTCACTAGCGGAGGGGCAGGAAGGGTCATGTTATTATCCTCTCTGGGGTATATATATATTTCAGTAGCTCTAGGCTCAGGCCCGTTAGTCTGTGGGGGAGCAATAAGCCTATAATGCCTCAAGAACGTCGGGTTTCCTCCCTTTCAGTTTAGTATTAAACAGCAGTAGCGACTGTTTAAAAAGGTAATCATCCATGTTTGTGGTTTATAATATTTTTATATTCCAGTATTTTGAAATTCAAGTTTATAATATTATATCCAAAACTCAAGGGGTGCCCCACAGAACGCCACGCCAAGCTATTATTATTTATCCACATTAACACGGCGTTTGTCCAAGGAGGAAAAACCCCTTTGGTGAGAGAGGATATTATTAGTATTAATATTGTTCTGTACGAACATTAATATAATGCTATTATCATTACCTCCAACACTGAAGGTGGAAGGAGGTGATGTTTTCACCCCTGTCTCTGTTTCTTTGTTACTTACAAAATCGATGATTTTTCAAGTATATTGGTTAGTCGACTGTTATTCTTCTGTCTGTTTGTTTGTTTGTTTGTCTGTCTGTCAATCACCTACAGGTCACAATTCTAAACCGATTGTCATGAAACTTCACCAAGTCGTAGAGGGAGTTTCAACTGAGAAGCCGATTGATTTTGAGGGCAAAGGTCATCTTCAGATCAGATTTCTAAAATTGTCATTTTTCATCCGATTGATTTGAAATTTGAACAAGATTTGCATATTGTGTCATTGAATTGGGAAACCAACTACTTTTGAGGTCTAAAGGTCAACTCAAGGTCAAACTTCTAAAATCATCAATTTCAATCTGCAATATAATCAATTTTAATCCGATTGACCTGAGCTTTGATCAAGATTGTCAATCTTAATCTTAATGAAATGGACAATTTGATGAATCCATGGCAACCTTTAGAGAGGGGGGGGGAGGGGGTGGATTCTGCAAGTATCGTGCTGCGCACGACATCTTTTTTCTTGTTTGTCTGTTTGTTTGTGTGCAGGATATCTCAAAAAGCCGTGGACGGATTCGGACGAAACTTGGTTGACACATTAGGTGTGACAAGGGACACATGATTCAATTTTGGTGAAGATCTGAATCCGAATCTGGATATGATAGTTATTTAACTTTTAAAGTGCTTGTTCACCATTGAGAGATAGGGCTAAAAACGACATAGTATGATATTTTATAAAGTCATTGGACCCGATATGTTCTCATGGATGAGGCATTGCATGGTGGAGTTATGCACTCTACCGCATGCCCTTCTAGTTAATGTTGTTATTACCTCCGCCACTGAAGGTGGAAGGAGGTTATATTTTCACCCCTGTCTGTTTGTTTGTGTGCAAGATATCTCAAAAAGTTGTGGATGGATTCAGATAAAATTTGGTGGGCAGGTTGGGTATGTGACAAGGACGAATTGTTTAGATGTTGGTGAAGATCCAGATCTAGCTCCTAGAATTTTAAAAGTGATTCTTCACCATTGAGAGATGGGGCTAAACCGATATATAGCACAATATCTCGAAAAGTTGTGGACGGATTCGGACGAAAATTGGTAGACATGTTTCGTGTGTGACAAGGATGAATTGATTTGATTTTGGTGAAGATCCAGATGTGAGAATTTTTTTTAATTTTTAAAGTGATTCTACACCATTGAGAGTGGTGTTCATTTTGCCGACAAAACATAACTTGTGAGTGGTGATAAACACATCGCAAAGGGAGTGCTTCATCTCAAGGAAAGAAAGCACCGTGATGTGTGATGAATAGATTTAAAATAATTTTTCCCTGATGTTTAATTTGGCAGGTCTATTACAAAATTATGGGGCGAGGTTAGGTTAGTAGAGAAAGTAAGTGGAATAATAACTCCGTTTCATGTCCACAAAAACAACAATAATTACAATAACATTTGTACAATTCCTAAGGTTAATACATATCGATATTGTTTCACAAATGCACACTACAATTTATTGTGCGATCACAAAACACCCATTAGTAAATGGCCCAACCCATGCACACGGTGGAACGTTGCAGTTTTTTTTAATCGGAACACCTGTCCCGAGAATGAAACGAAACTACCTCAGCGGTGCAAAAAAGGGAAAATATCTCAACAATATGGGAAAAGGGTGAAAAATTACCCGAAATTAACTTTTTTCATCACACAAACGTCAGAACCAAAAAAGGGCCCTCGGCCGAAGAGCACATGTGCCTTTATGTGCCGGGGTGTGTGTTCCTTTACCGATGAGCTTGTAGAGCACTCACCAAGTGGCTTAAGCACTAAAACAAGCACTCCAACGAAACAGTTGATGAACGGCTGGCTCGGCATATGATAGCAAGCTGATTGATAATGGAACACACCGCATGGATCAGCTTTTTGTGTGAATTAGTGTTTAGGGCTGGCGGTGAGATAAGGAGGTTACTGCTATTCTAATCACATGAAAATAATTTGAAATTTATTTCTACGAAAGTGGCCAGGGAGGATCACGTTATTCTTTTTATTACTGCCACTTATTGCCCTATTATTATTATTATTGTCAATATTATTATTAATATTTTTATTTAGCAACACTGCATATGTTAATATTATTTTTACCCTTGCTGAAGGAGGGGGATAGGTTTTCAGGTAAATCCAATATGGCTGCCAAACCATGTGACCTATGATGTCATATGTGTGACTTTTGTTCCTCATGGATAGGCGGTCATATATGTAAAGTTAAGCCTCAATCTGCTCAGCCACTTCAAAGAAGATTTTTGAAGGTTTTTATTTTTTAAACAATATGGCTGCCGAAATCACTTGACCAATGACGTTATGAAATTATTTTCTGTGGACCATTTTATCCCTATATGATTCTCAAAAATGTCCATACTGATCGGATGTGGCATGCCACATGTGCAAATGACGTCACAACGAGGGCACCTATGACCTCATAAAAAAAAATCACCCTATTCCCCAGGAGTACTTGCTGTGTGGCAAGTTTCAATTTTTTCCTTGGTGCGGTTTCAGAGATAGTTCCAAAGTTTTTCCGTTTTTCCAATACGGCTGCCATTCACTGATCTATCAAGTCATAATTGTCATTGAAACATTCTGCATGAGTAGTCGCACCAATGGTGAAAATTTCGTCTCAATCCGCCAAGTGGTTGCGGAGAAAAACACGAAAGTTCTGGGCGGACAACACAACAAACAAAATCACTTGTTCTTGTTTTCACCTATTCAACTCATCCACTTGTTTTGTCATAATTCGTCCACAACTTTTTGAGATAAAGTGATATATTATAGTTTTTTGGCTCTATGAGTTTTAGAATTAGGCCTGTGTTTGAACTTTGACAACTTAAAAAATTAAATGGTAGTTGAATTCAGTGACCTGACATGAAAATGCTCTTCAAATTTCAAGTTTATTGGATTAAAATTGGGGATTTTAGAAATTTGGCCTATGTTGACCTTTTGGTCTAT
>CM068960.1:101451024-101466080 GCA_035128595.1 Eptatretus atami
CAGGCGTTTTGAAAAGCCCCGGGATAGTTTAAAGTGTAATAAATGCTAGGGTAGTTAGAAAAAATGTACCCTTCGCACCATCCATCCCTTCGCTCTTCCGTAGGCCGCTGGACTCACTTTGGGAAGATTGCTGAACTCTGTGGAGGCTATTCTGAGGCTTTTTTGGCCTCGAGGCAGGACACTAGTCTCTCCCTTATTCCCCTCCAAAAAGGATCTTAGTGGTTGGAGTAGGCTAGGTTGACAGGATAGGTTAGCCGGACAAAGACAATAGGGGGGTTTGGGACGAGCAATTATAAAGAAAAAAAAGAAAAAAAAGAAAAAAAAAAGAAAAAGGGGAAGTCTAAATTTTGTTGTTGCAAACTAAGGAGTGGGTGTGGACAAAGACAGGCAAAGGCGATAGGTTGGGGGAGACAGTAGGTAGGTCCAAGCCCGTTTCTGGACCGGCCGGCACCACCCACTCCCTCCAGAACCTCACGACCAGACTAGAGGCCGCCCAGCTTCATATGCCGGCCTGTTGTGCTGTATTTGCTGGTCCGCATTTGCCATGCCTTCATTTGCCTGCCTTTGCCTTGACCCCATGCCTGCTTGCCCTTGTTGCATTGCCCCATGTCACCAACTCACCATGTGCGCCAGGACCATCTTCCAGTATTCTGCAAGGACTGCCCTGCAGGCAGCCACACCACGAGGACTGCATTGTGCAGCCCGTGCGCCCATATTTTGTGTTCATTCCAGCCCCAATGACTTCTTTCTTTTTCCTTCCACAGATCACCGGTTCTGCGCCATGGTTAGTGTAAATAGATAAGGTAAAATTGTAAAAATTTTGAAACCCACCTGTGGTTTGTGTTAGCGCCGGCAATTTAGTTAAGTTGCCCGTGTGAGTCTGATAGTTTAGTTACGCAGCGCACTAGGTTATTTATTTTGGGACATGTATACCAATGTCGCCTCAGGATCCGTAGGTAAAACGTAGTCGGGGAAAAAGAACTTACACATGCATGCCAAACGAAAATGTGACGACTCGGGACGAGTCTGTAAAAAGGGGAGAGGGTAGTGTTACGGATTTGGAAACCTTGTGCACACAAACAGCCAGTCCGCGTTCAGTTATTTCGATAAGCATGTGTTTATAGTTAGAATCCATTCCCTATGTCTAATGGGAATTCGTGTGTGCGCCTACGAGTTATTTTTTAGTTAGGTTTTTATTACATCTACAACAACAACAACAACAGCGACGCCGACCCGCACTCAACCCGGTCGCCATTGCCCACGCGTTTTTGGCTGAGGGCGTGGGCGGAGCCTCCGTCGCTTCGGATCGAGGCTCCGCCCCAAGGAGGGGCATGGAGCATTTCCTCCAGCCAATGAGCAAAGGCGAGCATCGCACGTGCGCCCCAGCCAATCAGGGGGCTGACCACCTCAGGGGCGGCACCGCCCAGCCAGATGGATTGTTCGGCCCGACCAATGAAGGGCGGCCACGAGTCGCCCGACAACCCCTCGTCCAATCCGGAGGCGAGTCCCTCAGAGTGGTGCCTTCGACCCGCGGGGGAGGGGGAGGATAAGACGAAGTGGTGAGCCATGGAGAAAAGCAAGAAAGGTTCGCCTCGTCAAAGCAAGCAAGGTTCGCCTGGTCAAAAGCAAGCAAGGCACGCCTGGTCAAAAGCAAGCAAGGTTCGCCCCTTTGTAAAGGAGAAAGAGAGGAAGCTGCTGGCGTTCTCATCTGGTACGTGCCCGTGCTGGCTGGTGTCCGTGGCGCCGTTCTTGGTCCCCGGAGCTTGGCGGTGGGTTCGAGTCCTGCCACCGGACAAGCTCGAGCAGACCGCACGAGGCGGGCAGGTGCAAATACAGGCCGCGGCCACCATTTCTTTTGGTTTGTGTGTGTGTGTGTGTGTGTGTGTGTGTGTGTGTGTGTGTGTGTGTGTGTGTGTGTGTGTGTGTGTGCGCCAGTCTGTTAAGTAGAATCGTTAAGTGCCTTGTTAATTGTACATTACATTTCCTTATTCGTGATAACTCTGCTCTGTGTATCCCTCCCGATTAGTGTAAATGAAACCCCTGTTAAATGTACCAGCTCGTTTTCTGTGCTTTCTCTCATTGACCCAGACCGCGCGGTTGAGAAATAGTAAGGCCGTTCGTGCCGTAAATTGTTCATTTGGACCGACGGATCTTGGTAATCCCTGCTCGGTTCACACCCGGATCAGGCTCGGTAAACGGTCCGTTCCGCCCTAGGTCCGTCGAGGGTGTGGTTGTCCCCGTTAGTTGGACGACGTGGGCATTTAGGTATATTGAAATTAGGCAACTAACCCTACCCCACGCCGTCAAAATATTGGCGACCACGGTCCGCTAAGGGACCCATGAACCCTTGGACTTATCCGAGAGTCGCGACCTAAATTCCGGGTGTTCGGTGGGAGACAACTCCACGGTTCCACCTAGTGGTCGTTTATCACCACCGACCCCCAGCCCAAAACAGTATCACCACATGTCTCAGCGCTCTCAGTTCCAGAGCATAGTTCAGACATCAGATCGATCAGTTTTGGTGGCACCCCACGAAGACCAAGAATCATCCAGAGGGCATCCTGATTCACTGAATCAAACGCATTACAGAGATTAACATAGGTTGCAAGCAGCCCCTGCCAAAACTCTCGTCTGCGTTCGGTGAGGACCTGAAGGGCAAGGTGAGGTCCATCGTCGACCACTTTGGTGTAAAGCCTGACTGCTCTAGGCGCTAGGGCTCAAGCAGATGGTAGCAAACCCCATCACGAATTATCCAAGCAAAGACCTTGCCCAGCACTGAGAGCAGCGTCACCCCTCGGTAATTGTTGCAGTCCTGGCGATCACCCTTCCCTTTCCAAAGAGGGACAACAAGGCCCCTCTTCCACTCAGTTGGGATGATGCCTGTGTTCCAGGCAGAGCATAGAACTGCATGCAACAATATGAGTGCAGCATTTCCACCAGCCTTGAGAAGTTCAGCATGGATACCACAGATCCCAGGAGCTTTACCCATTTCAACCGGTTCACCACAGCCTGTTTTTCCACAAACGAAGGTGGACCACAGTTGATTGGACGGTCAGCAAGAGGGATACTAACACCCTGATATCCAACTGACAGCTGGTGGATCAGCCTGGTCCAACCACTCAAAGTAACCGGCCCAGCGGGTCTTCACTTCAGACTCCTCTGTCAAGAGCCGACCACCCTCCACTCCAACTGCGGTACACCAAGGGATGGGCTTGGAGAAACGCAATGCTTGAATTCCCCTGTAAACAGGATGAGAATCACTTGACCACAGGTGATGCTCTACCCCCTCACGGAGTCCTCGTACATAAGCCTCCTTGTCCACCCTTAGCGCACGTGCAGTTTTACACCTCAACTCCCTGAACAGCTCAGCTCTGCCATTGCGCCGAGCCCCGTGACTCTGGTCAATGGTATCCAGTGTTCCTTAAGAGAGAAAATTATTCTTTGTCCGACGGTGAGTTCCAAGACATCCACTGGCAACATCATGGACGGTGGTCTTGAAGGCACTCCACAACTCTTCAGGATTCCCCAAAGCACCCAGACCCCCAAAATCCCCACTCAGCTAGTTCGCAAACTCCTCAGCTACCTTGTCATCCTTGAGCTTGCCAACATCCAGTCGAGACGTGAATGGTACCATTTTCCTGGATTTAAGCTGCAACTTCAGAGTTGCTACAATAAGCCTGTGGTCAATTTTGAAAAACTGAGTACTCCGGTGGACCCTGAAGTTATGGGTCATCCTCCAGCGACTATCAACGAGCACATGGTCAATCTTCTTTGCCACACTACCAGCGTTGGAATACCAAGTCCAGTGATGAGCCTGTGGGTGCTGAAACCATGAACCATCCACCCTAAGTCCATGACTTATTGCAAAGTCAAGGGACTTAGTGCTATTCTGGTTCACAATTCCAGACCTATGGGGAGCAACACGTGTCTTATAACCATCACTATCAGTTCCAGTCGATGCATTGAAATCCCCCAAGCCAAGAAGTGTATCTCACCTGGGGCACTGATATTTCTCTAAGGTCTGATGAAAAAATGGACTGGCAAACCCTCCCATCGACTTCCTTAACAATCCTCTTGATGAAGTTCAGTCACTCAAACTCTGGGCCTCACTCTCCTTCTCTCTTCAGTGATGCATGTTCTTTCTTAGGCAAACCATATTTCCAAGTTGGCCTCCAAAGGCATTCACCGACTAGACATCCTCCATTGTGCAAAGTCTTTCCTGAGCACACCTGAACTTTTATCTTCCTACACCGCCTTCATCCGCAGCTTGATGGATGCAGGACTGCTTGCCTCTCTGGGATGGCACCCCTACCTTCCAACTCGCTTAGCTTAATGCCATGGAAACCAAGGCCTTCAAAATCATTGGAATCGTCTGCACTAAAGCAGACCCTATCACTTTCACATCGCAGACAGGTCAGTCGTCTCTGTTTTCCATTGCCTCTTTTCTGGTCTTGCACCCTCTGCTCTTTCCATACTTTATCCCATCCAGGTTTTTGCAGGGCACACATAGTCTTCCAGTAAACCCCTTCTGTTGAAACCAGACTTACTGCTCATCTCTGCTTATTTGTTTTCCCCCACGTGTGGAACCAACTTCCTCAATCTCATTCTTCGTTCTTGGGCTTCAATACATCTGTTCACCACCCTCTCAGGTCATTCTGCATCCACAAACACGATCTTTTGTACTCGACATCAACCCTCGCCTCCCCATCTTTCCAAATTTTTCCTTCCACTTCTATGATTGAGAGTTTGTGGCTGTATCCATATTGTTCACCCAC
This sequence comes from Eptatretus atami, assembly GCA_035128595.1. Taxonomy (NCBI): domain Eukaryota; kingdom Metazoa; phylum Chordata; class Myxini; order Myxiniformes; family Myxinidae; genus Eptatretus; species Eptatretus atami. Next base: position 101,455,800 of record CM068960.1, read on the forward strand.
TGTGTCCTCTCCTTGCCCTCATTCTTCCCTATATCTCTTGTTTCTCTAAGTCTCCCTCGATTTTGTCCCCCAGCCCTGCTGTTAATCAGGTTTAATAAATAAAAGCACAGACGCATCGGGAGAACAAGGGGAGCCACGTATCTCGCAATTATTATTTATACACAATCATCTTACGAACTGCAACGGCTTGCGTGATATTTTAAATCATTCACATCACGAGTAGTCAGACAGTGTGAAGTCACAAGACAATGAAAGAAAGAACCTGTTCCCCACATGATGCCTGTGAGGTGTCGGCATTGTTTGGGGGCGAAGGAGAGCGGGATAGTGAGGCTTTTTGTGTGCAAGAGAGCCGTGTTGAGTGCTGCGTGTCCAGGTCCTGTAGCCTCTCAGCACGTGCGCGCTTGTCTGGTGTTGTTGTCCCTTCTCTCTCCGGGTCCACTAGCTGGACTCCATGAGAAATCTCACCACCGTCCTGCGCTACATCTCGAGCTGCTCGCCCCTCAACTGCTTGGTGCCAACTGCCTTTTCTGTCCCAGCCCCTCAGCTATTCTTACCTCGCAACCGTGCATTAATCGGTTCTCCGCCAGGCCTCAAAGAGCTTCTGGCCCTGCCCAGTTACGAGTGGTTTCTGTGGGGTTAGCAGCATGGCTGCAGTTCTTTCCTTTGCACACGGTCACAAGGTATTACTTTTGCCATCATGTGGGGGGAGGGAGGATTTGTTGGGGAAGCTGTTTAAATGGTGTTAATAAAACAACCAAACATATAGATTATGGAGGGAACAATTTAAAGGATTAATGAAGGGGAACAGTCGGGAAACTTGACACACAATGGTGTGGAAGGGTCAAATCACCATCCCCAAAACAAATTTTGACATGTTCCATCATTTTCACACAGAAACCACACACTTATGCTCAATATGTACATGTAGTATAGCTAGTCTATTTTACACCCTTTACCCCTGAACACCATGACTGCCACAATATATTGTTAATGTAAGAACACCCACTTCAATATTTGAAACAAGTGGAAGGGTTTATGTACGTCAGACCATTCCACTGTTTGAAGCAAGTAGATTTGTATATGTCAGTACCATCCAAAGCGTTACGCTAATAGTTAAGGCTATAGGAGTCTGAATGAGTTGACAAAAGTTCAGCAGACTTCATTTCGGAATGCTCACTCTACAAGAATACCAGAGCTAACAATCATTGTCAACGACATTCACATTCAACCTTATACTATACAGGGTGTACTAAAAAGACCTGGACAACTTAAGTTGTTAATACATTTAGAACCACAAATGATACAATATCCTTTGGTTTTATGATACAGAAACTCATAAAGTTTTGTGCACACCATCAATAGACTTCAATGTGAGCTCCATTTGTCATGCACAGGACATCAAGGCAGTGAGTTCTGCTGAACATCAAAATGTGAGCACTCACGCAGGTGATCGTGCGGACTGGCCAGTTCGTCCTTCTTGGCCAATCCAGCGACCTGGAAATTTTTCATTCAGGACGGCTTGAACGACAAAGGCACAATGACGGGGAGCGCCGTCCTGTTTAAAAATGATATCGGGTTGCAGGTTTTCAATTTGTGGGAAGACAAATCCTTCCAACATGTTCATGTAAATCGTGGAGGTCACGATCCTCCGTAAAGAAAAGCGGACCCAACAAGTGGTCATGGAGAAGGCCACACCACACACTGACCTTTTGACTGTCACGTATGTGTTCAATGACCACGTGGGGGTTTTCAGAGCCCCAGATCCTCACATTGTGCCAGTTGACCTTCCCTGATAGATGAAAGCAAGCTTTGTCTGTGAAGATGATCTTTTTAGGGTAATCTTCATCATCCTCTATACGACTGAGCATTTCCAAGGCAAACACCTTGCGTTTGGGTCTGTCATTTAGTTTGAGTTCCTGCAGAATCTGCACCTTATAGACATAAAGCTTCAGTCTTTTGGGCAAAATCCTGTGTAAAGTGGTGGTTGGTCATCCCAGTTCTCTGGATGCGCATCAAATTGATTTTTTGGGACTTTGTTGAAATGATTCATGCACTCGTTCAACGTGTGCTGCCCTTGTGCTTTGCCAATCCGTACTTTTGTTTTTGACAACTTCCAGTCTCCTTAAGCCTCTTATATCACTATCCGACAGTAATCCACAATGGTAGATTCCTTCCATACCTTGTAAGGAAATTACGTTGAACTTGCATGTTGGAGCTCGTCTCGATGAATTATTTGATGCAGTGAGCTTCCTCCTATGGAGTCGCCATTTTCTTTTACATTAAACCACCAGACCTGAAAATGAAGAAAACTGAGTTTCTGTATCCTATAAAACAAAGGGTATCATTTATGGTACTAAATATATTAACGAAAGTTGTCCAGGTCTTTTTGGAACACCCTGTATATCCAGATCCCAATATATTTCAGGCCTGATAATAACACTATCCTTGAGGCCAATGTGGAAGAGCACTGGTTTGCAAAAAGTGACAGGGTCTGTCTGAACATTCCTGCAATGGCTAATACAGTCTACAAATACACCTATTTAACAGTGTGTATTTGTATTGCCCCTTTCATAAGGACGATTTGAGTAGGGTTTTAAAGGGTAATCTTTTAACACGACTGGTGTTCAATACGGCCTATTTTCCAGGATATTAAAAAATATAAAAATAATAATAATCGAAAAACATTTTCCATAAAAGAGTAATTACGTCTCTTCTGTTGGAATTGTAGACAGTGAATTGCAAACCGAGCCTCAAGGGTGGTGTACAGAAGCATAAAAAACCCCCCAAAAAACAATAAATATAAAGCGCAGGGAAGTGAAATTCGCTGCACATGATGCGTAACGCGTGCAGAGTAAAACGAGTGTTCATTTATGTCTGCAGGATGTAATAAATAAATAAGATAAAAACACCCCCTGACGCTAGGCGGAGGCTTCAGGCTTTGGCACGCTCACACAGCTGTACTGTTAAAATGAAATGTGCCAGAAGATAAGGAAAATGGGCACGTCCACAAAAAAATTCTCCTTGAAATATTTACCCCAACCCGTCATTTTTGACAGGCTTTTATACTAGCACCTTAATAATTAGGAAGACATCATCAGGACCCATTCAAAGCTGTCATCTGTTAGAAGCAACATAAATAAATAAATAAGTGTTGCTCACCCAGATGTCAGTTACCAGAAAATAATCGACATCATAACACTCAAGTGCTGCCATCATTTCCTTGAGTGTTGATTTGATCAAGTATCATGTGCATACTACAGTTATTTTGGCCCTTAGCTTGTAGCACTTTCAGTAACTTGGCTTGTCAATAGAGCTCAGCTGATGCCATCTAGTTCAGGAAGTGGATGAGCAGGGCATAAACATGCAGAGTAACCATCTCTGCCCAAGCCCAGTCATTGGCACCAACTATTGTAGCAATCTACTTGCAATTCAGAAGTGTCATTTTGACAATTATAGTCCATGGACATACTCTGGGGACATGAAAGACACATTTATGGAAGGTGCACCTATACTTCGATTGAAAAATGACTTGCAAAAAATATTTTCTATCGCTAATTCAACGAGATCCTTAGATTTGGATCTCAGTTTGTGCAACACCATCAGATATGGCTCATGTGATGACCATATGAATACTTTGTTTTGTGAAAAGGAGGGAGAGAGGGAGAGAGGGAGAGAGGGTGCATTGGATTGAGGCCGAATCCTGACTAATTCACGGACCGGTGTTTGTTTGTCATGGCTACTCCTCATACAGTTCTGACAAATTACATCCAGACTTGCTACATCGGATCAGCATACCCCCAATTGATGTATAGAGGTGTTTTTATTTTTGCCGGTGATCTTGGGGGAAGGGGGGGGGTGAGGGTGGGGAACAAATTAATCTATTTAAATGTGTATCATGTAGCACCACCTCCAGGTGGGGGAGGGTATTACAGGTCTCCACCATTTCCAGTATATTATTCCTGTCCCCACGTTTTCCAGGAGTGAGGTGTTTTGAATTATAAGCAGTAGGTATGCTTTTGCTTTATGCACATCACCCAGGTTGTTTTATTTAATTTTCCGAAGTGATTGAGGCAGCTGTCAGTTGCCTATACACTGCCCAAATAAAGGTTTGCGTCCAGAAGAATGTGTTGCACGCTTGGAACAAGATCGCCCATAGGGCTGGTACTCTACTTGTAATAATAATAATAATGCCACCTATATTACTCGCTCTCGACAGTTTTCAAAAGAGATCTCGAACAAAGGCAAACAATTGTTTACACAAAAGACAAATTGTAGAAGAGAATCAAAATTAGTTTTTATAACATGCAATCACAGTGAGGGGTGTCTGGGTGCCACATGCAGATGAAAAAAAAAATTAGAATCAGTTTTGTTGAAAAGGTTTTATTGCAAAAGCACAAAACAAATCCCAGACAAGATAATGAATGGGGGAAGGGGGGGGGGGGGGGTGGAGGAAATCAAGATGAAAGTGCATACAATCTCATTTATTAGTCATAATAGCATTCAATCAAAGGAGGGGAAAAAGTTGGTAATTTTAAATTGGAAAAAAGGAAAGATTATTTATTAAACAATGCCAGATCAAAGCTTGTTTCAAATTCTTCCTCCCTCATGAAAATGAACATGATATTGCTGGAATTCCAATCACAAGAATAAATTCTGGATAAAATAGTTGCAAACAATGAACAAAAATTTGGCAGAGGTGAGCGGAAGCAGCATGACACAGTGGGAACACCAAAGATTGTGACATGGCCACTTAGAATCAATGCTCAAAACTATTGAAATGTTTCCTCACTGCATTACAGTGTCTTTGGAGTTCCCTGAATCAGGGAGGGATGTACATTGTAGCTCATGTTGCAAAATTGCATCCAATTGTGTAGGAGCCTATTTGGTCACTCGCGTCTTCATACCAAGTACTGTTCGTAGAACCTGTTATTTGTCGTAGAATGGTCCTCGATATTGAATATAATTGGCGGCCTTGACAAGGTTAAGTCAAATTCATTTTATAGATGGAGAATTTGATGGCGAAGTTAGACGAGGAAAGCAGCTCATTGATAGAGAGCAGAGAACACTTCCGATTGTGCCAGTATCTTGTCACACATTTTCATGTTCAATATCTGATTCAAAACCCCTTTCACTCTTTCATTCATTCGCCTCCCAAACAAGATCTTGTACTGCATCAAGCAGAACCAAGATGTAGGAGTACAAAGATATAACTTACAGATTCTGAAATACACAAAGCTTTTTACACAAGTCTTCCTTTTATATCCCCCACAGTCACTATTATTTCCCTTAAGTACAAATTAAATCCTGAGCAAGGAAAAAAAGTTCATGAGATCAAAGCAGCAAGTCAACAAAACGAGCAACAACAAAAACTATAAACAATCTCTAAATTTAAGAACCTTAAAAACCCCAATAAAGTTTGAAATAAACATCAAGTAGTGAGAAAGCAAAAAAAAAAAAGATGTTTTTAAAAAAGGCATTAATTGGGTGTGGAAATGCTGAACTTTATGGGAAGTTAAAAACAAACAAACAAACAAACTTTGGGGAGAGGGGGAAAAGCCATTGAAACCCACACGTTTTTAGGGCAAAGCGAATCGAGATGGGGGAGGAGAGAAGGGAAGGAGAAAAGGGAATGAGAGAATGCAAAGGGAGAAGGGAAAGGGCTGAGAGCCCATAAAGACCAAGTTTAGGACTAGATAGCCTGATAACCAGCATGGCTGCGGCGTCGGCCAATGACATAGACGATCAAAACGATGAGCAGGAGGAGTGCGAGCACCGCACCCACAATAATGGGAATCAGCAGCCCTGCAATGTCCGAGGCACAGTTCTCCGCTAGGAAAAATTACAACAAAGGGCATGAGGATAGTAATCGGGTTGTAATCAAAGGGGTCATAAAAACTGCCACCACAGAGACACAGCTGAAGGAGATTACAGTACAAGCGATGTCGGAAAAATATTCCACCTCAACCAACCGATCTTTATGGTCAGACCGAGCTTGATGAGGTGGTGGGCAATTTACTAACAAAGTCAAATCCAAGTGACAAAATTTAGTTGGTCAAGGATAAATTATTCAACAAACATGCGAGTAGTGTCAAAAGGGAGGGTTTGACACAGTAATGTGTCCCATTTCTCAAAGTCGCAATATTTGCTCACTTATGCTCACTCATATTTCTCCTTTTGACACTACTCCCCTGCTAGGGGCTGGGCTTCGCCTCCCTTTCACATGATCATTTATTTAACCAAATTGAGGAGTCAAATAGAGATCCTATGAATGTTTGTGTTCTATTTTATAAAATTGTTTTGTAGCACTCGTCTGTTATAAAATATTTTTCATACTCGAGCCTTTTCTCAAACACGAACACATTAAGTATTTGAGGAAGTGAGAAACAGCATTTCTCAAGTTGGATATTTTTCCAGACTTGCCCCATTGTTCTCTTTTGTGTTTTTCATCCGGACCCAGTAAGTCTGGAAAATAGACTGCTCCTGACTTCCTCAAACATGCTTTATAAGTGAGGCATGCCTCTCACTCAAAAATAATTTTATCCAACGAAGATAAACGAGAATTTGCTTTATGCTCCAACGGAGATGAACCATCTTTCATCCAATGAAGAATATAATGATCCATCACAACATTGGCAAGTTTCATACACTATTAAACTGTTAATGTAAGCCGATATAGTGTGTGTGTGTGTGTGTGTGTGTGTGTGTGTGTGTGTGTGTGTGTGTGTGTGTGTGTGTGTCCATGTGTGTCTCCGTATTGTTAAGTCTGGCTTCCTTCTTGGGACAATGGTGCAATAATTGGTCTTCATTTTGATTGTATATGATTAATTATATAACTAATTATTTATTTCCCCTTTTATTACAGTATTTCAAACTCACTCGGAGACGAGGTGAATTGGCATGCTAATGATGATCTTCACAAGGAATGGAAAGCTCTGAATGACGTCTTGACAGAAATCCAGTTCGTTCATCAGGCATTTCACAATGACCTTAATAAATGCATGAATAACCTGCCTCCGAGATGAATACCTCCGACATCACAGAATTTACCCAATGTTTCAACGTCCTTTGAAGATTTTCTTGAAAGGTATTACACATAATAAAATACAATGAGTTTAAATTTCAATGCTCTTTGAAGATTTACTGGAAAAGGTATAACACATAATAAAATACAATTATGTTAAATGAGTGCCGATGTTTCCTGTTTTTACAGTGTCAATCATGAAGAAAGTGCAGATATGTTGCCTCTTGTTCCAAACGGTCATCAGAGGCTATCCCAGGTAATTAATTATTAATCTCTGACTGAAGCTGTTAGGGTTCGCTCGCTTACGCTCACTCATATTTCTCCTTTTCAAACTGGAATACATTACTGCATCAAACACCTCCCTTTTGACACTACTCATGCGGTGCAAGGAAGTGCAGCAGAACGAATAAACGGAGATGAAAATAAACTGGTGGAAAAAAATTAAAAGCTCTTACCAGTACCAAATTTTCCGTTATTCACATGAAAAGGCTGCAGTTGTACGTTTCTCATGTGCAATGTGATGCCCGAGCTCAGAGTCACAGTTTTCTCATCCACACACAAGTATGAGTTACCAACCTTTGCCGTGAAAAGCTGCAGAGTGGAGTTGGTTCCAATATACGTATCTGCAGAATAAAATGGAAGAACAAACAAGCCACCATGGCAATCGTCACAAAAATCAATAATTTTGTGAAATTATCTGTCAAATGGAGCTGCCCATACACACCATTTTTTGCAGAAGGGAAGCTGTAAGTAGCATTGATGTAGATTTGTTGCAAGATGAACTTTTGTGTGGCGTTATCCTGCAAACATACATACAAGAAAACACAAAGCAGAGGGTAAAACATTGACAAGGGGGGGGGGGGATTGGGTTCCTTGCAGATTTGCTCAAGCTCTGTCAAGTTGGATGGGGAGCATCACTGAACAGCAATCTTCAAGTATTTCCACAGATTCTCAATGGGAGTCAAGTCTGGGCTTTAGCTGGGCCAGTCAGGGACTTTCACATTCTTGTTCTGAAGCCATTCCAGTGTAGCTTTGGCTGTATGCTTGGGGTTATTGTCCTATTGGAATGCAAGTTTTGCACTCTGAAACAGGTTCTACTCAAGGATTTGTCTGTATTTGGCTTCATTCATTGTTCCCTCTGTCCTTAGAAGTCTCCCAGTCCCTGTCACTGAAAATCATCCCTATGCTGCCACCACAATGCTTTATGGTAGGGATGGTGCTAGATGGGTGATGGGCTGTGCTCGGTTCCCACTAGACGTAGCGTTTTGCATTCAGGCCAAAGAGTTCAAGTTTCATCTCATCAGACCACAGAATCTTTTGCCTCATTCTCTGTGTCTTTCACATGCCCTTTTGAAAACCCCAGGCATGTCATGTGCATTTTTCTCAGGAGTGACTTCCATCTGGCCACTCTTCCATAAAGCCTAGATTTGTGAAGTGCTGCAGAGACTGTTGTCCTTCCACCAGGTTCTCTCATCTCATCCAATGAACTCTGTAGTTCTGTCAGAGTGGTCATTGGGTTCTTGGTCACCTCCCTGATCAAGGTCCTTCTTTCCCGGTTGCTCAGTTTGGTCAGACGGCCAGCTCTAGGACGAGTCTGTGCAGTTCCATATTATTTCCATTTCCTAATGATGGAGCTCACTGTGCTCTTGGGAACTTAGAAAACTCTAGGAATTGTTTTATACCCTTCCCCAGATCTATGCCTCCTCACAATTCTATCTCGGAGTTGTACAGACAGTTCCTTGGACTTCATGGTGGAGTTTCTGCTCTGACATGCACTGTCAACTGTAGGACCTGAGATAGAAAGGTGTGTTTCTTTCTAAATCATGTCCGATCAATTGAATTGGCCACAGGTGGACTCCAATCAAGTTGTAGAGAGAGACATCTCAAGGATAATTAATCAAAGGAAATTGGAAGCACCTGAGCTCAATTTGGAGTGTCAGAGCAAAGGGGTAAAATACTTATTGACGAAAGACATTTCAGCTTTTCATTTGTAAAAATTTCGAAAATCATGTTTTCACTTTGTCATTATGGGGTATTTTGGGGAGATCATTGAGAATTTTTAATTTTTTTTTTTATCCATATTAAATTCAGGCTGTAACAACAAAATGTGAAAAAATGGTGTGAATACTTTCTGAAGGCACTGCAATTATAGAATCACTTTATGATTTAAAAAAAAAAGTACATTTAATGACATTTTAATGCAAGAAATGGGGTTCAATTTGTGTTTGGGAACAAATTAATCACATTACATTTATTGATAACCCCCCCCCCCCTCCCCATACAGTAACGGAAAGCTCAAAATCACGCAGTTCACCCACACCTTTCATGCAATCTCATGTATCCAATGTCAAGATTGATTGGTTTCTGTGCAAAATGCATAACTAATTTGGCAATAATTTGACAAATTAAGACATGAAACTTCTTTTTTTAACCATCACGTTAATGATGTGATCTATGCGTGTGCACATTTTCAAGTTTATCGGACCATCGACGGCCGAGATCTGAGGGGGGAGGGGGTGCTGGGAGGCTCAGCATGACCCAGTTCAGTTTGGGATAAAGGGGATTTATTATTCTGGTTTACCAACATCCAACTAATGAACACATTATGTTTGGAAACTGGGGACTGCCTGTACATCCACAAAGTATGTACAATTATAATGTGAGTATGTCATTAAAAAAAGGTACTACAAAACCACATGAAACAAGTCTGGGCAAGGGTATGCAATCTTAGATTGCTCGTTCTAGTTTCAATTATGATGTGCTTATTTTTAGCTGCCACCGAGATTCTTTTCTATTTTCTCGAAATCCAGGAACCCAACCCCCATATTTCCACAGGAAATTGGTTTTAAATATCGCGGTTTTGAATATCGCAGCATTTTCCAGAAACATAACCTTTGCAATATTTCAGGGTTTACTGTCATGGTAACCAAAGACATCGAGGACTAATTTAGGTGCCAGGGATAATTCAATATTTTATCAAAGCCACAAAGCTAGTTTGGAGAATGGGAGAGGACAGACACAAATGACAGTAACAGGAAAAAAAATTTGAACGGTACTTGGTAGAGCATATACCTCCGCCAGACTGAACAGTTTACGTTTTGTATCCCACTGACAGACCGGATCTGGATCTGGACGTGAACCAAAACCTTTCTTGTCACATAATCAACTCATCCACCAAGTTTTGGCATAATCATTCCACAACTTGGGATATTGTTCTCCATATCATTATTGGCCCCATCTGTCAATGGTGAAGAATCACT